>JBBPBP010009777.1:14963504-14986294 GCA_037974735.1 Cicer chorassanicum | reverse complement strand
TATATATATATATATGTACAGAGACACAATATTTAGTTCTTTTATCATGCTTAGTTTAAACAAAATATAATTATAGTAATATGTGTGTTTAATGATATTAAATATATTTTGGATTATATTACAATAGCAGATGATTTATTTATGTATTATTAGTTAATAATTTATTTATCTATTGGAGCAAGTAATTAATCTGTATTTGGAAGTTGAGTTGATTTATTTATTTATTATATTTTTTTCCGCGGACTATTAGAGACGAGGGTTGACGAAGACGCGGCAAGTTAGCAGATCAGGTTTGTTGGGCAAAATCTTCAATTGAGGTAACGGGTGAGATGAGGTTCGATTTTATGAATATAAAATAACGTGAGTTGAACGGGAATACCGAAATTCCCAGATATTCATCCGGGGCTCACTACGTACGGTCGAGACCTATTGAGCAATAATAATTAATTAATAATATATGAATGGTAATAGTGAGGACTAAAATATAATTTAGCAACCTATAGAATTGTTGTGAATTTATTTATAGCAAGATTGCACGTTGAATGATTTTATGAAATGTGATGTTGATTGTTACTGTATGAATAATATATATTGGAGTGTTCTTGCTATTTGATTGAAATCGTGAAACTATTTGAATGTGCTACCTGATGATTTTTATTATTGCGATTGATAAGATTGTGTTGTGCTTTGTGAGTAGTGTAAACCAAATATTGAGATTGTATTATGATTGACTGATATACATATATAAAGATGAATATTGTGAACTCAAACTGAAATTTATTGAGTTGTGATGATTGAGTAAGTATGAGACATGTGTTGTAGATTTTGGAGTTAGGATTATTTTGTCATCATATAGGGAGGGTCTGACAAACCTAGCGATTCGGGGAATTACAACTGAATGAGCCTGATCGTGGAGGGCTACAATCGAACTGTAAGGTAAGATTGATAGACATTGGGGGTACATCTAGTGGGGAATTCTTAAATGGATTAGTGGGTTATTTCCTAAGGCCGGGAACTACCGTGCAAGTGCAACACAAGAGTACCCCGACTGTCGCGTATATGTGTCTCGGGTTGAGTTGAGGGGATCTATGAGGACTTGGCCATTCATGAATTGTCCGTCCACTCTTGTAGTGGCATAGTATCAAGCCTCCTAACCAAGTACTTCAGAGTAGAATGGTACCAAATGATGAAGTATAGAGTATAGGACATGCATAGCATTTTATCCTTGTAACCGTTTTATTGTGATTGAATTAGATTAACCTTAGATATTATATTATTGAATGTTCTGCTTATTTGTACCTTTTTGACTAATTACGTGTTCTTCTCGTGTATTTTATATTGTCACATAATTTCGAAACTCACCCCTCGATGTTTGTGTTTGGCGCTTGCGAGAGCGCAATTATTTCAGGTTATTGATTGGTGATCCACGCTCTGATAGGTGATACTGGGTGGGAGTAATTTGTTGTATTTTGTTGAGTTATGAATTAATTTAGATTTTTATAAATTCGATCGATCAATTGCGTTTTTATGTCATAAATATTTATTTAATAAACCTCAACTATATTCGAGATTCAAGGATTTTTAATTTAAATTTTTTTATACTCTACTTTTGGACCGCTGTGAATCTCTTTCAAAACTAGTGCATTTTACTTTTTATATCAATTTGGGTTTAGGGTGTCACATTAGTGGTATCAGAGCAGGTCTGTCCAATCAGACCGTGTGGGCGATGTGTCTATTGAGTTTTGTGTCCTTGTCAATTGTGTTTTTTTTACTATTATTCGTTAGGTGTCTATGGAACTTTTTTTGTATGCTATGTGATACTATTGTGAAATTAATGTGAATACGCGTTAAGTGGTATGACTTTCATTGCATTGTACGTTATATCATCTTGGCATGTTTCCAGTTTGTGTTAGTTAAATTTAATCAAACTTAAAAGGGTTAAGATAACTATACAAACCACTGACATATAATTCTAATTTTTTTTTTGCATTTGGACAAAAATAGTTGTTTATGTATGTGCATTTGTAGTTTAAAAATAGTTAGTTTAAAGATTGCAATGTTGTTTAAAGACATGCTGATTTATAAAAGAGTTTATTTTTGGCGTGTTCATACACGTTTAAATTTGTTTATGGTAACTGTGTTATTCGATTGTGTGTGGATTGGTTACTCTTTATTTACATTGTTTATTGTGTTACTTAATTTGTTAGTTGCGGTAGACTGTAATATTAATGCTATTTAATAAAGGGCGTCTGTTTGAGTATTTATATCTGTATAAATCTGGATTGTTAGTTCGGGTTTAGGTGTATGCCAACTTTACTAGATTGATGGACTTATAGCTAGTTAGAAATATAAAATATTTGGTGATTAAGATATGGGTTTGTTGTAGAAAAGCTTAATCTTACTTTTGTATCACTAGTTTCTGTAGTTGGGTTATCCGTGTATTTTGATTGCCGTTTTCATATCTAAATTGTTGTTAAATCCATAATCGGGCAAGGTTTTTATAGTAGTTGTTTTATTATTTATGCTGCCTTTTTGGTTAGACCAAAAGTATAAAGACCACTGAAAACTAAAAAGAATTGTAGGAGAATTCATTGGCCTATTTGTTAGTACAAATAAAATTGTTGGCTGGTGGAATTTGGAAAATGATGGCTGGTGGAAGTTGGAAAATGGTTGACTTATATCATTTTAAAGGGTTTTGAAATCATCTAAGATGGAAATGAATTGTAATGTTTAGTGACATTTAAAACATGATTGTAGAAGCTAGTTATTTGGGTCTGACTTGGCTGTGTTGCGTAGTGGTTTATGTTGCTTGCCTACCTCTGAGTTTTACATCTTATGATGTTATAATATTTGATTTTGTTCTACATAGTTGGTCTTGCACTAGTTCTTTTGTTTGTTAGTAACAATTGATTATGTGTTTGTGTAATATTCCCCGGTTGAACTGTAGTATTGTTTTAATTTCTCTATCTCCCTATTTTTAACCTTTGCAACAAAGTTGTAAAACTCATTTGGCTGACACATGCTACTAGTTGGTATTTTAATATTCACTTTGGAGTTGAAAATAGTCAAGGTGCCTTATCAAATATGAGGTACACAATGTTTTTACACTTAGTATTTGAATAATTGAATGATTACATCATAAGTGAATCTGTGATTAGAAGGGATGACATGCCAATTGAAATAAATAAAAAAAAATTAAATTACAAAGTTATATGTCATTCGAGTTATTTCTACTTGGAGATGAGTAATTCTAGAGTGGGGAACTCAGAGATGATAATTAAAGATGCTCCAACTGAGTTCGATCCCAGGAGTATAAAACCACTTGTGTTTTATGTTATTTACAGGGATTTTTTTTTTGCATAATCTTTTTCCTCTTCCATGGAATAGCTATGCCAATTCATCATACCAATTTGAATTCATTCTTGTTTGGTTTTTAAAAAAAAAATTAGTTTTTAGTTTGTTAAATTCGGATTAGACTAGTGTGCTGAGGATAGAATAGGCTTGACAGGAAAGGACTTGAAGAAATTTGAAGAGTGTTAACAAATTGAGTAGTTTCTATGACTATATACTAGTACACCGTATCAATTTGCTGTATACTAGATTGTCCTTTTTTTTTTATCCAACATTTTGTTGTTTCTAGCTTTTAAGAATATCCAAAATTCAAACTCTTGCTAAATTGTGTAGATGTGAGTATGATAAAGATTTAAGGTTGACTTGGTTTGTGGCCTCTTTTGTGATTTGTTGAGTTGTATTTTTTCACCTCTCACATGGTTTATATTTCTTCATTCTCACATGGTTTATTCTATTAGAATAAAAAAAAACGTCACATTCCTAGGTTGCGATCAGTAACTACGGCTAAAAAGTAGGGCATTTCTGTATGTAGTTTTTGCAACGGGGCAAATTGGACAATTTGAAAAAAAAATCCCAATAATGCAAACGTTGACTTTTTTTTACACATATATCCCACTTTTTTACAAAAAGCACCAAATTGCCTTACTTCCAAATTAAAATACATAAATGCCATATTTTTTAGCCTCAGCTGGTCGCAACCTGGGAATGCGACGAGCTGAAGAACTTTTTTTTTTTTTTGTAGTAGGAGGTTGCATCCTGAGGATGCGACCATGTACTTAAAGGTTTTTTTTTGTTCTATTTTATTTATTGGTATAATTATTATTTAATTAATTATAAATAATTAAAATATTTAAAAATCCAAAATAATAATAATAAAAGAAGATACATTATTAAATAATAATAATAATTTTAATAATAATAATAATAATTTTAATAATATTATTAATATGAGTGACTTTTGTTAATTTTAATTAATTATAAATAATTAAAACAATTAAAAAATCAAAATACTAATAATATTTTGATAATAATAATAATAAAAAGAAAATTATATTAATAAACTAAAATAAAAATACATTAAATTGAAAGAAAAAATACATTAATTTAAAGAAAAAAATACATTAATTTTGAGTAGATATGTCAGCAGCGTTTGCACAATGTTTCCTAATAAAATTAATTAAATTGAACAAACTAAATACGTTAAATTAAAGAAAAAAATACCACAAATTGAAGAAAAAAAATATATCAAATTAATATTTTATTATTATTATTATTATTTCATTAATTTTTATTTATTAGATAAAAAAAGAGGAAGTTGTTATAATAATGTGTCAAAAAAGAGGAAGTTGTTATAATAATATGGCAAAAAGAAAGTTGTTATAATACGGGGAACGTGCCAAAATAAATAACGTGTCCCTAATATTTTGTCTTAAAATAACAACGTATCTTCTTAACAACTCACTCTTATTTAACTTCTTTTTTTATTTCCTAATTATTGTTAATGTAATTAAATAATAATAATTAAATATAGTTAATGTAATTAAAAAATAATAATAAAAATATTTAAAAAATAGAAAAATTTTATAATAAAATCAAACAAAATATCAAAGTTAACGTGTTTGAGTAGATGTGCGAAATAAATAACATGGTACATTATTTTGACAACTCAATCATATTTTGCAGTTAAATTAACACTTAATATTATTTTGTTAACAATTGTAATATTGATTTGTAATAAATTAAAAATAATTAAAAAATCAAAACACTATTAATAACATAAAATAAACACATTAATTTCGAGAGAAAAAAAAAGCATTTAAATAAGAGGGAGTTGTTAAGAAAATAATTTGTTATTTTATCGACAAAATATTAGGGATACGTTAATTATTTTGGCACGTTATTATAACAACTTCCCCTATTATAACAACTTACTCATATTTCTTTTGGCATATTATTATACCAACTTAACAATTTCTTCCTATTTTTTTTGGATCTAATAAATAAAAATTAATGAGAATAATAATAAAATATGAATTTGATGTATTTTTTTCTTTAATTTTACGTGTTTTGTTTGTTCAATTTAATTAATTTTATTTTATTAATATAATTTATTTTATTATTATTAAAATTTATAATAATATTATTATTATTATTAATGTATTTTATTTATTATTATTAAAATTATTATTGTTATTTAATAATGTATTTTATTTTATTATTATTATTATTTTAAAATATTTTAATTATTTATAATTAATTAAATAATAATTATACCAATAAATAAAATGGAACAAAAAAACCTTAATACATGGTCGCATCCCCAGGATGCGACCTCCTACTACAACAAAAAAAAAAGTTCTTCAGCTCGTCGCATCTCTAGGTTGCGATCAGACTAAAAAGTAGGGCATTTCTGTATTTTAATTTGGAAGTAAGGCAATTTGGTGCTTTGTGTAAAAAAGTGGAATATTTGTGTAAAAAGTCGCAAACGATCAAGTTAATTATAAAGCAAAAGTATACAAAATTACCATATAGTTTCATACTCATAAACTAGTATCAAATCAAACTAAGTAAATTATCACACCGGATTAAAAAGACATAAGTTCTAAAAGTTGTTAATTATCGACTTAGTATTGAACCTATAAATCACACACAAATGAGTGTTCTAATTTTTACTAAGAATTATTTTATAATTTCAAAATTTAAATTAGAGAAATTAATAAAAAACTCTGTTTAGTAAATCACGAAAATTAAGAAAGTTGGTTGTAATATTAAATTTGTTGTCAATTTGAATTGTTTTACTAGTTTGCTTTTGAAGAGAGAAAATTAAATTATGGTTTTATTGTAATATTTATTATAGATTGTTGAAATAAAATATAACATATTTAGAGGTAAATTAGTTAAGAAATAGAATTATTGTTGTGCTCAAAATATATAAAATGTCATTATCATAGATGTATTCTCCCTAATAGGCCGATGTTGAGGTAAAAACATTTTTTATATATATATTTTAATGACAACAAACTTTATGAAAATTAAACATTTTAATTGCAATTTAAAATTGAAAATGTACTTTTTAGTTTTTTTTTTATCAATATATCCTCTTTTTTCAAAAAGTTAACCAAATTATCCTACTTTGAAAAAAATATATCAAATTGTCCTACTTTTTGCACCTTCAGGAAGTCGCATCCTCGAGATGTGACCAACTAATTAATTTTTTTAGGATGTCGCATCCCAGGATGAGACCATGTAGTAAGTTAAAAAAAAAAATTCGTATAATTTAAATATTTAAAAAACAAACTTATATTAATAAAATCAAATAAAATTCATTAAATTAAAAAAAATATCAAACTTAATGCGGTTGACTAGATGTGCCAAAATAAATAACGTGTCCATAAAATTTTGCATAAGGGAGTTGTAAACAAAATAAAATTGTGTTGCTATTTTTATCTACAAAATAGGACAATTTGATTAACTTTTTAAAAAAAGAGGATATATTGATAAAAAAAAAAACTGTACTTTTTATATAAGGATGTTATTAAATTTTCAGAATCCGATTTTATTTCTATATATATAGAAAATTATTTATATATATATTAACATAGACATCTGTGTATCCAAATACAAACAATGAACCAAAGAAATGTGGGTGCTTATGGTTGTCTTTTATGTTGGTGTCAATGAAGAAGGTGCAATAGAGTCCGTGAATTTGGTTACTTTCCAACCAATAGAAATGCTGGTAGCCTTTTTGGTTTAAATAACCTTATAAGACTAATGCAATCGGTTGAACAACATCAAATATAAGTTGATGCATGTTCAGTTCTCTTGGAAGCTACTGCTTGGAAAGTTTACCCAAATCATGGTGTTGTTATATTCAAATAGGACAATTGTTTGGGGCAACTATCAAGATTGCCAAATGGATATGAGCTGAATTGAAAGCAATCGAGGTGGTCACGCAATAACTTGAAATTAGTTGGGGGAGAAGGAGTTGAGTTTTGCTCAGTTATAACAAATTTTTGATTTCCTTAAGTAAAAAATAGATCAACATTGATGAAAATTGATCATGTCATACAGGGAATTGCGGTGCAAGCAAAGGCATCCCATGATCTCATACACGAGCGCTCATGGTTAATTGATTGAAGCGATAAGGCACAATCTTCGGTTTGTTAAATGTCGTGGCCGATTGGATTTAGGCTTTAACATTCTGTTTAAATTAATCCATTGTAATTATGATTGTAGCCACGTGGTCTTACTTTACTGACACTCATGCTTTACTTATTTTGTATGTAAGACCTCGTGTTGTACAATAATTTGTAGCGTACAATTTTTTTATTTTTTTATTATCTTATGCGTAAGAGTGTGGGTTTATTTTGACGTGATTTGAGTTTGATCAAGGTTAAATTATTTTGATAACTTAATTTTTTTTTGTGGCAAAGTCAAAAGTTTAAAATGAAATTTTATGTTCTAGGACGATCGAATTAATGTTACTTGAGAATCAAATTTGAAATAAATTCCAATTTCAGTAACACCTAAGATATGAGTTATTAGTTTGGTTTGTGAGTTTTTTGGTGTGAGTTCTTGTCTCTGATTTTGTGGTGTTTCAATTCAAGATTAAATGAAATTATAGTGCATGTATTTTAGTGATTAATTTGATGTTAATATGTGGTAGTAAAATTTATATAGAAATTCTTAAACAATTTTTTTACAGTATTTAAAAAATTAGGTGAGTTTTACCTACAGTTTAATTTTCAACCGAATTTAGAATTTGATAATTCTGACGCATAATACCACATCACAGTTTTCTTTTTCAAATAAATGATTAGATTACACATAATAATTTTCTTTTTGAATTTTTTAACTTTAACTTTTTCTTCGTAATTTAGAAATAAAACATCAAAGATATCCATCTTTGTTTCTTTCTAGTTACATTTATCATATTCTTTTAATGAGATAGCACTTATCATAAGGAAACTTGATATTTTATGTAACTTACACTACTAGAAATCAATTTTTTACTTGCGGATATGAGTTAAAAATCCGCAAAAAATGAGTTACGTGCAAACTTTTCGGCGGATTTGAGTCTCTATGTAAAACCTTCGTGGATAATTATTAGCCGATGATTTTGGAATCCGCAGGAAAATTGAATATATCCGCAACAAACATTTGGTGAGAAATTACAACTTGAAGACATTTTTCTAGAAACTTTCCTGCAACTATTTTAATATATTAAAGAATTTTGAACTCTTTCTTAATTATGTTAAAATGATATGATATTTTATAATTTAATAATTTATTTTAATTCAAATCCGAATAACAGATATAAATACTTAAATACCAAGAAGGTACGAGTACGAGGATTAAGAATCGTACCAATATAAATATGCATATACACTAGTATTCTGTAAACTCTGGATATCATAGACCCCCACCCCTAGAGATACACCAAATTAGGATACTAATATTAGGGGGTGTGTGTAATACCCCAAATTTTATAATAAATATTTTCTTAATTAAATAGGATTTTAGATAAGTGATATAAATAACAAATATTATATTTTGTTATTTTATAAATAAAAGTATTTTAGTGTAAATATTTTAAAGAATAAGATTTTGGGCGATTTTACATGTATATGTGCGTTCGTAGTTAATATGATATTTTCTTGTATGTTTGACTGATGTTAAGTGTGAACATAATTATATTTAATTATTTATATATATGTGTTATTTTAATTATTTATCTTACAAATAATTATCTTAGTATATTAGTAATTTTAATATTGATTTTCTTAATTTTTATATAGTTGCTATGGTATGAGGATTTTATACATATTTATTTTGATTTAGTAAGTAATATAAATCATTGATGTTATATTTATTTATTTTATCATTTCGACTATTCTATAAAGATGATGTATTTTTATGTGATTATTTTGAGAAATGTTATAGTAGTAGTTATAGTTATCATTTTGAATATGAGAGTTTTGATTAAAATTAGATTTATCTATGTTAAGGATAAATAATATTATGTTAAAATGAGTGTCTTGGAGAAAAAGGTTCTAGAAAAGTAAAATAAATTATTTATTTATTAAGAGCTTTTAGAAATACTAGAAAATGAATTTTAGACTAGACGACTGTTTACACCCCTATTTTCTACTTCTACATATTAATTTGGGCTATTTCTGCCTCAGACTTGACTACTTGTGTTGGGCCTTACAGTTTTACTCTTATACCTGTACATCTGCTATCTGCGCACATTCTTCTGCAATTATAAAAAATAAAAAACAAAAATCAAACTAATGGCAGCCAAATCGCAGCAAACCATTTTTCTCTCAAATTCACTTCCACCAATTCCTTGCATTTTGAAACGAACTCAACCTCTATCCCACACAAAATCGGCCACTGAATCCATTTTTTACATCAATTTTATCAATCGTTGCTCTGTTTTTTCAGAAACAGCTCCGTTTCATTTCATGGGAGAACTGTTTTTGGCCAATTGCGATCACCACATTTGTCGTCTCAAAAAACTAACATCGTTTTTGGATTCCTCTCGTCGAAACCTTCAGGAATCACTACTCATTTGCATTTTTCAGTGAAGTTGACGTTGGACCCTTCCGACGCTTCGACGAGTCGGTGAGACATTTTCTGCAATTTTCTTGTCGTCGTTTTGACTCCATTTTTGTTCCTAAAATTATTATTAATTATTTAACATTTATTTTTATGCTCCGCATAATTTATCAGTCACGTCTCGACGATTTTGTGAAGTCACCGTTTATTCGAATTCGCTCGCTGTACGTTGACGATATGCAGTCGCTATTGATTTATGTGTTTGAGAAAGCTTCTAAATAAGGTAAGGGGTGAGAGAGAGTTTGAATTCCTGAGTATAATATATTGTGAGATGAACGGAAAAACTGTATTTCCAACGATTCATCCGGGGCTCGCTACGTATGGCAGTAGCCTTTGAGGGATAAATTAATTAATGTGCAAATATGGAAATTGTGAGATTAAAATATAGAATAGAAATATTTGTAAGGTGTTGATTGATTTATTTTCTTTAAATGTGTGGTATTTGATGTTATTGTGATATTGAGTGTCGAATTAATTTTATGTATAAATTTGTGATAAGTTTATGTGATGAGGTACGATTAATGATAGTGATGCTCTAAATTTGTGATGAGTTATGTAATGATCATGATGTGTGATTTATAATAGTGATGTTATGAATTTGGGATGAAAATATTGAAGAAACCCTTGATGAAATAATTGTGATTCCAATTTGTGTTTGAGATGACGGTCTTAATGGAGTATCATAGGCCAACGAGGGGAGAGAATAAATATTGAGAATTTGTGAAGTGGAGATTATTTTGTCATCATATAGGTAGGGCCTGACAAGCCTAGTGATTTCGGGGAAGTACAACTAAATTGAGCCTGATCGTGGCGGTCTATTGTTGAGTCTTAAGGCAAAATTGTTAGACCTTGGAGGTATTTAGTGGGGAATTCCTAGGTGACTTGGAGGTAGCACTCCAAATGTTGGGAGCTACCATGCAACACACGTTTACCTCGACTGTCGCGTATATGTGTCTCAGGTTGAGTTGAGGGGATCTATGAGGACAAGGCCAATTTGAATTGTCCGTCCACTAGGATGGTGGCATAGTATCAAGCCTCCTAACCAAGTACTTCAGAGTTAGAATGGTACCACATTGTGAAGTAGAGTCTAAGCTCATGCATAGCATTGCATTTTCTTGTGATTGTTTTGTTGTGATTAATGTGTTTCAAAAGTAATAATAGTTTATCTGAGATGATTTGATTCATATTATAATGAGATAATTATTTTACTTGAGTGATTTTGATGTTATAATATGGTACTATTTGCTTGAATATTTTGATGTATCGTAATGTGGTTATGATACGGTCTATTGTGATTGTTTGCGTGTTTTTCATACTTATATTATACTATCAACATGATTTCAAAACTCACCTCCTTCGTTGTTTGTGTTTGACTGGCTTGACCTTGCGTTTGCGAAATCGCAGTTATTACAGGTTAATGAGTCTTGAAGTTCAAGTTTGGGAGAAACCCCGCTCTGATAGGTGATACTGGGAATTAAAAGTTGTAATGTGTATTTTACTTATGTAATTTCAAATGGCTTTTTATATGAAAACCTTAATACCAGTAAGTCTTGGGAATTAAATCAAGAAATTCTAGTTAAATCAAGTTCATTGAAATTGCATTGTTTTAATTGAGGAACAAAGTTGAATTATTACATGTGTATTTAGAAAAATGTGATATCCTAAAATAGATATAAAAGTTTTTATTTTCTTGAATAGATTTTCTTTATCTGCTGCGAGTTTTCTTCAAATAATTTAGTATAAATTATTATAAATGTTATTTTGGGGTTTAGGGTGTCACATCATTCATCTCAAATTTTTTTTTTCATATTTATTTTTGTGTTGTTACAAAGTATATCAAGTGAGGGTTTATTGTGTTCTTAAAATAGTGATGTGACTTTTACTCCTTCTAAAGAATAGAATTAACACTATCTATGGTCTAGTAACATATTGCACATTTTCCAATGCATGTGAATGGTGTTGCATTTATGCAGTCATTAGTGATAATAATTTCTGTGACGATTTGATGTTATAGTGAAAGGTATTGATTTTTCTTGAGTGATTTTGACTTTTAATGTGATATTTTTCTTGAGCAATGTTTGTGTAATGATACGGTTCTATTATGATTATTTGTGTGTTCTTCCTACTTGTATTATACCATCATCATGATTTCGAAACTTACCTCCTTCGCTGTTTGTGTTTGACTGGCTTGGCCCTGCGTTTGTGAAATCGCAGTAATTACAAGTTAATGAGTCTTGAAGTTCAAATTTGGGAGGAACCCTGCTCTAATAGGTGATACCGGGAATTAAGAATTTTACTGTGTATTTTACTTTTTTAATTACCAATGACTCTTTATATGATAATCTAAGTATTAGTAAGTTTTGGGAATTAAATTAATAAATTATAGTCAAATCAAGTTCATTTAGATTAAAATATTTTAATTGAGTAATAAAGTTTGAAGTGTTTCCGGTGTACTTTGAGAAATGTGATATCCTAAATTAGTTACAAAAGTTTTTATTTCCGTCTAAACAAATTTTTCTTTATCCGCTGAGAATTTTGCTCAAAAAAATTTAGTACAAATTATTATATTGGTCATTTTGGGGTTTAGGGTGTCACAGTGTGCATGGTTAATACACCAAATTGGAGCAAATTTATGCAATTCCATTCCGTAAAACATTTTAGTAAAAATCAATTATTTTTCAAACTAGTTTCACTTTGGTTTGGATACGGCTCAATATTGGGTTATGGTTCAAATTGGTTTTTAAAATTTGAATTTGTTCACATGTGTAAATAAGAAATTCAATGGTATGAAATCCTAAGAGAGAATAATACACTATTCAAGAACATGTTCAAAGATTTGTAACCTTAGTTGTCTCCTCTCCTTTTATAGTCGAATCTTCTTTTGGTAATGGGCCTCTCCGATCTAGGCCTATTTACTCCACCCCAAGCCCTTGTGGGGCCTTAGTGGTTTTTAGGGTTGGCTAGGTGCACAGACACACTACGTGATTTGGATGACTGGATGCATGGATGCCACTCTCTCACTCGTACATATATGAGTTATTTGAGCTGAGTGTCACATTTTTCTATGGATTGGAATGCATCCACATAAAATGTAATTGGTTCAATCGAGACACTCTTATTTTGGACCATTATTGATTCTCTCTGTTTTAAATACTTCATCTAGTCTAGAACCGATTTATATTTTAAATTGATTTTAAAATTGATTTTGGAGTGAATTGGTTTTAAAATCACTTTTCAAATGAATTATTTTACAAACTTTTTTTTAATGATATTTGACAAATCGGCTTTAAAATGGTAAATCTCACTAATAAAACAAGAAGTAAATGTCTTAACTTATTCATAATCATATTTATCATTGGCCTTGTACTAATGAAGGACTGAATTTCTGTAAAAGCAAATACCATCCCCACAATACATTCAATTTCAAAAAGAAGGATTGACAAGTGACTAGCTGAACCCACCTCACAACAATCTTCAATTCAAATCATAGAAAAATTAGGAATTCATTCTTAATTAACTCAAAAAAGAGTAAGATGTAGTGGCAGAGTTTAACCAAAATCTTTATGGTGTTGAATTTTAAAATTTTAATTAATAAATTAAATATAATTTCAAAAATTTAGGCTGCAAATTTGTAATTTAAGCACACACAAAAATTGCAAATACAATAATAGGGAGAGGGAAAATTTGATTGGAAAATTGCACAAGTTTAGGAGTGATGGAAATATAGGTGTAACATATCGATTGATTCATTTTTATGGAGCTTATAAAAATTTATGACAAAATTCAAACTAAACTAATATTGATTTAGTTTATTTTTGACAATACAATACAATACATTTTATACTATTAAATATTTAAGAAACATTTTTAAAACACTAAATTTTTATACTATTAAAAAAAATACTTTAATACAACACATTTTCTTAAGATAACACTACAAATATAGTGTAAAATAAAATGGTTTCATTTAAATATCGGTCATCCATTTTAAATTAAGTGAAATCATATTCAAATCAATAGAGGTTCAGTTTATTTGATTTGGTTCAATTTGAACTCACAAAAAAAAATTGAAATCAATTTAATTGATTTTGATTAAATTTTTGTATTTATTAGATCATTAATTTGATTTTTATATCTTCAGACATAAAAACAGTTGTGACCTGTAAGTTATCAATCATTACATTGCTCCCGTTGGAACCTCTTCAATGGAGCAATATTAATTGTTGATACCTCTTTTGAACCTATACGGGTCGACATAGATGAACTTATGCTATTTGCACCACTAGAACTAGTGTTTGCAGACATAGTCATAGCTTTGGCACACATTATTCTACGTTTATTGGGAGTGTATTCTAAATTTCCACCTTTTTCGTTTCTCAAAAGTATAAAAATCACATCTTTGAAAGATATACCAAACAAAATATAATCGATTCAAATAGGCCCCACTGAGAGTGTCAATTTGTTAACGTTGATTTAATTTTTATGAGTCTATCGAAACATCAACAAATGGATGTTTAAATGCAGGTTCTTGACAAGTAAAAAAATTGGATGCAATATTGTGTCTAACTTTTCAAGGATGGAGCAGATTCAATGTCCAAATTTCACAAGATTTTCATTAGTGAATTGTCCAATCAAATCAATTGTCGAAAACATAAAATGCAATGGATTCCAAAATGAATGGTGTAATGTTTTAGAAAAATAATATTAATGTAGTAAAACATATGCTAAAAGAGATTTTTAAAGTAAAATAACGATGTAAGGAAAACGATTTAAGATCAAAAGCAATTGTGAAGGAATGAATTCGTGAACTTGACACAATTTCTAGAACACATGACTTATAATGCACGTTTTGAGAGAATCAAGTTATTTTTCATGAATACGATTTGTGCAAGATTTTAAAAGGCTTTACAAAAACATAAGTACATGTAATGTAATAGAAATGAATTGAAGAGAAATGCAATAAAACAAGAAGTAAAGTGTTCAAAAGTTAATAAATAAAGTAATTGCAAGGAATTAAAGTACGGAAACATAAACAAAGAAAAGGAAAATTGCAAACATGAAAGCCGCACACTTTGAAATTTATAGAGAATCGACAAACATTATAATTAGATTTGAATTTCTTAAATTGATCAAGCAACCTTTAAAATAGAGCTCTCGATGTTTATTTATAGAAAATAAATTACTGACTAGTGACGCCAACATGACCTAGGTCACCTGACTAATAATTGCTATTATTTGACACAATTCTGAGTATTTGGCAAGTTATAGGCTTCAATGTATGTTTTTGAATTGCAGATCTTGACATTATTGCCTTGTTTTGTCTTATCAATAAAATATTTTCTAAGATTTTACTAAATCCACAAGTTTTGACCTTCTTATTTCCCTTTTGACTTTGCTTTTTTCTACATTATTAAATTTGTCATGCAACACAAAGTAGTTCTTGAAACTAAAATAATACTTCAGACTATTTAGACGTTAATGAGTGTTGTTAGATGCTTACCTTAATTAACATATTAATTTGATTAATATATTATCAACTTAGTATTGAACCTATAGGTCACACATAAACGAGTGTTTTACTTTTTACTAAGAATTATTTTATGATTTGAAAAACTAAATCAGAGAATTTAATAAATTAAAATATAAATTTTTGTTGTTGAATTTTTACTAGCACTAAGAATACATATAATCTATTTATACAAGATAATATTATCACTTAATAGAATATGTTAATCAAGATTTACTTTTTAAAATAGTACTACCTCCATCTCTATAGTATAAAACTTTGTTTACTAAATCACCGAAAATAAGAAAATTGATTGTAATATTAAATTGTTTTATTAATTTATTCTTGAAGAGAAAAAATTAAATTATTATTTTATTATAATATTTATTAGAGATTATATAAAAAACTAATAACATAATGGGTGCGTTTGTTTCAGATTTTTTCATGAAAAAATCTATTTTTTAAAACCAAAAATCATTTTGTAGGGTTTGAAGGGTGTTTGTTTCAGATTTTTTAAAAATCATTTTGTTAAAAAAATCATTTTTTTGTTAAAAATGAAAATCTAAAAATAGTAGCTTCTCAAATTCGCTACTGCGATAGATGAAAGAGAAAGATGCCAAAATTTTTAAAAACACGGAACTTAACCCACTAATAAGAGAAAATCATGTAATTACCCTTACCCTTTTTGAAAAATCCAAAATTACCCTCCATCAATTTTTACTGGATTGTAATCTACTTCAGTTTCACACACTCAATTGTAATCTACTTCAGTTTCACACACTCAATTGTAATCTACTTCAGTTTCACACACTCAATTGTAATTGTTTTTCTCCTTATATGAGACTCTCATATAGGTTTTTCATCAAGTAAATTTCTTTCTCCTTTTCAATTTTTCCAAATAGTTTTTTTTATTGTTTATACGCCTTTTATTTGAATTATTTTATTTTTACATCATTCATATATTGATACTATTTTTTGTTTTTTTGGGTTTACTTATTACTTTTTGATGAGTACTTAAGTTACATTAATCAATTTTAAAATGTGTATAAAAAATGGATTAAACTTATACATTTTGTAGGGTATTATAAAAGTCATGTCCTTTATGGTAATTTTATAGTTTAAAAAATCACTTTTATAAAATTGTATACAAATAAATTAAAAATCATTTTTATGATAGTAAACAAACGGAAATAAAAAAATCATTTTTAGACAAATCTCCGCAAAATAATATCTAAATTTTTTAAACTAAAAATAATTTTTATTTAACCTCAAACAAAAGCACCCAATATATAAGTTAGATAAGAAATAAGATTCTTGTTGTCCTCAAAATATATAAAAGAATGTCATTATCATGGATGTATTCTCCCTAATAGGACGAGTCGTGGATGATTCTCTTGGTACGTATGTACAAAGATTTTCGTTTCATTCCATTAATAATTTTGTTGTTGTCAAGTTACTCGATAACATTGATGAGTTGTGAAGTTAAGTGACACTGTGACAATGTAAGATATCAGATCTCACTGCGTCCTAGAGAGACATTTGAAATCGTTTATAAAATTGAAATATTTCCATAATGTCAAATACTTCCATGTGAGGCTTTTGATAGTTTACTCAATGTTTTTGTACTTCTCTGGAGTTTGTTTTTGTGGTTGCTTTCTTCCATGGTAAGGTTCAATGACTTTTCAAGATATATTTCCTGAGCAGCATCGTCAAGTGGTAAGAGATCTCATCGAATGTACTCACACCAAACACATCTTCAAAGGTCAATTACTTCACGCTCGCATTCTCAAAAACGGTTCTCTCTATTCCATTTACGTCGCGAACACTCTCCTCAACTTCTACGCTAAATCAGGTCACTTATTACACGCTTTCAACCTTTTCGATTCTATCAACGACAGTCATAAAGACGTCGTTTCATGGAACTCACTCATCAACGCTTTCTCCCAACACAATCATTCACCTTCCTTTGCTATAAACCTCTTTCGTCGTATGATGCGTGTCAATAACACTATTCCAAATGCTCACACACTCGCTGGTGTTTTTTCCGCCGCTTCAAATCTCTCCGATGTATCTGCGGGCCGACAAGCTCATTCTGTTGCTGTTAAAACCGCCTGCACTGGTGATGTTTATGTTGGGAGTTCTCTTCTTAATATGTACTGTAAAACGGGTTTTGTTTTGGATGCGCGTAAACTGTTTGATAGAATGCCTAACAGAAACACGGTTTCTTGGGCCACTATGATTTCTGGGTATGCTGCTTCTGACCTTGCTGATGAGGCGATTGAGGTTTTTGGACTCATGCGCTGCGAGGAAGAGATTGAGAATGAGTTTGCTTTAACTAGTGTTCTTAGTGCGTTGACGAGTAATGAGTTTGTGGATACTGGTAGACAGGTTCATTCCCTTGCTATTAAAAACGGGTTGATTTCTATTGTCTCTGCTGCAAATGCTCTTGTGACTATGTATGCTAAATGTGGGTGCCTTGATGATGCAGTTCGGACTTTTGAATTTTTGGGGGATAAGAATTCCATCACTTGGTCGGCTATGATTACTGGTTATGCACAGAGTGGGGACTCTGATAAAGCTTTGAAGCTTTTTTATAAAATGCATTCTTCTGGTGTGTTGCCTTCTGAGTTTACCCTTGTTGGGGTGGTCAATGCTTGCAGCGACCTTTGTGCTGTTGTAGAAGGGAGACAGATGCATGGTTTTTCCTTCAAGTTGGGGTTTGGATTGCAGTTGTATGTTTTGTCAGCTTTGGTGGATATGTATGCAAAATGTGGTAGTTTAGCGGATGCTTGTAAGGGTTTTGAGTGTGTGCAACAACCTGATGTTGTTCTTTGGACTTCTATCATAACGGGGTATGTACAAAATGGGGATTATGAAGGTGCTCTCAACTTGTATGGGAAAATGCAGATGGAGAGAGTTATTCCCAATGAACTAACCATGGCAAGTGTCCTAAGAGCTTGTTCCAGCTTGGCTGCTTTAGATCAGGGGAAGCAAATGCATGCCCTGATCATTAAGTATGGTTTCAAGTTAGAAGTTCCTATTGGAAGTGCTCTTTCTGCCATGTATGCAAAGTGTGGAAGTTTGGATGATGGGTGCCTTATTTTTTGGAGGATGTCTTCCAGAGATGTCATTTCATGGAATGCAATGATATCTGGACTTTCTCAAAACGGTCATGGTAATAAAGCCTTGGAGTTGTTTGAGGAGATGTTATTGGAGGGAATAAAGCCTGATCAAGTCACCTTTGTGAATCTTCTCTCTGCTTGTAGTCATATGGGACTTGTGGACAGAGGCTGGGATTATTTCAAGATGATGTTTGATGAGTTTAACATTGCTCCGACCGTAGAGCATTATGCTTGCATGGTTGACATCTTGAGTCGTGCAGGTAAGCTCAATGAAGCGAAAGAGTTCATTGAATCTGCAACGGTTGATCACAGTCTGTGTTTGTGGCGCATATTATTAGGAGCTTGTAAGAACCATCGTAACTATGAACTCGGAGCTTATGCTGGAGAGAAACTAATGGAGCTAGGGTCACCGGAATCATCTGCTTATGTATTGTTATCGAGTATATATACAGCCTTAGGGAAGTGGGAAGACGTAGAGCGTGTCAGGAGGATGATGAAATCCAGAGGGGTGAATAAAGAACCTGGCTGTAGCTGGATTGAGTTAAAGAATTTTGTTCATGTGTTCGTTGTTGGAGACAATATGCACCCGCAAATTGATGAAATACGGTTGGAGTTAAGATTGTTAACCAAATTGATGAAAGATGATGGATATCAACCTCTTTCAGATTCATTGTCTGAGACTATCAATGATGATTTTACAGATATTATTTGATAGGTGTTCCCATTCTTTACCTATATAATATTTTCCGTTCAATCCATAGAATGGTTTTATTTTGTTGTATGGATTGGAAATTTGGTGTGTGGTTTAATCACTGCCATTATAAAATAGCATAACATTAACTTTTGTTGAGATAGTTACAAAGTGCACCTTGACCAGCATCATCGTATGTCTAAACTTATTTGAAAAATTCAGCATTAAAAATCTTAAAATACTTTCTCAATTTTGATGTTGCTTGATCTAAATTTGGCATATCTCTTTGCCTAAGGAAATATTCCCTTGACTTTTTGAATGATGCAGGATTACTAGCTGCAATACCGTGTTCTAGTCCCATGGATAATGCAATTAAATTACATCAACAATCTGGAACTGTTTTACACGATCCTTCTATTTTTAGTAGGATAATTGACAAACTTTTATATCTTACACTAGGCCTAACATTGCCTATTTTGTTTGCAAATTGAGCCAATTCGTTGAATCTCCCACGGATCTCTACGTTCAAGTTGCCACTATGATATTGCGCTATATCAAAAACAGTCCAAGCACAGGTCTTATGTTCAAATCATCCTCCTCACTTTGCTTGAAACGATTTTGTGATTCATATTTGGGTGCTTGTACTTGGGTTCCTCTCTTATCTCTTCAAAAAGCAAGAAGCAACTTACAATTTCTCTTTCCAACAATGTTAGTGATAGCAACCTGTGAGTCACAATGGTTAATTTATCTTCATCGCGACTTCCACATTTCTCATTCCAACCAGATAACTCTTATTGTGACAATAAATTGGACTTGCACATCGTTGCGAATCATGTATTCCACAAACGCACGAAGCACATTGAAATGAATTGTCATGTTGTGCACGATAAAGTCCAATCGATAATACTACACTTACTTCCAATCTCATCCCAAGAACAAGTGGCCGACATCTTTACCAAGCCTCTTGCTGCTGGACCACTTTTCTACTTCAAATCCAAAATGAGTTTACTCAACATACATTTCGAATTGAGGTGTTAGTGATAGTTAATTTTTACTATGTTAACCATAATTATTTTTCTGTTTTGGTTTAGTTAGTTTTGGGATCATAGTAGTCAAGTATAGTTTTAGTTTGTTTTTATGTTGGTAAACTTT
This sequence comes from Cicer chorassanicum, assembly GCA_037974735.1. Classification (NCBI taxonomy): domain Eukaryota; kingdom Viridiplantae; phylum Streptophyta; class Magnoliopsida; order Fabales; family Fabaceae; genus Cicer; species Cicer chorassanicum. Next base: position 14,965,851 of record JBBPBP010009777.1, on the reverse strand, counting down.
ACCCTTCAATATAAGGTTTTCTGGGTTAAGTTTGTAAATCAAGGGTTCAAATTAATAAAAACAATCAGTGGTATTATTGAGTTTTTATTTATTTTTCTTAAACACACATTTGGTCATCTTATTTTATTAAGAGTTTTAGTTCTCTTTTTTTAAATGTGAGTTTTTAGTCCCTCTTTTTTAAAATTTTGAGATTTTTGATGGTCCCTTGTTGATGTGACACTCATGTAAGATGTGATGTTGAAGTATTGGATAAAATATATTTCACATCACCCATTATTTTCATGGCATTTCTATTAATAATCAGAGTTTAATGACTATGTAGTGTAAAACTATTTTACACCTTCATCTAATAAGAAATCCACCATCTTGCCATGTAAGTATATTTTATTACTGTCTTTTAAAAGTAACTACAACTTATATAGTCTATTTTTATTTGTTGAGAGAGAGATAACTTGCAATTATTTTACCACTAGTACTACTAGTGTTTGGAGTTATGGAAAAGAAAGAAATATTTGAATAATAGAAAAGAAAAAAGATTGGTGTACACCAATACACCATAGAAACAAAATGAGTGATATGATATATTGGTGATGTAACAAGAGTAGAAATATAGAGAGAAAGAAAGGTGTTGAATGGACTTATAAAAGTTATAGATATTTATGTATAAGAGTTGAATAGAAAAAGGAAGAAACAAGTTCAACTAACAACAAAAATTAACTAGAGATTGAATTTTCTGTTGTGATATTATCTCATTTTAAAGATCTTATTATACATTTTCTCCGATTCAGAAGAGTTGCAATCGCACAATCAATTAAACTAGAAAGGGTTTTTACTCAATAGTAAGATATTTTTCTTTTCCCAATTCCCGTTGCATTTTGCTTCCAATTTTTAAAATTTGATGTATAATTCTTGTTTATGACTATACAATGAAGACAAGAAGGCAAAATTATTAAGCATATTTCCCCCTTTCATTAAATTTTTGTTCACACTTTTAAGACTTTAAAAAATTTCACCAAATTTGTCGCTCAAATTTTGTCTCTTCACAATCACTCAATCACACTACATGTTCTCAATTTTCACCGTAAAGGTATTATAGAGTCTAGCCTACTCCAAAGGATTTTAGAATACATAGTTTCAGATAATGTCCAACAATTACTAATTAATGTCAAATGTAACATTCTAACATTTTTAGTGTTGCTTATATTCATCTCAAACTTTAACTTCTATTTGCTTGTATGTTCGCCCTAGAATTTATGAACATAAAATAATATTTCTAAATTTGCCATCATTAACCAGATTGCATCTAGGATTTTTCACCTTTCGTGGCAGAGTTAGGTTTTTTTCGACACTTAAAAGATTGAACAAGTAGACCATTCATTTATGTAATGTTTTGGACAAACAAAACCTCTGCATATCAAGTTAACTATTTGTATTTTGAACAAACATTTATGTAATGTTTTGTACCTTTGATTTTATGGGTATTCCTTTTCAGAAAACTATGTGGGAGCAACAACAATCACTCTTCTATGATTCTGTCACACAAGTAAATATTGATGTACCAATAGTACCAAAATCCACGGTTACTTCTTTGGATCTACTCAATTGGCTGGTTGAGGAGCTTTTTAACATCCAATAATTGACAATTTCTTCAACTATTCTTCAGTACTTCAGGATATTTTGGTTTAAGAAAATTCAAGTGGTTTAATTTTTTCGGTTTTCACTTTTTACTACAACAACTTTTTTCTTAATATGCTTGCTTTTCTAATTTTTGTCAAAAAAATGACTAGTATTAAATGGATTCTAATTCACCCTCGTCTTTTATTACTTAGATTCTCTTTTTGTTTTTGATTTATTGAAGGTTGAGTTCACTTTCAAACTTGAAGTCATTGAAGTAAAAAGAAGGTTGCGATTTCCATCTATACCAAATGGAATAGTTGACTTTTTGTTTCAAAACTTATTGTCAACAGAGGTTGAAATCATAGACATTTAAGGTGAAATGTACATTCATCAACTTGTAGACAATTTAGTCTTAGGTTTCATTTTTTTTTTAAATACCACGTCTCTCATTTTTTCTAATTTCTAACTCAACAATATTTATATTGACTTCTTACCCTTATCCTAAATTATCATATTAGAATATATGATAGTTACTTAGTGAACTTAAGTTTTTAATTTGAGTTAAGTTTATAATTTTTGGTTCATCAGTACTTATAACTTTTGATTTATAATGATTAAACATTGAATATGAATTTTATATCTTAGTCCTAAACAAAGTAACAATAACTAGAAAATTCATTTAAAAATAGGGAAAAAAAACCAGTAAACCTATAAACCAGAAAAATAAATC
>JBBPBP010009777.1:14928745-14961128 GCA_037974735.1 Cicer chorassanicum | reverse complement strand
ATCCAAATTTAAAACAAAACAAGATTTGGATTAAAATGTAAAATTTTTAAAATATATGATACTTCATTAAATAAGTTCAATTCAACATATAATATACTTTTAAAAAATACAACTAAAATATCAATTATAAAATCTTTTAGTTAGAGATTACCAATTTCTATATAATTTTTCTGTATGCACGATTATTTGTGTTCAAATAATATAAAAATAAGAGTTGCTACTGTACATTCATAGATAGAAAGGTTTTGGTACATTCGTTCTATAAAACAATAAATTAACTATCATTTTTATAAATCAAAGAATCATTTATTAACTTTCGTATTATAGGAAAAATCGTTGCATAAGAAAAACATCATTTCGTTGTTTGTAACCATTATTCCAATTTTTTACATTTTATCATAAAAATATTTAATATTCACTATTATAAGTAAAAATAATTCAAAAATTATTAAAAATACAGGAAATGGTATTCACAATCTGTCCAACTATTAATGACAATGATTACAAATTTTATATTGAATGTGAAAATTATCTCACAAAATTAACTCAAGAAGACTAACAATACAAATGTCTCTCGTGTGACATAACATCAAAGTACGTTGCACCAATGTATTACATAAAATTTTAACTTTCCGACCTTCATTTTGTTTAACTCATAGCTATGACATAAGTTGATTTTTTATAGGTTCAAGATTCATTTGAGAGTGTCAAATGAACCAACAACAACTACATTGTTGACACCTAATTTTGTCCGCTTTTTATTTATTTATCTATTTATTTGTTTTTTACTTTTTATTAAAAAAAAGGGAAATAATAATAATACATATATAGAAATATATAAAAAAAAATTAGGGCTTAAAACTTTAAACAATTACATATGTTCCCAGTTTTTGTTTGCATATAATTCTTGTTTAGAATCTTTTCTAAAGAAAATATAATAAAAAATATATTAAAAAATAATTAAAAAAATTTTTAAAAAATAATATAATTGAATGAAAGAAAATGAAAATAAATGAATTGATGGTCATAAAAATCGGTATAATGAGGATCAATTGAATGGATTGATGGTCATAAGAATCGGTATAATGATAATCAATTGAAAGAAAAGAAACAAAAAAGAAAGAGATTAATAGTAATAAAATGGTGATCAATTGGCAATTATTCCCTTGTCTTTTGTAACCTACCCCGAAAGGCCTATAAATAATCGATAGTAAGAGTACACCAGGGAGGACAATCGAGTACTATTTGAAGCACAATTGAGAGCACCAAAAAACAAAAGAGCACAAAAAAAAAAACAAAAGAGAAGAGAGTATAATAGGCAGAAAAATAGAGAAGAGAGATTGGAACCAGAAACTAATAATAAACCTCTATAGTGCGGTAAACACTTTCTTTTTCTTTTTTTCTCCTCGTCTATTTTTTTGACATTATTGTTGTTATAGAGTTTTTTTTACTATTCTATGCACATATGATATAAACAAGAATTTTTTTTCGGTTTCACGATCAAGTTTTGGAATTAACTAATAAGAATAAAGTCGATTGTTGTATAATCGTTTATTTCTTTATCAAATTCGTGATATCTTATCTTTATTTTGTTTTGTTTCTTGTATTTTAAACTTTTTTTTTTGTTATTATCGCCGCCGGTCCGCGCTACATATGCGCCGCCAACTCGCGAATCTGCTCTTGAATTTTTATCCTTTACAATTTGTAAAAGTCAAAAAATAACAAAAGTGTTTCCTTAAAATAAAACGATACACAAATCAATATACAACACATCATTCCTATTATTATTATTATTATTATTATTATTATTATTATTATTATTATTATTATTAATATTATTATCATTATGAATATTACCGTTATTACTATTATTATTATCACTATTATGTTGTTAATTTATTTTGATATGTATATGTATAAAATAAAATTAATAATAAAATCAGTCAACACATAAATATTTTCTACCCAAGAACTACCCATTGCACTTGGGGATACGTAGGAGCAAAGTTTTTTTCCTTGTCAAACCAAATTAATAAAAAAAATATTTTTCCTTCTTTAATTAATGTAAATAATTTATTTATTTTTTTATTATTCTTTTTTGGGGTAAAAATAAATCAATAAATAAATAAATAGTTTGTATACAATTAATTATAGGGTAACCGTTTTAACGGACGTTGTTGGGTGGTAATACTTTCCCTACTCGTAATCGACTCCCGAATCCCAATTTTTGGTTCAAAAATCAGTATTTTAGGTTTTATTCAATTTTTTCCTTTGAATAAAATAAAATTGGTGGCGACTCCTTTTTCGCGAAAAAAACTGGACGCGACATACATTAACTATGTTTGATAAAGAAGCTAAAAAAACACTTCAACAAACAACAACTCAACTATTGGAGAAAGGAGACAACATAGACATACCATCCATTCTACAAAATCTTTGAAAGCGCGAACTCATCTTTGAAATAAGGTTGTTGGATAAAAACTTGAAAGAAGGCTCCCAAACATACACGATCACAAGAACTTTTGTCCCGACCAATATTTTCGTCGATCTGACAAATATTAGCCACTTCAAACAAGTATAACATTTACGCAATTTAGAAAAACGCATTTTTATGGACAATTAGTAGTATTTTATTCCCTTCCAGTAACTAGGAACCCAAGTCACCGTAACCGACAAAGTCCAACTCAAATAACGAAGGGGGTATAAAACAAGAATGTAAAATACATGAAGAATTGAATATGGAGTTGAGGATAATGATGAGGAGAACGATGACAACCCATTATTCAAATAAAAAATCAGGGCACAACATAGCAATAAAAATGTTCACTTATCATCATCGGATAAACCAAAAGAAAAACAATCAAGTAGTGTGACCAAATTGACCAATGCAAAAAAACCTAAAAAAAAAATCGAAAAAGTGAAAATCGGGAATAGAAGATGAATGTATTTTCAAATATTTCACTTTACTCATTTTTAGTTTCAGCAATTTTGCATTACATTTTGTATCGCAATTATATATCAAATAAATCTATCTTCTACTTTCAATTTTTAAATACATTACTTCAATATTTTGCATTTTCAACAATCTCAATATTAAAACATTACTTCATTTATTTAAGTCATTCATCTAACAATGGTACTTATTTTCTACAAATTAAATTGGTACAATCGTGTATATATTTTTAGTATAACTAGTAAATTGTGGATCATTTGACAATTGGTACATAAAACCCGACATCCTTTAATTTGAATGCACTTAAATTAAAAAAGGAAAATACACACGCGCATTAGCATCTAGTTTATTTAAAATCCATGGATTCTTCCGTGTCTGACATATTTCTTTTGTGAATCTGCAAACTAAATCACTTTTGTTAATTTAATGAAGCATTCCTTATTTAAATTGTTTAAGAATACATGAAAATGTGAATCTTGTGTTCATTGAGGGACCTAGAATTTGTTTTCTTCACAAGTTCCATGATCCTTGTGAATTAGGAGGTCATATATACTAGTGAACCGTGTTTTCTCTCATTTGTGTTTGTCTTCAGGGTGTGTTCTTAGGAGAATTGTAGTGTTATGGAGTTTATATTATTTAGCTATGTGGATTGAATTGGATACTTATGAACGAGGTTTCAAGATAACTTCTTTTTGGTTTGTGTTTAAGATTTTGGTGAGAATAAGTCTTATTTTAAGTTGTTGGATTTTCAGTTATCTTGTTTTTGTTAATTTCTTGCTGCTGATTAGTTGTGTCATAACCTATAGAACTGAAACTGATATTTTTTGGCTTAAAAAATATAAAAAGTTCCATTCAAAATCCCAATGGTTATTTGAAGTCTTCATGTTATTTGAGTGGCAAGTTGAAGCAGGAATGAGGAACTAATTGGGTTGGATTGCATCATTTTGTAGTGTCTGTTTTTTTGCTATAAAATTTGTATGGATGTAGTTTCTTTTGCATATTTCGTAGTTCTTTGACCCTCATATTCTTCTAAACTAGGCATCTTTGGAACAGTTTGGTTAAAAATGAAAAAAAAAAGTTAATTTTTACACAATTCTTCTATTTGATGTGAATGAATATTTTTTTGATGTGTGTTACTGTTAGCGTTCAAGCTATTCTAACTCAAGTGCAAGAAAGATAGAATCAATATAGAATGGAATATGATTGTAGGACTTGTTTATTAACTGAATGGAATGAGTTATATATACATGGCTCATTCTAAAAGTCCTCTAGTTAACTAACTAACTAATTGAGAAATTAGTTAGTTAGTTATTACAACTAATATATTAACTTGAATTATACAAACAGAAAATGAAGATCAATATTCGTTTTCTAATACTGAAACGAAGATCGATCTTCGTTTCCAACACTTTCCCTTAATTCAAGTTTCTCAGTGATTTTACATTGAGTAATCTCCTTAATTCTTCAAATCTACTTGTCCTCAAGGCCTTAGTCATTATATCAGCCAGTTGAACTTCAGTTTGACAATAAATGAGTTTCAACTTGTTTCTTCCAACTTGATCTCTTAAGAAGTGAAACCTTGTCTCAATGTGTTTGCTTCTGCCATGAGACACAGAGTTCTTTGTCAGATTTATTGCTGAAACGTTGTCAATCATCAATGGAGTTGGCCTGCAAACTTCCATCTTCAGTTCTGTTGTTAGTGACTCCAACCACAATGCTTGACATGCTCCATAACTGCCAGCAATGTACTCAGCTTCGCATGATGAGAGTGTTATCACTGGCTGCTTCTTTGAGCTCCATCCTATTGGTGATTTCATGAATTTGAACACATATCCTGAAGTGCTCCTTCTATCATTCTTGTCTCCACACCAACCTGAGTTTGAGTATCCCACCAAGTCTTCACTTTCATGTTTTAAGTTTGTTGCAAACAGAATTCCATGCTCAATTATGCCTTGAATATATCTCATGATTCTCTTAACTGACATCCAATGAGAAAGTTTGGGTTTTTCCATGAATCTGCTTACCACTCCCACACTACAGCAAATGTCAGGCCTTGAATTGCACAAGTATCTTAGGGAACCAACAACTTGCTTGAATAAGGTTGAGTCATCCAGCTCTTCTTCAATTTTTGTCCCCAACTTTGCATTGATCTCCATTGGAATGGTTGCAGGGTTGCAATTAGCCATATTGAACCTTTTCAGGGTTTCTCTAGCATACTTCTTCTAATGCATCAGCAGACCTTCCTCAGTTTCAGTGAACCCCATGCCCATAAAATAATTCAGCTTGCCCAAATATGTCATTTCAAACTCCTTCTTCATGATTTCCTTGAATTGTTCAATTTCCTGCATGTTGCTCCCAATGACTAATAAGTCATCCACATATAGGCAAATTAGGATCATGGCAAGTCCTCCATTCAGTGTGTAATGTCTCGCATAAACTCCATATTCCACTGTGCACTTGATGTATCCAATGCCAATCAGGAAGGTATCAATCCTTTTGTTCCAAGCTTTTGGTGCTTGTTTCAAACCATAGAGAGTTTTCCTCAATCTGAGCACTTTATCCTCCTTTCCCTCAATCACAAATCCTGGTGGTTGAGAGACATACACCTCTTCTTCCAGCCATCCATTCAGAAATGCAGATTTCACATCAAGCTGGCACATCAGCCATCCCCTTGCACAAGTCAGTGCTATCACAAGCCTGATTGTCTCAATTCTGGCCACTGGACTAAACACTTCAGAATAGTCTATACCTGCCCTTTGTAGGAATCCCTTGGCAACCAATCTAGCTTTGTACTTAGCAATTGTTCCATCTGGATTCAGCTTCAACTTGTAGACCCACTTTACTCCAATCTGTTTGTGATTTGAAGGAAAATCAGTCAAGTACCATGTTTGATTTTTCTCAATCGCATCAATCTCTTCCATCATTGCATTCTTCCAGGGTCCATTTTTTAATGCCTCTTCAATATCCAAAGGTTCTGCATTAGCAAATAGAGGTTAATGTGATGTTGCTTAATGTGCTTGTGAAGTTGTGCATGTTTGTTGGTTTATTATGCATTTTATTGAGTGGATAGTTGATTGTGCAGAAGTTGCTTAATATATTTTATTGAGTAGATATGTTCTTGTGTAGTTGTGAATGCTCAATATATTTTCAGTTTAGTGTAGCTCAATTGCTAATATTTGATTTTTTTAAGAAAATATGTCATTTTTTGTTTTTATGACATTTATGTAATTTTTTAATATTAAAAATTATTACAATTTTAATTTAGTTTTTTTAGATTATAATCTATAATCCAAAAAATTAAAATTATTCAAAAAGAAAAATTAACTACTTTATTTGAACTAATCTTTAAACTTTGTAAAAGTTTCATTGGCGTCTATACTCCATGAAAATTTAGTGGAACACAACAAATCAGTGAGAGAAGCAGGGAGAATCAGTGAGGCATAAAATTCTTGAGTGCCTTGACAGAACATGGTTCATGCCAATCTAAAATGACTTAAACATTTGTTGTTGATACGGTGAAAACAACTTTTTCATTAAGATGTTTGCTTTCCTTTTTTTATGTTATTTCTGAATTTTGTGAATAAATTACAAGTCATAAATAAATTGTACCGATATCTTTTATCGAAGACGTGTCTCGATGTTCAAACATGTGTTGATGTTCAACACCAACACATTGATTACATTCAATTAATTTATTTTCTCAAATAATAACTAATGTTGATGTGTCGGTACCATATAAGGTGTTTGACAAAATGTTAGAGAAGTCTTGTAAAATGAAAATGATATGCACGTTTAAATTTGTGTAACGCCCGCAATCTGAATTTATAACGAAGTTAATTCAAGCACTTAGACTTGATGGTGTTATTTGTTGTTTTTTAGGATTTGAGTTCATGCTTGCTGGAGAAGATCCTTGAGGCAAGAACATAAAAAGAAGGTTTTGGATCTTTTAGAAAAGGTAAAATAGAGGATAGAGAAGCTAGAGAAATATGTGATGCAGAAGTTTTACCAAGAGATTGGAATCTAGAGAGAATTCACTTTTGCCAAAGAAATATTGCTACTAGCTAAATAGCATGTTCAAGACTTATTTGTTTTCCTGCATTTTACTATATTATCAATTCTTTTTTGTTTAATATATATGGAGAGCATGGTGTCATGTGAATTAGATGGTTGAATCATACATACCAAAGTATCTTTCAGCTACCCATAGGATTGTTAAAATCAAGAGTATTTATTTTTTATTTTTTTAATAATCAAAGATGATATTAGATCAAAAGAAGTACACGGAATATTCTACTATAATAATACAATTTATTTAAGGTCAACAATCGATCTAAATAGTTAAGATTAAGCTTTCTACTAGTTCTCCCTACAAATCAACTCCCACACACTAACTTTAGTTATGATATTAATATAGTGTAATATGTCGCAACATCTTAAAATATGGTTTTATTCTTTAACAACATACAAATACTACACTGTTAGATAATGTTAATATATATTAGTAGTAAGGGTATTTTAGATATTTCTATTCTATTGTATATATACTCATCGTAACTTCATTAACCTTGTTGGTTCATTCTATGTTATGAAACCCTAGAGGTGTTGTCTCTTCCCTTCCTCTCTTCTTCTTCCTCTTTTCCATGTATGTCATTGTTATCATGGTATCAAAGAGCTTTGTTTGATTTTGTGCGACCCGTTTTGCGGCCGGTACCGATTTGTTTCCTCCGTTTCCGACCCGTTTTTCGGCCAGTACTGATTTGCTTCATCCGTTTCCGGCGCAATTCTGCTCTTCTGTCTCCGGTGTGATTCTCTTCTTCTACTTCTGGCGTGATTTTGTTTGGTTCTTTGCTGACTCTGCTATTGACAGGTTATCCCTAATTTATTTTGTCTCAGTGATTGTGTTTGTCGTATTTTCCTGTCATTATTTGTTATGGCTGGTGCTAAGGAGGATTCTCTTCAAGCTGTTAGTGTTCACCTCAATGGACAAAATTACTCTTATTGGAGTTATGTGATGAAATTTTTTTTATTGGAAAAGATATTTGGGGTTTTATTGATGGAACTTCAGTTAAGCCTACAGATAAAAGGGATGAAACTAAATATGCAAAAGATCTGAAAACATGGAATGTTAGTAATTTAAAAATTATTACTTGGATTAATAATTCTATTGAGTTGTCTATAAGAGTGCAACTAGCAAAATATGATACTGCTAAAGAGATTTGGGATCACTTGAAACATTTGTATGTTCAGTCTAACTAGCAAAACGTTATCAATTGGAAAGTGATATTAGAGCCCTTAAGTAGAACAATATGACCATTCAGGAATTCTATTCGGCAATGACTAATTTGTGGGATCAACTGGCTCTTATGGAATCACCTGAGTTGAAAGCTGTCAAAGCATACATTGATCAAAGAGAGGAGCAACATCTGATTTGGTTTCTGATGGCTCTTCATGATGATTTTGAGGGCCTTCGTGGATGTATTTTGCATCGTTCCCCTCTTCCTAATGTTGAATCAGTAGTTAGTGAATTGTTGACAGAAGAAATCAGACTTAAGACTCATTCTGGTGTGTCAGATAAGGGAATCCTCTCAACTCCTCCATCTGTTTTTGCTGCTCCTGTTCGAAAAGGAAAATCTCAAGGGAGGGTTGGGCTTGGTAATGATGAATGTGCATTTTGCAAAGAAAAATGTCATTGGAAAGCACATTATCCGAAATTGGGGAGAGCACAAAAGAAGAATTTTAGGGGGCCATCGTCCAATGTTGTTGCTTCCGCTCCTCCTACCATTGGCTCTAGTTCTAGTTCTATATACTCATCTGAGACTACTTCCCAAATATGTGATATTGCAGAACAGCTTCAAAAACTTTTTGCCACTCAATCAAATGCCATGTTTGCCACCTCTTCTAAAGGTTTGAACTCCTCTAGTATGTCAGATATATCTCCTTCCATATGGATTCTTGATTCTGGAGCATCTCACCATATGACATATGATGATAAATCTTTTGTGTATTTGAATCCTACCTCGTCTGTGTCGGTTATGATTGCTGATGGCACTCCTATGCCATTAGCAGGCATTGGTTCTGTCTCCACACCTAACTTGTCTCTTTCAGATGTTTATAATATTCCTAATTTTACTTTGAGTCTTTCTTCTCTTAGTCTAATATGTGATTTCAATTATTTAGTTATATTTTCTTCCACTTCTTGTTGTGTGCAGGATCCACATTCCAGGAGTCTGATTGGGACACGCCATAGACAGGGGGGACTTTATGCTTTGGATGACCTGCGAGTCCTAGATACTGCAGCCTCAACAACTATTACTGACTTGTTATCTAGTTTTCGCTTGAATTCTTCGTCTTCTAGTTTTTATTTATGGCATTCTCGCCTTGGACATGTTTCTGCTTCTAGATTAAAATATTTGGCTTCTACTGGAGCTTTAGGAAAGTTACAAACCAGTGATATTTCAGATTTTTGTGGTTGTAAACTTGCTAAATTTCCAGCGTTACCGTTTAGTAAAAGTGTTTCCGTTTCATATGCGCCTTTTGATTTAGTTCACTCTGATGTTTGGGGTCCATCACCGGTTCTCACCAAATGTGGATCTAGATATTATGTATCGTTAATTGATGATTACACTCGTTATTGTTGGGTTTATCTTATGAAAAATCGGTTTGAATTTTTTGACATTTATCATATGTTTCGTGCTATGGTCAAAACTCAACATAATGTTGTTATAAAGTGTTTTCGTTGTGATTTAGGTGGTCAATATACCTTTAATAAATTCTCTGAATTACTTGCTTATGATGGCACCCTTCACCAGACATCTTGTACTGATACTCCTCAACAAAATGGAGTTGCTGAAAGGAAACACCGTCATATTATAGAAACTACTCGTTCCCTTTTGTTGTATGCTTCAGTTCCTAGTGAGTTTTGGGGAGAAGCAGTTGTTACTACTGTTCATGCTATTATTAGAATTCCATCCTATGTCATATCAGGTTTGTTTCCCTTTGAAAAATTGTATGCTTCTATCCCTGATTACTATCTTTGAAAGTATTTGGTTATACTTGTTTTGTTCTTCCCCCTCAAGTAGAGCGCAATAAGTTGTCTTCTCGTTCAGCCATGTGTGTTTTTCTCGGTTATGGAGATGGTCAAAAGGGTTATCGTTGTTATGATCCTCATGCAAGAAAACTTTATGTTTCTCGTAAAGTTGTTTTTCTTGAGCACATCATTTCTTACTCCATTTCCTCTGATTCTCAGATTACTAAGAGTTCTGAACTAACCCATATTGATCGGTTTAGTCCTAATGATAACGCTTCTAGTGATTGTAATGTTGAGAATTGCAGGACAAATACTACTACCCCACATGATGGCATCCCTCTTGTCCCCTCGGCTGTCCAACCACCTCCTGCGATTGTTGATCCTCCTCGTAACCCCTCTCGTCAACGTAAGTCTACTCAGTTACCTGATTTTGTCTATTCCCCTTACTCAGCTTCGTTTGCTTCTTTCTTAACCTCTATTCACAGTTTGTGTGAGCCCTCTTCCTATAAAGAGGCTATTCTTGATCCTCTTTGGCAGCAAGCTATGGTAGAAGAACTTTCTACATTGCACAAAACCGATACTTGGGAATTAGTACCTCTTCCTCCTGAAAAATGTGCTATTGGGTCTCGTTGGGTATACAAGATCAAAACTAAATCTGATGGATTAGTTGAGCGCTACAAAGCACGTCTTGTTGCTAAGGGATTCTCTCAACAATATGGTATGGATTATGAGGAAACTTTTGCTCCTGTAGCCAAGATGACCACTATTCATACCCTTATTGCAGTTACATTTATTCGTCAATGGTATATTTCCCAAATGGATGTCAAAAATGCTTTTTTAAATGGTGAACTTCATGAAGAATTCTATATGGTCCCTCCACAAGAAGTTTCTCATAATCAAGGGGAAGTATGTAAGTTAAAAAAGGCTTTATATGGTCTTAAACAGGCTCCTTGAGCTTGGTTTGAGAAATTCTCTATTGTGATCACTTCTCTTGGTTTCTGCTCTAGTGAACATGATTCTGCATTGTTTATAAGGTCCACTACTTATGGTCGCATTATACTTTCTCTGTATGTTGATGATATGATTATTACAGGTGATGATATTAGTGGAATCAATGAGTTGAAATTGCAGTTAGCCAAGTAGTTTGAGATGAAGGACTTGGGAACTCTTCGCTATTTCTTGGGGATTGAAGTTGCCTACTCTCCTAGAGGATACCTTCATTCTCATTCCAAGTACATTGCCAACATTCTTGACTAGGCTCGTCTTTCTGATACTAGAGCAGCAAATACTCCTCTTGAGTTGAATGTGAAATATGCTCCCTCGGATGGTGTTCCTTTACCAAATCCCACTTTGTATCGTACTTTGGTTGGTAGCTTAGTGTATCTTACGATTACCAGACCTGATATTGCTTATGTTGTTCATGTTGTTAGTCAGTTTGTTGTCTCTCCCACTACAGTACATTGGGCATCAGTTCTTCGTATTCTTCGTTATCTTCGAGGAACTCAATTTCAAAGCCTTCTCTTTCCATCGTCATCCTCATTAGAGTTACATGCTTATTCTGATGCTGATTGGGATGGTGACACCACAGATCGTAAATCCACCACAGGGTTTTGTATCTTTCTTGGAGACTCTCTTATTTCTTGGAAGAGTAAGAAACAGGACATTGTCTCTCGCTCTTCTACAGAAGCTGAGTATCGTGCTATGACATCCACTACTGCTGAAATAATTTGGTTGCGTTGGCTTTTGTCTGATATGGGTATCTCTCTTGGGCCAACTCTGATGCACTGCGATAACAAGAGTGCTATTCAAATTGCTCATAACTCGGTCTTTCATGAACGCACTAAACACATTGAGATTGATTATCATCTTACTCATCATCATTTTGAGCATGGAACCATTACTCTACCGTTTGTCTCTTCTTCCTTACAGATTGTTGATTTGTTCACAAAGATGCATTCCATTAAACGTTTTTAGTTGACAAACTCTCGATGCTCCATGTTAATGCATCGTGAGTTTGAGGGGAGATGTTAGATAATGTTATTATATATTAGTAGTAAGGGTATTTTAGACATTTCTATTCTCTTGTATATATACTCATTGTAATCTCATTAACCTTGTTAGTTCGTTCTATGTTATGAAACCTTAGAGGTGCTATCTCTTCCCTTCCTCTCTTTTTCTTCCTCTTTTCCATGTATGTCATTGTTATCATACACCACATCCACCTAAATTTTATTCTAAAGTATCCAAAAAATATTTTTCATAAGATATTTAGTAATTTTATTAAAATACTACTCAAAAGTTCTAATTTCTTTTTTAGTTGGATCGACATATATAGTGGGTAGCCACTAACTTCTTTAATTTGATTATTGCAATAAGGGTTTTATATGGAGTTGGCTAAGGATGCATATACAACAACAAAAGCCTTTTTATATATGATTCTGACCGAACAATACATTGTGCTAAAGCTTGTCATACACGGCAGAAAAGGATTGGAAACATATACTCTTCTAGTTTCTTAGTTGCTGGCATGGAACTAATTTCATTATGAATTTATTTTACTTTGCTTTGATTATCAAGTATTATTATAATTTTAAGATTTAGAAAAATTCAATTCTACTACAACACGTTATATGTTAGAAAGAATTGGAAACACTTCTCATTGCTGAGGTCAATTAAATTTCTATTACTAAAGTATTTTTTTCTTTGTTTTGATACACCTTAAACAATCCTTGATTTAGACGGCATAATGTCATGTGGATTAGAAGTCTAGGATATTCAGAGGTGTTTATGCTCTAAAAATTGAATTGAATTTGACCATATATTAATGTTTGGTTTAGTTTTTGAAAACCACTTTCATAAAAACTAATTAATTTTCAAATCAGTTTCAGTTTAGTTCTGATCCGAATTGAAATTGATTTATAAATATAAATTAGTTTAATATTTTGAATAAATTTTTAATTAAAATCGGATTCGAACTAGTTTTTTAGTGAATTTTTCAAAAACAAATTTCACGAAAAGATTTTCAAAATTCTTTTGACAAAAAATTTTTGATGAAAATTTTTTTGATTTGTTTTTAGAAAAATAGATGTAAAAGTTTCTCGATAAAAAAAAATTCAAAAAAAAAAAATGTAAAATTTTTTTGAGGAAAAAATAATTTTAATATTTTATCAAAAAAAATAAGTTTCGCTTTTCTTTAGATTTTTTTTAGATTGATTTTCGAAGAAAACAAATTTTTAAAATTTTTCAAGAAAAAAAATTTCAATTGAATTTAAAAAAAAATTAAAATGATTAAATTGATTTTTAAATTAAAGTTGATAAGTGATTTATTTAAAATACGTGGTTTAATTCATGAACTATTTAATTGATTTGATTTTTTTTGTGTTTCTTGAGATTGTTGTAAATTGAAGGAGAAGAAATTGTTTGTTGTACAAATACGTGCTAGTGTTTAGATGCAATTCATAGATGAATTGTATCTTGCAAAAAAACGTGTAACAATGGTGACCATAACCCATTTTTGCTAGAAATATATAAATAATACTTAACAGTACAAATGAAAGTGCTAGTAATTTTGAAATTTAAATATGGATTTTGATGATAGAGGATGCACAAAAACTGTATTCATAATTTTAATACTTGTTAAAATCATATAAAATTTAGTGATTCACTTTTTTATTTTCTTCAAAACACAAGTTTACTACTTTGTAGAATACAAATTTACATAATTCTTATGTTCATATTTCATATTTGAATCCGAACTCAATCGAACCGCTTTGGACCCGCTCTGCATTTAACGGGGAAAAATCGTTTTTAATTGATGCGGGTGCAGGTGTGGGTGCGGATTATCTCTGCTTTTTAAAGTTACGGGCGGATGTGGAGGTGAGTTTCGTTAAATCCTTCCCGCATCCACCCGACATAAATGCAATTACTTAGATACCTTTATATCTCTTAAAATAGTAACAAACCCTAATTTTGTCAATCTTCCTTCTTCTTTTTTGTTTTCCTTGCTGCCACCGTCCACCTCCACCCTCACTTTTTCTGTCATAGCCATCCTCCCTCCTCTCCGTGTGCCGTCTTCGCCATCCTTCGTGTGTTGTCTTTGTTCTCTTATTCGTAACACATATTCTCTTCACTGCTATAATTTTAAGGTTAGTTTTCGTGTTCAGGTTTTCTGCATTTTGATGCATTTTCGTTTTCAACCTTTTTCGTTTCTTGGTTCGGTTTCATTTTCAGGTTCATTTTCGTTTTCATATTTTTCTGCATTTTCGTTTTGAGATTTTGTGTATAACAGTTCTGCATCTCTGTATTTTGGAGATATGACTTTGTTTATCTCTATATTTTAAAGTTATGAATTGATAATTGTTTAAACTTTGTATCTATGCTTGCTGAGTTTTTATCTGTAAATACATATTTTCTTAATTATAATTCTAATTTGGTGAGTTTTTATCTGTCTAAATTAGAAAATACTGAGTTCAATGAATTTAATTTATCAATAAGAAAATATGTAGAGTTTAGTTTTGAGTAATGACTTTTTATTGGTAAATTATTGATTAATGAATTTTGATAGTAAATTATGATATCTGTCACACTATAATTTATTAATAAAAAAATATGTAGAGTTTAGTTCTACAATCTTTTATTTATTTATACTATTCATAAATTTATATATGAATTCATGAATTTAATTTGTTTTTATGTGCAACTTTACATAATATATAAATGGAAATTGAAGGCACATCTCAACCACTATCATGTCAACTTACTTGAGAAGAAAGTTCACATCAACCAACTATGAATGAAAGTTGTAATCCGTAAGTTAATGTTTCCACATCAAATGAAACTGTGCAAACACCTCATCATGAGACAAATGTTAATATGACATATAAAATAACCGAAGATCGTTCCAATAGACTTAAAAGTATTGTATGGGATCATTTTACAAATGTCAAAGTTGATGGAAAAGATAAAACTAAATGTAATTATTGCAAGAAATTGCTTGGTGGGAGAGCAAAAGATGGGTCGTCACACTTGCGCGGACATATGAAAATTTGTTCTCCATGTTTGGCTACCGTGGGACATAATAACTGACAAACATTTCTTACAGCTAAGGTCTTGCAAGGTAAAAAGGACTTGGGATTGAAATTTATGATGTTGAAAATGCTAGAAAAGAGCTTGCACATGCAATTATTTTGCATGAATATCCACTTTCAATAGTGGAGCATATTGGTTTTATGATATATTTAGCCTCTCTCCAACCATTATTTCAAGTTCCTTGTAGAAATACTATACAAATAAAAAAAATAAAAAAAAAAAGAGATATTCAAAGTGTATGAAGTTGAGCAAACCATAATTTTGAAGTTGTTAGAAACTCTCCCACAAAGAGTGTCCATTACTTCTGACATGTGGACTGCGAGCAATCAAAAAAATGGTATTTACTCGATTAAGACAACGTGAATCCCAATACACTTATTTGTCTACAAGTTTGCATTGGAAATTTACCAAAGATATTTATGGAAAATTGAAATTGTTCAGTTCTATCACTGAAGTGTTTTTTGGCACTAAATATTCAACTTCCAATCAATATTTTCCTAAGATTTGTGTTGCGGTCTAAAATTTCGAGTGTTTCTCGAATTCAATGGAGTTGCCACCAAAATTTATTTAAAATATGGAAAACATTGGAAAACCCTTAAAAAAGAAAACAAAATGGTCTTTGAAACCAAATTTCGAGTTCGGGAGTCGATTATACGTAGGGAAGGTATTAGCACCCTACGACAACAGTTAAAAACGGTTACCTATAATTAATTGTGCAAAATTAATTAATTTGAATATACTTATTTCTCCTTGTTATTAAATAATAATAATCGTTGTTGTTGTTGTTGTTCTTATTATTATTATTATTATTATTATTATTATTATTATTATTATTATTATTATTATTATTATTATTATTATTATTATTATTATTATTATTATTATTATTATTATTATTATTATTATTATTATTATTATTATTATTATTATTATCATCTGAATATGATTTTGGAATAAATGTGTGCCTAAAGAAATAAAGGACAAGAAGAAAAAAAATTAATAACGTGTTTGACAAGAATGTGATCTTCCTCCTACGTATCTCTCGGTGCGATGGTGAAATAAAAGCTACGTAGTTCTTGGTAAAAACAAATGTGGATGCGTTGATTTTTTTTTTTAAAAGAAAATTTGTTTTGTTATAAAATATATATTTTTTGACAAGAAAAGAAAATGAGCTTGTTTGACTTGAAAAATTATTTTTTTATGCGAGTTTTAAGACTATCAAGTTGTACAACTCGAGTCTCAAAACTCAAGATAAAAAGATGTCTCATCTAGTTAATCCTTTTAAAAATGTTTTATATTATTATGATTTTTAAAATTGAGTTTTAAAACCACCAAATAATACAACTTGTGGCTCAACAACCCAAAGATTAAAAAAAATCACATGTAATTAATCAAATTTAAAAAGTTAATTTTATATTAATTTGTAAAAAGAAAGCCAACTAACGTACTCAAATTGTGAAAGAAAAACTGTACCTTCACCAAGTGGTAAAGTGAACCTAGTTGCCTAACCTTGCCTTGTGATACCTATACTTATGTTGAGATAAGAATGCAAGCATGCTTCAGTTTTAACGGCCTTTCAATTTTAAACAAAGAAAAAAAAAAGATATCACTTTTAACCATAAACCCAACAATTTTCTCAGGCAATCAACAAGTAAATGACATCCTTTTTTAAAGGGTGAAATCAAAATTTCAGCAAACAAACAACATAATGAAAGTGCCATATTAAAGAACGAGACAATGTAAAAGACGCGAATCAGTATATACCGGCGAAAAAGACGGCGACGGTGGTGTAGCGGTGGTTAGTTTTCCCACGACGGTGCCATTGGAGGTTTGAGTTTTTAGTCTTATCTTTTTACTATTAACCTTACATTTATATAACATAAGAGATATTATAATGTAAAAGGAAAATGAAAGAAAATATACCTTCTGTTCTTCTTGCTTGTTTGCTTTTGCTACTACTCTGTTTTCTTCTTTTTATGTTTTGGTATTTTTCTGTTCGTGTTCGATCTCCCCTCTTTCTCTTATGAAATTTGATAAGGTGTATTTATAGAGTTTTTTTTATCTGTTTAGTTGCCTTTTTGCTTGCCTTTGTCCTTCTCCATCAATTTTCTGTTTGATGTTTATTCTCTTTTGCTCATTATCTGAATTTTCCTGCACATCTGATCCATTCACGATTTTAGCTTTATTTGTTTTTATCTGGTTATGTTCATCTGTTTGGACAGAGTTGGTTTGTTAAGTTAAAGAACATTTTTATTTGCAGATTTGGTTAATTTTTGTACATTGTTCAACCACATTTGTCTTCAGTTTTTTTTTTAAACTCAAAAGTTTGTCTCTTTGCTCTATATAATTTGTACAAAGGCTGACTTATAAAAAATATGTTTTTCTGCTTCTTTAATTAGTTACAAAGCAAAGGCTAGTGCCTCAACCATGACATTGCATCAGAAACACAAAGGCAGCAATAAGGGCTTAGGGCAACAACAGAACATATGGCTTAATTTGATTTGGTTTAAATTTTTAATGTAATTTGATTTGGCTTAATCTTTGTAATTGATTTGCCTTAATAATGTAATTTCCTTTTTGATTTATTCAAAAAGTTGGACAAAATTAGGGTACTACAATTTGTATGATCAAAATTGCAATAAATAAGTGGATTGATGCATTGATAAAAAAAATGGCTGAGAATATGTTGAAAAATTTGAAAAATATTGAAATGTTGTTCATGAAATAATGAGGGTTGGTGCTGTTTTGGATCCTAGGTACAAAATAGGGTTGCTTAAATATTATTATGTTAAGTTGTATGGGAATGATGCTAATGACCAAGTTAAGTCGATCCGACAGTTGTGTTATGATTTGCTTTATGAATACCAATTGAAAATGAATGATGGTTCTAGTAGTGATTCTCAAAATGTCCAACTTAGTAATGTTGAGGATGATGGTTTAGAAGACTATGATTTGTATGTCAGGAGAAAAAAAAAGCTAGAACTTCATTTATCAAAACAGAGTTATATATTTATTTATAGGAGGAAGTTTTGCCTAGAAGTCCTGATTTTGATATTTTGTTGTGGTGGAAGTTGAATGGTGTTAAGTATCCAACACTTCAAACCATTACAAAGGATGTATTGGCAATTCCTATTTCTACGGTAGCTTTTGAATCTGCATTCAGTATCGGCGGACATATCTTAAGTTCTCATCGAAGCCGACTTTATTGGACTACTTTAAAGGCCTTGATGTGTGCTAGAAGTTGGTTATGGAGTGCTGAGAAGACTAGTATTTGTTTTAAATAATTCATTTAAATTTGAATATATTTGAAATAGCTAATAATTTTGTATATCTTAAATTATCATTGTTTAAATTATCATTGTTTACATTGTACTATGTTGACATTGTAATATGCCAAAATACCATTTCTCTCAATCACCCATTTCAATTTATAAATGACATGTCTTATTTTCATAATTAACTTATTTCTATTCTAACTACACATAGCAGTTACATATGGCAATTATTATTAATAAAAACTATCTATAATAATTTAACTGCCTACTACTAATAATAATAAGCCCAACATATTGAAAGAATGCATAGGAAAAGGGAAAATTGAGTATAATAATTTAACTGCCTACTACTAATAATAATAAGCCTAACATATTGAAAGAATGCATAGGAAAAGGGAAAATTAAGTACTACTATTTGATACAAAAGATTTATAGAAGAAAGAGAAGAATGCACACTTACATGAAAGAGTAAATAGTTACCATTTGTAAGAGTTAGATATTACCACATATTTTTCTTCTCGTAACAATCAACATTTCCCTTTAAAATATTTAAATATATTGATTGAATTAAATTATCTAAATAGGAAAAGATGATGTATGGTGATGTTAACATTTGATGCTACTTGTATTAACGATCTAGTTGATGTGAAGGTTCATTTGATGTTTTCACCTAGGTCAATCTTTAAATTTTGTAATATTTCTCAAACTAACAAAACCAATTCAAGCAAGTAGATAAAGCTTTAACTTTCCGAAATTCAGAGTATTCCATACATGCCAACATAGTACCTACTACACTATTAATCATATTGAGTTCATTCAGATATTCAACTTTGGGTCAATGATATACAAAAAGTTTCCAAGCTTCAATACAAGCAAAGGTTAGCTAAATGACCCTTCTCAAAATTATGAAGAGAACATCAATATTGACGCGGCGGTTTCTCCTATCGCCCTCAATGTTCTCAAAAGTCTCCAAAAAGCGCTCGGATTGGCCAATCTAGATGTGTATGTTTTACATCCGGATTGGTCAATCTAGACACAATTTATGGGGCTTTTGAGAACATTAGAGGGCGAGAGAAGAAACCACCTATTGTCACATCCTACAAAAGATCAAAACAAAATGAGGTGGAGTTGCAAGGAAGCTTTAATGATTCATTGTCCAAAGATCAACCCAAAAGCACAAGAGATTTAGCATTGCACAAAGCACCTAAATGAGTGTTGGTGTTACCTCATGATACTGAAAAGTGTTCTCCACTAACCAAAATGCAAGAGAAAAACCAAAAAATTTCTCAGTAGAGGACCAAACTGTGAAACAAAGTTTACACCTCAAGCATAAAGCCAATAGCCCAAATTTCTTGTTTTTGAGAATCCTTAGCAAATACCCTATACTTTTGCAACCAGTAACCAGCTTCTCCCAAAATCCAGACAAACAGTTACCCTCTGGCATATATCAATATTGATCAGTATTAACAAAAAACAAGTACTATTGTCGATCAAAAAACACGGCACAGTATGGTGTTATAAGTAATAACTAACTATTAAGAGCTAAAATCCCTTTTTCTACTTTGCTCCCTCCTCCAGTAATGACCTGTTTGACTATCATCCCTTTGAAATTGAGATCCATTATAGCCTAAATTATGTCTATTAGAGCCTTCCCTAATCTGGTTTCTTTGATTCCCAGCAGTCCAACCTCCATTGTTCCTTCTAAATTGCGAATCACTTGAAACATAAGGTTTTTCTTGTTGCTTCCATCTTGACACATTTGTGCCATTGTTTCTCCATCCCGTGTTTGTTGGAATTACATTCTGTTGAGTAGACTTGTATTCCCAAGAGTTGTCAATATTAGCCGAATTATTTGACGGCTGTTGGCACCAAGCACTATCGTTAGTTTTTCCCCATCCTTTATCTATCTGTAAGCATCTGGAATTCCAATCTTTGCACTGATTGTTATCGTCCCTTCCTTCATTCCAACCCCAAGATTTAACATGACCACCTTCCCCAGCATTGCTGGTTAATCCTCCATTTCCACGAACGCCATTATTCTCCCAAGGATTGTCAGTAGTATCCGCATTTTCAGAATTATCATGATAATCACCCTGGTTCTGCCATTGGACTTCATTATTTTCAAAAGCTCTGCTAAGCGGTTTTGCAGCACATTCCCAAGGATTTTCACCATCAACTGAAATTTTCGTTCTTTTATTTTTTATCACATTCTCTTGTTCTTCGTCGGGCAGGGTAAAGAAAGCGTTATCTAATTCCTTTATCAGTTCTGGATCAATGCAAGGATTCCAATCTATTTGCTCAATATAAGCATCTGGATCGGGCAGAGAAATATCGCACGGAAGGTTGTTGATTTTATCCCAGTAACGTTTTTTGGCATTTTGAAATGCTTCTTCGGCAGCTGAGTCCTTCCAATCGAGCACATTGTTGTGGCAGTAGATCAACTTTTTGGAATCAACAATCTTCTGCCATGGTACACGTCCCATCAAAGTGCAGTACTTCTTCTCCCACAAAGGTATTCCATCGTGCCGATACTCTAACATGGTTAAAAAACAATAAATTCAGTAGATTAGATATGGTGTTACAATAGAAGAGGGACCATAACACATAATAAATTATCATTGTAGTTTTCAGACATAAAATAATACAGGTAAAGAAGGTTCAATCACAAAAACTATGTCAAGAAATTATATAAAAGTTCCGACAAATACTCTGAAATTGATATTAAACTTTGGCAATCAGCACTTATTGAACCAAATCAATGATGTAGGGTAGTCACCTGATATGTACAGGAACTTTATTTGAATGAAATTGGGAAGAATTCCCATCTTACAGTATGAATTGCAGAACTTTGAGGGTCTGCACCTCCCAATGTCAAAAGGCCCAATATTAACAAAAAAAAAAGAATCAATATCCTCTTCCTCTCCTCTCCTTTATTATATATATATACACACACACACATTGTGATACACTACCTTCTCTATAAATACCTGAATCTACTAACTATCTAATTGTAAGTTTGTAACTAACTAATTACTGGCTTATCTAACAATACACCCCCCGAGGTTTTCACCCTGTCCTCAAGATCAAGGTTTGGAAAGAAGAAAAAAAATGTGAAAACCAATTACTTCATTGGTCTTTTGCAATTCCAGAAGCAAATAGAAGAACAGAAGACAAAATAAATCAGATTATTTTTCCAATTTCAACTCCAAACTTGATTTGAAACACCCCCTGCATATTTTCCCATTAGCTGTAATCAACTTTGCAAATTTCAGTGCATTTCAATGCCATTTCAGTTGGTGTAGAATGATCATACAGAATAAAAATTAAGTCAATGTGATAATGTTGAGCTTGAAACCACTTAACAATAAAATGCGCAACACAAATTAGGGCAAGAAATTTGTCCAATCTTTGAATTGGTGTTTGTGATTTACATCCATTACCCCTCTCCCATGTAGTACAACTGGTGGACAGTGATACACCTTTTAAGCTTCATCAATTTGTTCCTCCCTTTACACGATCCCCTTCCAACCTTTTCTATTGATTTCCTGCACCCATTCATCATTCTTTTGAATTTCCATTTTCTCTTCCTGAATGAAAATACTTCTACCCTCTACTACCTAAGGTTCTAATTTTGTTTCTGCTTCAATGACAGATTCTTCTTCATCCTTCAAGACACCATTTTTCCTTCTGTTTTCTTGTTTCGTTGTAGTATCTACTTCTTTCCTTTCATGACATCCAAGTTAGTTTCTGCTTCCTCATCTTGATTCCAAAATTCTGGATACTGCTTGAGCACCACCTCATTAAAAGTCCACCATTTTGCATTCTGATTACCACCTTTACAAGATAACCACCTTTTTGAAGGTCTTCCATTTTGCATTCTAACAGCTGCATCTTATTAAATACTCCAACAGTCGCAAGCTACTGATCTGTGAGGGTTAGCCAACAATAAGCCTCCTTTCCATCTGAGGTTGGAATCTTTCAAGAACCCCCATAACCCAAAGATCAGAGCTTTGATAACAATTGATAGGAACTATAATTTTATTCGAAAAACATAATGAAGAGTTCCCTGTTTTACGATATAATTACAAAACTTTGAGGCTCTGCATCAACTCCTAATGCCAAAATGCCACAATTCTTACAAAAATAACTTGATATCCTCTTCTCTCTTCTATTATTTATGTACATTATATATCAAACCCTCTCTCTAACTTCTTGACTCTACTAACTATCTAATAGTAACTACCTAATTTCTGGGGTTATCTAAAACCTATAAAGGGCTTCTCAAACCAATATTAATATTGAATATAAAATGACCTTTTCTATAACTGCAACACCTCTCATTAAAACAAGAATACAAGGCCAAACTTTATAAACTAGGTGAATGCAAGATTGTGAGAGTTTCAATTTAATCCTGAAAACCTCTCTAAAACTTGGAATACATCTCTACAATCAATGGAGGGATACATCAAACCAAGGAAGGGGACTTTAATGGCTTGAGGCAAGAGGCATCAAAAAGTGCATGCCTACTAGAGAAATAGATTCAATCTTTCAGCGCCTCTGACTTCACTACATCAAACAACCTATACTATTACTACATTCATTCATGAAATGAAACAGCCAGTACACCTAAGTTAATTGAATGCCATGAAATGTTCTACACCAACTAATGACGGATAAATAGAAAAACAATAGAGACTCAAAAGTGGTCCAATGCACGATGCTCCTACCAAGTGGAGTCTGGAGAGGGTAGATGTACTCTGTACGCACGCCTACCCTGAAAGTCGAGATACTATTCCAAGATTCGAACCTGTGACTTCTAGGTCACAATGCAGCGACCCTACCCCGCGTTTAGCAAACAACTGAAACTTCAAGAAGCAATTTGCTAGTGCACAATAGACAGCGAAAAATGTTCACTTTAAATGCTAAATTTCTAGAACTTGCATCAAGGAAACAAAATGATAGAAAGCACAAAACAACCTTTCATATACAAATAAATACAAATGAATATGATTTCTATTGTGAAGCAATTTTTCTAAAATCACAAAATCTTCACTTATTTGTCAGCGGAAACTCATTGGTTATGTTCTCACTTCACAAGTATTATTTGCACCAATGTTTTAAAAATCGAACCAGCAACACCTTCAGATCATAGTTTAACTACTTTAAACCACTCAAATCAAGACAAAATCACACTATAACAGCTCAAATAACCCATGATGCCAAATAGCCGCTATATAGTATAGCAAAATTTGAACAAATCGCTATTGTTATGCAATACGCTATTTAGTACAAAGTGTTGTCAAATAGCCTCTATTGTGGTGCCATAGTCCAATACCATAGCAGAATTCGAACAAACCACTATTGTCTGTGATCCGCAATCAACAACACTGCAAATAACCAAACTATACACATTTCCACTTTGCGATTCACCCGGTCGATTGAACGGTTAATTTGGTTCGATTTTTAACACATTGAACCGGCAACACCTTCAGATTACAGTTTAAGTGCCTTAACCGCTCGAATCGAGACAAAACGACACTATAACACCTCAAATAACCAAACTATACGCATTTCTGTTTCACGGTTCAGCCGGTTGATTAAACGTTAGTTCTGTTCGATTTTTAAAACATTGACACAACAACACTTCCTATTTAACAAGGTATTCGAACTAACTAATAAAAAATTCCACGAAATAAAAACCTTTTTTCCTCTCCTATAAAAAGAAAGAATATAAATAATAAATAAAATAAAAAGAGAGTGAAAAATAATAAAATAATTAAAAATAGAGAAAAATGAAATTACCAGGAAGAGGGGCTTTGATGTCGTAGAAAATGGGAGGAGGATTAGGAGATCTACGAAGGGGGAAGAACCTACGCGATGGACGATAATTCCATTTTCCCATTTCTTATTTATTTTTTATTCACGAAATTGCAACGCTCATCAATAAAATTCAGAAGGTTTAACTCATAAGTGAAGGTGATAGTGTTTCTGAGTTTCGTTTTGACGCAGTACAATAGAAGAAGTAGAACCACTTTTTAGTTTTTTTTTACTGTATAAGAAAATCCAGTTATTTATATTTATAGCACACGTTACGTTTTGTACTGTTCATAGAACAGTCTCTTCACGTGTAGGTTATATATATCCGGAAGGTTTTTTATTTTTTCCACTCATCTAAATTCTATAACTTATTTTTATAAATAAAAAAAAAAAAGTAAGGATTGTTTTACTTTATACTCCACATTTTACTGGACCCTACAAATTTTTAAAAATGTTAAAAATATCTTTAATTTTTTATTTTATTTTATCAGTTTAAGTTCACTGTTTCTTTTTTTACTCCCCAAAGATTTCTGGACTAAATAAAAAAAAATTAAAAATTATCCGAAAACATTTAAAAATATTTCCAGTATAGAAAGTTTCTATCAAAAAACTTTAAATAAATTTTCCGGTACAGAAGAGTAAAAAGGTGTGTACCGGAAACCTTTAAAAAAGTTTTTCGGTACAAAAGCTTAAAAATGTATACTACTGGAAAAATTCAAAAAAGTTTTCCGGTACAGTAGAGATTTACCGGAAAAATTCTTCACAAGTTTTCTAGTACACACCAATTTTTTTTTAATTTTGTTTTCTTATAAAAAAAGTAACTTATTTACCGAAAAACTTGGAATAAGTTTTCCAGAGTGTAACTTCTTTTTCCGAAAAACTTGAAAAAAGTTTTCTGGAGTGTAACTTCTTTACCGGAAAACTTGGAAACAATTTTTCCGGAGAATAAGTTTTGTACTGGAAAACTTAAAAGAAGTTTTCCAGAATAATTGGAAAAAAATAACTCACTTTTTATCGGAAATGTCAAATGATGGAATGGTGAAAAATTACAAAATTTAAGATTTATACGAGGGTAAAAAGGTCATTTCCTTACATTTGTGGGGGTAAAGGTTAAATGTGGGGTATAGGGTATAACCATCTAAAGTAAGTAATATTACTAGTTGATTAATGGGTCCATTTAGCTTGGACTTCTATATGTTTTGGTTCATGTTGGACCCTTCATTTTACCTAATATTTAAGGGTTTTATCCAATTATCTCATTATTTATACATTCCTCCACAATATATATGAAAAACATAATAGTTCCCCATAACTTATAAAAATTATAAAATAAATACATTAAAATTTTTAATAAAATAAAATAGATAATATTAAATTGGATTGGTGGAAAATAGCTTGGTTTATTTATTCCAAAATAAGGGATGAATAAGGATTGGTTTATTTATTCCAAAACAAAAAATATGGCTTATTTCCATCATTATCAAAACCCAGTGGGATGAATAGCAAAAGAGTGGGTTCTTTCAATTTTAGATTCTCTCTACAAAGCATTTCAAGAAAAGATAGACTTGAGTTAGCTTTGATTTTCATTAAAGAGAATTTGCATGTGAAACAACTATAAAATTCATTTCTGAAAATTTCCTTTCTTCCCCATTTCAAACGTGTCGAATCGAAAATGGAGAGATTGAGTCGCAGGAACAAAGATCGAAGAAGAAAGGTATGATATTTGGTTAATTCGCTTATTTTTTTTTTTGACAATTTGTTCAAATAGGGGTACTGATTTGGTGTTTTCTTAAGAAAATATGATTGGTACCCGATTTGGTCAAATAAGACTGATGCAAGTTCTACAGCGGAATTGTTCATGGTTAGGATATATAATAGGTGTAATGCTTGAGTTGTACTTGTATTTATGTGTTGGTACATATTTGCTCTAACCTTGTAGTATGCAATTGTGCAAATTTTTAGTATTTTTGGTGTAAGGCTCGTAGTATTTTTGGTTAATCTTGAGATATTTTGGTGTGGAGGAGTTCCAAGTGACTTATTGATTGTATTAAAATGAAGTATGGTGCTCTGTCCATTTTGGACCTTTGCTAATAAATTCTTAATTAAAAAAAAATTTGAGTAATTATTCTATGAAACAAATTTTATTGTGAACGAGTTATAAGTTCCTGAAACCAAAAAAATGGTGAACGTTCAATCCGAATCAAATGTGGATAAAGCCGATTCGACACAGGTGTGTATGTTATTGTGTTTATTATGTTAGATATTGGATTGTGTTAAAAATGACCACTAACTGATTTTTATTTAGGGATTGAAAAAACTTTTGTTGTCGGAGGATTAGTTTGAACAAGATGATGTTGGATATGATAGTGAAGATCCTATCATGGATGAAGGTACAGAGGAAAGTACAAACGAAGGTGTAGGTGGATGTAGTTTTGACAAGGCAACTGCTGTGAATTGTTTGGAAGACATTTCAGCCCTAACTTTCCAAGAATTAACTCCAAAAGATTTAATGAAATACTACTTTTTGGATGTTGGTGTGGCGTTCACATTTTACAATTGGTATGCTAGTTTCCATAGTTTTGCTGCAAGAAAAAAACAAAGTTATGAGAAACAAACATGGTGAAATAACACAGTAGACATTTGTTTGTTACAGACAGGGTCAAAGAGAAGAAAAAGCTATTGCGTCTACAAGTCGAAAGCGTGTACCAAAAGCCCACGTAAAATGTGGTTGTGAAGCAAAAAGTCGGGTCCACATTGAAGCAAAAAGTGGACATTGGTACATGAAATTTTTGCACGATGCACATAACCATAAATTGTTAGATGACCAATTTATGGGTATGTTACCGGCACACAGAAAGATGACAGATTGTGATATTTGGCGAATGCGCAACATCCGACAAGTTGGGATGAAGACTACCCATATTTTTGGATTATTTGCAAGTGAAGCTGGTGGATTTGAAAGAATTGGATTTCGTAAGCGAGACTTACAATGAACAAGAGAGACAACGCATAACTTTATTAATTGATGCGAAAGTTGCATGTGAATATCTTGATAGCATGCGTGCTAGTGATGAATCTTTGTTTTGGAGTCACAAAGTTGATAATCAAGGAATACTTTCACATTTATTTTGGTGTGGTGGTGCAGCTCAAAGGGATTATGTATTTTCTGGTGTGAACAACCATAACCAAAACATTGTATTCAGTGGTGTAATTGTCTGCGATGAAACAGAATCAACATATGTTTGGTTGTTAGAACAATTTTTGACTACAATGGGAGGCAAAAGTCCAACATCAGTTATTACCGATGGTGATTTAGCTATGAAGAATGCAATAAGAAGGGTTTTTCCTGAGTCTCATCATAGATTATGTGCATGGCACCTTATACGAAATGCTTGCACTAACGTTGGAAACACTTAATTTGTGAAGAAATTCAAACAATGTATGTTAGGTGACTATGATGTCGAGGAGTTCAAGCGAAAATGGGATAAAATGGTCATTGATTTTGGACTACAAGACCACAAATGGGTTTGAGAAATGTACGAAAAAAGGCACATGTGGGCCACTGCCCATACACGAGGTAAATGGTTTTAGAACAACTTCTCGATGTGAAGGACTACATGCACAATTTGGGAGGTATGTTAACTACCAAAATAATTTGCTTGAGTTTTTGCGTCAATTTTTTAGATGTTTAAATTACATGTGTTTTACTGAAGTTGAGACAGATTTTGGGTCCGTTCATGGAGAACCTGTTTTTGAAACCCCGTTGCCCCTAATTGAGAGAGTTGCTGGAGAGATATATAAATACTTCTTTTAGTTCAACCTGTGCTTCGCAGAGCACACACATGCACATGCACTATTGTAGATTGTAGGCAAACAACATCTAGTTATTTTTATACGGTTGTTAAGTATCCAAAGGAATATGTTTAATGGCAAATGACTTTTTCTCCTATTACACTCAAATTCAAGTGCTCATGCTAGAGGTTAAAGTCTTTAGGTATTGTATGTGAACATTTGGTTGTTGTGTTAGTGTTTATGAACATTGTCACTTTACCAAAAAAGTCTTGTGTTAAAGAGATGGACTAAGAATGCAAAATACTCAATTTCTGTTTGTACATGTAAGAACAGGTTTTCAAATGAGCCTACATTGATTAGCCAATTTTCGAATGTCATTGAATGTTGTAAGAGGATGGATGTGGTAGCTATTAAATGTGGAAAGCCTGAACTCATGCGTAGTACTGTTGGCTTAATTAAGACACAAACAAAGATATTAGAAGATACTAAACCCAACTCGTATTAGAACAAAAGGATGTGGTGCGGTTAGATCATCTACACAAACAAAAAATAAGTGATAGGGAAGGAAACCACAAGCTTGTGGCTTATGTAGGGGTGAAGGGCATAATAGAAAGCATTGTACTTGTCAAAAGTCAAAACCCTTATTTTAGTGATAATCAAGTTGAGTCAAACGCCCTTGATAACGAGTATGGTCATCATGATGAAGAATATGGGAATATTTCATTAACTTGCAACATGAAGTATTTTATGTGACCTATCTTCATTTTGTTTGCAGAATATTTAGTGGAGTTGAAAGTGATTATGGATTGGAACTCACCAAGTTATAGTTGATTAAATGTAAAATGTAATTGTTATCTCTTTCTTCTCTGTGTGTCTGTATTTGTGTATTCTGCTTTGAACAGGTTTTATATTAAATTAAGGATTATGTAA
This sequence comes from Cicer chorassanicum, assembly GCA_037974735.1. Classification (NCBI taxonomy): domain Eukaryota; kingdom Viridiplantae; phylum Streptophyta; class Magnoliopsida; order Fabales; family Fabaceae; genus Cicer; species Cicer chorassanicum. Next base: position 14,932,246 of record JBBPBP010009777.1, on the reverse strand, counting down.
TGACATATTTCGTTCTTCTGTTTGTGTTTGACTAAGTATTTGTGTATTCTGTATTATGTCAATTGTGTATGTTCAGACTAACATGGTTTGTCGAGCCCTTGTTGTTATGTATCTTGGTTGTGCAATTGCATGAACACATATGGTGCTATGTCATTTTTAGTGCAGTTGGTTTTGCTTGGGTATCTATTTGTTCACAAATTTATAGGTGTACAATATTATCATTATTCTTGCATTTTAATTGGCTTTTATATTTAGGAATTATAAACAAAGACCAACGGTTAACCCAAGGTCAAATGTAAATAACAAAATAAGTCTATATGTCAAAGGTATGAAATCAAGTTATATCCAAGAAGTTAACTAAAACATAATATAATAAGGTTGAAAAGACTTGGTTACATAGCCAAAGTCAAATACGAAGAACAAAATAAGCCCATATAGATAAAGGGCTTAGCTAAAAAATAATGTAATAGTTTCCAAATGATTTTGATTACATAACAGACACAAAAAAGTTCAACAAACCATCCATTCAAGAATTAATGAGTCGCTAATTTTTTTTTTTGCTTCAACTTCAATAGTGGTCTTCAGTTCATTGTACATTTCAAGTTGCAACCTAGTAGCTGTTCCAATGCGGATGTTGTTCTCTAGCAACTAGAAAAATAAATAATAAATGGTTTTAATAATTGGATGAGGGACTAATTGTTATTAACTACAATAAATAAGTTTGTAAATTATTGTGAAGGATTTTTTTTCCAAACTTCTCCTTGAATATTGGGTGTGAAACACTCATCCATATCAATTCATTCGATCAACCAGATAGCGGCATTGTCACTTTGCATAAACGAACAACTGCAACTATTAGTTTACTTGTCTTTTTTTTATTATTAAAATGACTATTAACTAAATTTACGAAAATACAGTTGACAATACCTATAACCGCAGTTTGGTATGTCTCTCGCTTCCATCATTGGCCACTCACTAAAAGCAATAGAGCGTCCAACAAAAGTGGTTCCATAAACCGGAGAGCAAACCATTTGTTGCAAGGTTTTGCACTACATTTAAATAACAACAAAATTTCAATATTATAGCATAAGTAATTGAACACAAAATAATTTGACATGAATATTATCAGCAATGAGGATAACTAACCAAAATAGACATAGTTGCTCTTCTACATGCAACACCCTCCATTCGGCAAAATGAATCGAGATGATATATAATTCCAAGTTGCAAAGTTATCACCATAAAAAAACCAATGATCAGTTTTTGTTTTGATAGGAACGTATATCTGTTCATAATTTAGATTGTACTCCATCAACCAAAAAAATTGTCAAATGAAAATTCATTGATTAAAAGATAAATTTTATTTGATAACTCATATATTTTAAATTTGAATATGGATCCATCCAATCCCCGCAGTAACGATCAAGTAATTTAAAAATTGGTATTCCTAAAAAGAATCCTCCTACACAGAGATTTGAAAGTGACTATGATGTCAATATCTTGCATGCAATATAAAGTTAGTGAATATTTTATCGACACAAAATGCTAACCGCAAATGATGGTGGTACATACTACACAGCTCCTCTATTATAGTTTTTTTGAATCTATATGGATCTTCTACAAATCAATCTCATGATATATGACGTGTTAACAAAAATAAAAGACAATTAATTGTTTTAATAAAAAAAAACTTTTAATAATTCCATAAAAAAAATGTACAAGACCTTATCGTTGATAATTCTTCCTAGAGCAAGTATCTCAAAATTTGACCTATATCCTATAATTCCGTTGGAACTCACCAACGGTTTTCTGTTTATTGGTAAAGACATATATTAATTAGCAATGTTTACAATTAAGTTTAATATATAAAATATTAAGTTAAAAAAATATCTAATTTACTCTTTAACTTATAAGCAATGATTTGTGCTTCAACGAGATTTAGTTGCATGTCAAAAGTGACATGAAAGTTCCATCGTATGTCCTACAACAATAACCAATACAAAATGTCAACTCCATGGGAACAAAGAAATAACAATAGAAATTTATTAAATAATAGTTTGAAAATCTAACCTTAGGTAGCACATTGGTTTGTTTCTTACCACCAGTTGCACTACGATAAACTAATTTCTTTCCCTTTGATGATGTAGAGCCGATGTTCATCTTTTTTGTTACTCCAATAGAAGGTGAAGGGACATATGGTACTTGGTAAGAATTTTCAACATCCACAACAACGTGTGGTGTTGGAGAAGGAGATTGAAATAGTTTGTTAGTTATTTGTTATAAATCATCATTTTGCATGACTTTTTTCCAGATGACCTTTTAAAATTTCCAATAAAAAATGACATTGCATTGTGAAAATCGTATGTGTTATTCAAACCTATAGTATTCATCCATTCTTTTGGAAGTCGAGATTTTGGGAGTACTTGACTATTTTGAAAATTTATTTTACTAATGGTTTGACACAAATATTTGTTCATAATGTCATCATCTTTGTCGTCGGAAAATGTGAGATCAATGTTAATATTATCAAGTTCTCCAACATTGTTCAACTCTCTTTCCCGATTATTGTTATTTCATTTGCGTTTTCCTTTCACATCACCATGTTTAGGAAGTTCAACGCCACAACTTCAACATCTTTACAAGTCTTCTAAACATGATTGGAATTCATGGTTTTGGTACCAATATCACTTGAACATATTACAACCTCTATCATCTTAATGGAACCATGAATGAGATCTATTGATGATTGTTGCTCGAAAACCATTTTTTTCAGTTCATCAAAATGGTTAGCATAATGGTCAGCAATAAAGGTTGAGTTCCTGAAAATACGGTCAAAAGGTCTATTTTAAATATGATATTTTTTATGAGTTATTACAACAATATTTTTAAAAAAATATTAAAAAATAATTTATAGATTAAAACTTACAGCAATATTGCTAAAAACTTAAAGTGGTGTTGACGGAGGAAGTGAGTTGGTGTAGAGCATGAACAATGTTTATTGGTGTCATACCATTTGTGATGGAGGTTTCTTCGTGGATAAAATTTGATTCTCTACAAATATGACAATAATACATTAATTACAATGTAAATCATATAAATAAAAAATAAATATATATTTTTATGTAGAGCTTGCAAGTAAAAGAACTTACTGTGTAACACCACTTGTTTCTTGTGTTTGTGAATTTGGAGTTGCAACTTCATTTTTCTCCACAGTGGATGACCAATGTAACTTTTTCTCTGGGTAACAAGTTCAATGTTATATTGAAAATTTGATTTGTAAAATAGATATACCTTACTTTAATTTTTCCCTCCACAAGAGTGGAAAAGTTACTATATATTTTGTTTTATTAACAATATATTATTATTATTAGTATACTAGTGTGAAACTATCTTGTTACTTTTTGCATGACAAAAATACATATGTCATTTACGTGAAATATGTAAAGTTGACCTTAAAAGGTTGGTCACACACTAAGTAATGTTTTTTTTTTTTTTATTAAA
>JBBPBP010009777.1:14898678-14923784 GCA_037974735.1 Cicer chorassanicum | reverse complement strand
CAATGCTTACAAATATATCTCAAATCAATGATTGCAAAATATATATTCTATTTTTTTCTGGAAGTAAGTATTCTATAATGATTGAATGTTTAAAACAAAACAAAATGAATACAAACAATCACTCATTTTTTTAATAATATTTTTAGAGTCAAAATCACTCATTTTATTTAAATCTTTTTAATTGTGTATACAAACACTTACTCATCATTTTTTTAATCATATTATTTAGAGGGAAAATCATTCATTTTATTATAAACTTTTCAATTGTTTCTATTCCATTTATTTTTTTGTTATACAACCACTATTCTTATAAACTAAGAAACTAACAAATTTAAAACATTTTTTCCGATCAGGTTGATATATTTATACACCATAAATATGACCTTTAAACTTTTTAAAAAACTTATACCGAAAGAATATTTTACAAATTTACACCCGCGCAACGTGCGGGTTATATTCTAGTGTTATATTACTCGTGCATATTTTTCCTTTTTATTCTCACATCAAAAAGGGAGTATATTATACATGTCTATTTGAGATTTGTTATAATAAAAATTCAAATTTTAAGATTTGAGTGTGATGAATAATTTGAATGAAGTTCATTTATACACCAAACAGTTTGCGCCTACAGAAAATATATTGAATGAAGATTAAAAAAGAAATGCTTCAAAATGGTCAGAAATATATTCGAAAAGAAACAAGATGTTCAAGTTCGAGAATAAGACGAATTGGTACAACAAACAGTTGAAAAACTTGTAGTAGAAGTTTCAAGTTTGTTAAGGAAGTGTCAAGTTGACAAATATAACTGAGACACGTGTCATACTTGCGTGAGGGCCAACCCTTAATCCTTGCCTATAAATAGAGGACGAAGTTTCTATTTTAATGGGTTCATATTCATTCTAGAAATTGCATGTAAGATATAACATCTGCCATAAGAGGATTATCAAGTTTGTTTGACTATTCGATGAATATATGTACTCATATTCAATCAATAAATGCATGACTTTTACTTTCTCTTGTACTTAGTTATTTTGTGCATTTTATTTCATTATACTTGTTTGGTGTATACTTTTGCATATTTGCCTTAATATTTACATGTTTATGTTCATAAACTCAAACTTTGATCAATAAACCTGTCAACGTATAACCCTTCAAGGATCTAATTTGAGTCTTTGATTTTGATCATTGAGTTCATTTGTTGAAGTATTAAAATTTTCTGTCAACAAATTGGCACGCCTAGTGGCATAAAGCTAGAGATAGTTTGTGTCAAAGTTCATTAGTTTTAGGCAATTAAGAAATGAAAAAGAAATGGCTAATCCTAATAGAAAAAGGAATGCCAACTCTCAAAACAAAATAACTCTAATTCGAATAAGGATGATCAAGAGGTAAACATGCCTCAAAATGATGATCACATCGTGGCTGGAGAATTACCTTCCAACCCTGATATTAGTCAAATTAATCCTAGCACAAATTGACCTACACCTATTCGAAGAACAAATCCTAGCATGCCTCCGTATGGACTTCTACCAGGTTTTGTTTCTCCATCATTAGTCACAAATTTCCCAGAGTCTTATGCAACCGGGAATTATGGAGTTTGAATAAACCATGTAGGGATTAGCAACACTATTTTCCTCCATGGGTTGAGTTCCAATCACATTCCATCTTCAGTTACTAACACTACTTTGCAGTCTTTTAGACAACAAATGGATGATAGTAATCATGAAATTATGAATATGATCACTCATCAAATTGCTACTGTTTTCAACCCCGTTATAGAGAACATTAATGCAACTAATCAAATTTGGCCAGAAAAATGGGTTGAATTGCTGATGCATTCGGTGCCCCAAATGATGTTGATAATGAGGTAGTTAACCAAGAAATTCCGCAGGATGTTCCAATGTTCAACCTATTTGAATGAACCATATAGATCCCAGGAATGTAAATATATTTAACAAGAATTACAATGTTGACAATGTGATTCACAAAATAAGACAAAATGTTGGGGGGAATTATGTTGAGAACATGATTGATAGAGTATTGAATAGACATGGTTTTAATGTAGGTTATGCGAATATACCTTATTTGGGGGGGGGGGGAATATAGTGTTACAGTCAAAACTCCCTCATGGAATCAAAGGGACTAAGTTTACTATGTTTTCTGGTGGGGATGGGGAATCCACAGTTGAACATATGGCTATATACCAAATTGAGTGTGGGGATCTTGCAAATGATGAAAATTTAAAGATGACATGTTGTCTTAGTTCTCTAACCAAAAATGCACTCACATGGTTTACCACAATACCTCCAAATTCAGTTCCCAATTGGAATCACTTAGAAACCTTTTCCATGAGCAATTATTTAGGGAAGAAACTAAAGTCAGTGTTACAGAATTCGCCAATATTCTAAGGAATGACAGTGAATCTATCGATGATTACATTAGTTGATTTCGTGAAATGAAAACCAGATCTATGACCTTGATCCCCAAATATGAGTTAGTTCATATGGCACCAATAGATTTGAACTATGTTGTTTGAAAGAAAATGGTTAGTCAGCAGCTAAGGGATGTGTCCCAACTGGCTGATGGCATTAGGCAGATAGAAAAGTTTAATCTCGAAAAAGAGAAACTTAAGAAACAGGAATGCGCTCCTCGTAAAGACAAAGGGCCATATGTTGCCTTAGTAGATCAAGAGTACATAGAGGACGAGGATTCAAACAATTTTTGTGATAAATATGTTAATATTATTAAACTAAAACCTGGCCCACCATATAAATGTTAAAGTTTTAAACCTTCTATTTCGAAAGCTAATTCGAATTCCACAACCATTAGGAAAACACACGCATTTGATATTAAAAAACTTGATCAAACTTTTGACATCCTTTTAAAAGATCAACAAATATTAAGTAAAGGCCATAAGATTCCACCTTCTGAAAAAATTCGAGGGAGAAAATACTATAAAGTTCACTATACCTTTGGCCATCATACTAACTCTTGTGTGTGTTTCAGGGATAGTATTTAGAAAGCGATTAAAGAAGGTCGTTTGGTATTCGAGGACAAACCAAAGGCCACAATGAAAGTGGATGAAGATCCATTCTCAGTTGTTGCAAACTAAGTTGAACCCGATTTGAGCATTTGTATGGCGAAACAGGATTGATAGACGAGGAAGATAATCTTATCTTTGTTGTTGAGCAATTTGAAGAAGAAACATCAAACAAGATCTACCCTCGAATTGGAGAGTCTTTGGTGGAGTTCTTATAAAAGAAATGCAATGGTAATCAAGAGGTTATGTTGTGTCCTCGATGCAGCTTTGTGTTTGATAAGGTTGCAGCTAAAGCATTTGAGAGATCTAAAAGGAAGCATACCTTTGAGAAAAAAGAGAGCTAAATAGCCATTTGAGAGATCTAAAAGGAAGCATACCTTTGAGAAAAAAGAAAGCTAAATAGCCAATTAACTGGGATGATGCTCAACCATATAGCGTTAGTTTTGGAAGTGAGCCAAAACGTTTTTATGAGAAGAAACCTTACATACCATGAAACGCTCCGTTTCATTATTTATTTATTTTATTTTTTTAATTTTATTTTTAATATTAATATAATAAATTAATTAAAAATCAACCACCCCACTTTCCCTTTCTTTTCTCCCTCCCGGTTAGAGCAACCCCTCACCCCCATTTTTCATTTTTTTTTGCTTTTCTTTCCTCTTCGTCATCTCTAATCTCACCTTCTCTTCTTCTTCTAACTCTTCAATGCTCTCACACATCCATTCCCACCTATTATTTTTTTAGTTGTTGGGTTTTTTAGCATCTGGGTCAAATTTTTAGAAGGGTTTTTCTCTGGTCTGATTGTAGACATAAAGATAGAGTTTTTTTTTTTTGAAGCTTTGTCAATTTAAGAGGATTTTCTATTTCAGCTGAGGATTCTATCTCTTTTGAGGTTTGTGAGATTGAGAATAAAAAAGGGTCAATTTAGGTGATGTTTTTCTTTGATTGTCAAAATCCTTTTTAATATTTGAGAATATTTTTGATACTCATATCTGTCAGTTGAGGTCCGGACTGCTACTCTAAGAGTTGTTGGAGAACAAACGTAACCGATTCTCCATAGTTGTGAGTTGACGACGGTCATCGTCATTTATTTTTATAATCCTACAATTATTTTTTTTTCTCGTTTTCTATGTTAAAGTGTTTATTTAAAATTTAGGAAACACAATCTTCAAAATTTACCTCGATTTCGTCATTTATTTATTATATCGGTCTTTGTTATATAATATGATAATTGTTTGAATTATTTATGAGTTATAAAGTATGTAAATATTGAATTATTATGTGATTGAATATATTTTCCGTGAATTACGACGAAATGATAAATGATTTTTAAGCGTGTTTTTGAAGTCATTGTTATAATTATGAAAACGTTACCGGCGTTAGGTACACCTAGTTACCTCGTTTTGGTTAGGGAGAGTTACCCGTTAGATGGAGCCGCCCCTATGTGAAATGTCATCTGTAAGAGGAGAGGACTATCAACGAGATGTAAGCTCCCTAATTGATGTGTGATGATGCATTGCGGGATTGAGAGGAGAGGGCTATCTGTTAGATGGAGCCACCCCTAAGGAAAACGCCACCCTTAGGAGGAAAGGGTTATCAATGAGATGAAGCCGCATCTTGGTTCTCAATAATTAGTATTTTTTACGTGTTTGATTTTCTATGATGATTTTAATGTTATTTATTTTGATTTCGCTTCACTATTAATTGAATTTTTAATATTTTTATCCAAACGGTTAAATTATAAATTTAGATGATTTTATTACGTGAATAACATAATCGTCTCAAGGTTATAAAACAGTTATTCGTGCATTTTTGTGTTTCCCTTCTAGTTGACGGTGATTGTTGTCTCCTCACTAAGTCTTTGTGACTTACTCCTTCATGTTGTTTATTTTTTTTTTTTTCAGATTCACAGGCAGCTGAGTAGCAAGCTGATAGTAGGCTCAAGTCTCGGTCGTATTTTGTTTTGGTAGGACTCTTTGATCGATGACCATTTTTTTGTAAAGTCTGTTGAGTCATAATGTATTTTGCAGCTATTGGAGTTTAGATAGTCTTTTGAGAAATGTATTAAACAATTAGATTATACTATTTGAATTTGGCTGAATTTGAAGTTTAAACAGGGATTTTGTAAATTTGGGAATGTTGAAGTTACAGAGGTTACTCTGTCGAAATTTCGTAAAAATTATACATATATGTTTTCTTTGAAATGATTATTCAGAACTATTTATTTGGTAAACTGATAAGTCAGTAAGTAGGCTTGCCAGGCTAGGAGTATAGCTTGTGCGCCGGTCACGGGCGTTGAGTTTCGGGTCGTGACATACCACCTCATGAAAATAACCAGTTCTCTTCGCCTCAAATGAAGGAACCTTATGTGCATTCATATAGGAAAAAAAATGTATGTTCCTCCTCATAACGTTCCCTTTGGCCAATGGTACAAGGGCGTAAACAAACTTGTTAACAACAGCCATGTGTTACCTTTTGGGACTCCACAAATGTTTGGCAAATTCTTTCAATTGAGCTGCTCGTATCAACCTTTGAAGGAAACTAGTCTAAATTAGATAGTTAGAGGGACAAGTTCAAAACCTCCTTTGTATAGGCATCCAAGTTGGGCTAAAGAAGGAACAACTCGAACTCAAGTTCGGAAAGCCCAAAGAGCTCAAAAAGCGGTGTTCCATAGTAAAGAAAATCAAAGTAGCCCTTTGAATGTCACTAAAAAGTAGCAACGATATAACAAGTTGACTTATAAAAACACTACTGGAAAGACAATAGGAACTTCCACCAAGTTTATAGAAGCTAAATTGGTAGAATATGAGGATGAAGAAGATCTAATCACTAATAGTTTTGAGACAAGGTTTGATTATGATATATATAAGACATATGTGGAGTTGGCATGATATCAATGTTGTCATTAGAATATGTCGACCATGTACTTGGTTTAGATGCCTTGGAAGAAAAATTTCAGAAGGATGTGTTACAATAAGGACCAAGTGAGATAGCATATGTGTCAAAGCCATTATTGAAACCTATTTGGAACTAAGCAATTTTTTTTGTCCCACGAAAAAGATGGAAAGTCGTTTAAAATCCCTTTTTATTCAAGTAGAAGTTGACAAGGGGATCAAGATCCACAAAGTATTGATAGATGAAGGGGCCGCAGTGAACCTTATGCCCAAGACAATTATGGAAAGACTTAAAAAACTGAAAAGAACCTCGTTCCTTGTGATATGTTGATCACATACTTCAATGGTAAGACCTCTAAATTTGACAGTGTGATTTCTTTAAACTTAAAAGTAGGTTATGGGATGAGGCCCTGTTCATAGTAGTTCTCTCGAAGGAAAACTACAATTTCTTGTTGGGAAAAGAATGGTTATATGCAGTGGGGGCAGTTCCATCAAATGTGTACCAAACTTTAGTGATATTGGATGAGAATGGATATTTGGAATGTATCAAAGCGGGTGAATGTACTCTGAAATTATGTGATAATGGAGTCTTTATTGCTGAGAAGATGTCGAAAATTCAAGAATGCTTAGGTTTGAAGTAGTTGATCAGGGTAGAAAGTATTTTCCAACAAATGGTGAATTTGTGGAAATGATATCAAAACCTCATGTTAAAAACGACACGAACAAGCATAAGAAAAAGGGAGATCCTATAAGAGGAATTTCCAAAATATATTTGTAATTCTCTAATAGCTATATTAATGTAGCAAAATTAAGTAACTTAATGTATCACTTGGTCAAGTGGTTGCAATGCTTGGGTTTAATTCAAACCAATGCATATGTTAAGTTACCAAAGGTTAGAATCTTTCTCAAGAGTTGTTTTCTTTCACCAATTGGTATGAGCTCAAGAGTTATTTTCTTTCACTAATTGGTATGAGTTTCTCTATGCATGAATTTTGCTTGTTTGGATTTTAATTAATTAAAGTCTTGGGAAATAATCACATATGAAAATTCATGGTTGTTCACTAAAAGTTATTTAGTGTTAATACATTTATATATTACATTCATGTTTGAAATGCATATATAATAAATTTTCGGATGCATATATAATAATGTGGAGATAGGATGTGGAAAATTAATAATATGGAATTAGAGATAATATGTTTTGATGAAATTTTTGTTTATCTATGATTGATGCTTTTAGACTAAGAACAAGAATTTATGATTGACCGGTGAAAAAAACTGTATTTATAATTTTGGACTCTTAAATCTTAACAAGTATGAATATGTATGATTTAAGATGCATATTTAACACATTAATTTATTTAAAGTAATGAAAATAAATTGTCATAAATATCATGTGTATGTCTCAATATAGTAATGCTTCATGCATGTGAGAAGTTATTAAGTCTACAATTGATTAACTCATATTATAGGTGCATGATATTATTAAAGTATCTATCAATTTCTTGCTTATTTTGATATTGAAAATGATCTGGATCTATTTTGAATTATTGTAAGTTGACAAATGTTCATGGAAGGAACTAATAAAAAATCTTAATGATTTTATTCATTATTTATTTTCTATTGTGATGGTTATTTGGATTTACCATAGAGCATATTTAAATATGAAACTTGAATTAACAAATTAACAAAAGTGTCATGGTTTGGTGATAGTTGGTCAACACTATCAAGAATATAAAAGGTAATCAGATGTTTGATGTAAGTCATGACTTATACCAGACCTGATATAGATATGTTATTGGAAGATTAAGTCGGTATACAAGCAATCCAAGTAAAGAACATTGGCATGCTATTAATAAAGTATTAAAATATTTGAAAGGAACAATTAACTATAGTTTAATCTATAGTGGATATCCTTCAATTTTGGAAGGATATACATATGTCAGTTTGATAAACTATGTTGAGGATCATGCTTCCACAAGTGGATTCATCTTCAACCTTGGTGGATGTGAAGTTTCTTGGAGTTCAAAGAAATAAACTTGCATTGCCAACACCACTATGACTACAAAATTTATTGTTCTATTTGCAGGTAGTAAAGAGGCTGAATGACTAAGAAATTTGTTGTATGAGATACCAATTTGGCCAAAGCCAACGGCGCCGGTGTCCATACATTGTGATAGTTAATCCACGCTATCAAAAGCATATAGCCAAGTATATTGGTTTAAGACACAGCTATGTAAAGGATTTAATTGAGTGATATCCATAGTGTTTGTAAGAACTGAAAAGAATCTTGCAGATCCTTTGACGAAAGGTCTGACAAAGAACATGGTGTTGAAGACATCATTAGGGATGTGATACAAGCTCATATTTAAATAATAACCAATGGTGGAACGATCAACTCACACTTGAGTAGCATCAAGTCTTGAGTTCAATGATGAAAGTACACTATTAGAGTGATTGGAGTACTTGACAATAGATACATCCCAAAGGGTAAAAGTACTTGGACCATAAAATAAAAGTGGTAGGATGAGGTCTCCTCTTAATGGACATATAACATATATTTGCTGGAATGTATAATTATGGGTACATTTCTGATATAGTCCACCTATGTGAGAATGAAGTGGGCCGCTTCATGGAGTTCAAGAGCTTGACTCTTAAATTCTCATGAAAAGGATATGAGACACAGGGCCCTATAAAATGTGTCATATTTATAATTCAATCAATGACACCGAGATTTCATGTGTGAGTTATGCACACTTGTTCTAATGAATGGTTGGTTCAAAACTTGTCTACCAGTCTATTCGGGGATGAGTGAAAACATAATTTACTAAGTAATGGTTCAAATCGTAAGATACCTTTATCTGAAACCATTAGATTTTCAGAATAACGGGCTTAGATATATTTTGAAAATGGTGGGGGATTGTGAGGGGAATTTCCAAAATATATTTGGAATTCTCTAATAGCTATATTAATGTAGCAAAATTAAATAACTTAATGTATCACTTGGTCAAGTGGTTGCAATGCTTGGGTTTAATTCAAACCAATGCATCTGTTAAGTTACCAAAGGTTACAATTTTTCTCAAGAGTTGTTTTCTTTCACCAATTGGTATGAGTTCAAGAGTTATTTTCTTTCACTAATTGGTATGAGTTTCTCTATAAATAGAGATACTTTAGAGGCAGAAAAGAGAACACAATTTTCATGTTACATGAACTAAATTTCTGTCAAAAATATTTCTGAGTCATTTCTTCTTTTCTCTAGTGCACGAGAGTCTGTAAACTATCATTGATCGATAAGCTTGATGTGAATGTGCAATTCACTTCAAGGATTCCAAAGTATCCTGAAAGGAATTCACTGGTTAACCCGTTTGCATCCAATATATATAGATTGGTGGAGGCGAATCGAACCTAAAACATAGTGTGATACACACGCTTTGGAATTTACTTGTGCAACCTTTATCATCATGAATTTCATAATCTTCTTGTTCAAGATTTGCAGCATACCTCCAACAAAAGATCCAACAATCTTTAGGTTCGATTATCAAATTTATTCATGACTGCAACCTTTAAAGGAGATGGACTTACTTGACCATGGTGAAAGGTACACATTTAATTTATATGAATATATATGATATGTTTGAAGTTCTAGATTCATATGTGGTTCTCCAAAGTAATTATATTTGTTAAATTTAACATGTGGTTAGATTGATATGCATGATTTAGAATATATATTCAAGTATGTAAATTTAATATGGTTTATGCATGAATTTTTCTTGTTTGGATTTTAATTAATTAAAGTCTTGGGAAATAATCACATATGAAAATTCATAGCTCGAATTTCGGCCTATGTGGCTGAGAATAACGTGAAACCGGTTTTCAAAGCCACAAAAAAAGAGGTCGTTGTCATAGCCAATCTTGACAAAGTAAAAACAATAAAAGCATCACATTCAAGAAACAATGTTCGAAAGACCCAATAAAAAAGGCTTAATGCTCACAAGAGATTCATGATGACATAGTGGAAGTTTCTTTAATGAATAAGATGTGTCAAGGCCTAAAATTTGGAGTGTTTCTCAAATTCAATGGAGTTGCCACTAAAATTTATTTTAAAATAGAGAAAATATTGGAAAACCCTTAAAAATAAAAATAAATGGTCTTTGAAACTAAATTTTGAGTTCAGGGATTATGCATATGGAAGGTATTAGTACCTACATCATTCGTTAAAATATGGTACCCTATAATTAACTGTGTAAAATTAATTAACTTATATATATTTATTTCTCCTTATTATTAAATATGAATATTAATTCTCTTTTGAATGTGATTTTGAAATAAATGTGTGCTTTAAAAAGAGAGGGAAAAAATAAATTTTTATTAATGTGCTTGACAAGAGTGTGATATTTGCGCCTACGTATCTCCTGGTGCGATTGAGAAATCAAAGCTACGTAGTTCTTGGGTAGAAAATGCGGATTTGTTGATTGCTTTTAAAGAAATTGTGTTTTGTTGTTGAAAAGAAAAAAGTTTTGACGAAAGAAAATGAGTGTGTTTGATTTGAATAATTATTTAAAAATACTGAGTTTTAAAACAATCAAGTTGTACAACTTGTGTCTTAAAAAAACTCAAGGACTAAAAAGATGTCACATTTAGTTAATCCGTTTAAGAATAGTTTTATTATTTTGGTTATAAAATTGAGCTTTAAAATCCTCAGTTGTACAACTTGTGTTATAACTACTCAAAGATTAAAAAGATATCACATCTAATTAACCACTTGAAAATAATTTTTGTACAATTATTTAAAAATAAAAAACGAGTTTTAAAACTGTCAAGTTATCACAATTTATGTAACCTAATTGGAAGCAATATTTTACTAATTTTATTTATTTTTAAATAAATTAAATAAATAATAATTTAATAAAGTAAAAACTAGAAGCATCATTTCATAAAAGAAAGCAACAAGCGTTTTAGAACAGTAAGGCTACAGTAACGCATTGTTTCTAGGAAAGCAAGGCTACAGTAACGCATTGTTTCTGGGCAAGCATCGTTTCCAAACAGAAAGCAAGGATCGTTTCACAATTCAGGTTTCAATAAATCCTAACCCAGCGATGCATCATTTCAAAAACTAACCTAACAAAAATCTCTTTTTTTAATTCTTGTCATGACCCGAAAACTAAACGCCGTGACCGGCGCACAAGCTATGCTCCTAACCTGACAAGCATACTTACTGACTTAGAAATAAAGCAACTAAATCGTTCTCAATAACCATTTCAAATATATATATATATATATATAACTTTTCACGAAATTTCGACAGAGTATCCTCTGTAACTTCAACATTTCTAAATTTATAAAATCCCTGTTTACAGTATTAACTCAGTCAATTCATATTTCAAAAGCATAATCTAATTGTTTAATACATTTCTCAAAAGACTATCTAAACCCCAATAGCTGCAAAATACATTATGATTCAACAGACTTTACAAAAAATTGTCCTCGATCAAATAGGCTTACCAAAAAATATACGACCGAGACTTGAGCCTATTATCAGCTTGCTACTCAGCTGCCTGTGAATCTGAAAAAAAAAATAGACAACATGAAGGAGTAAGTCACAAAAACTTAGTGAGAAGACAACAATCACCATCAACTAGAAGGGAAACACAAAAAGGCACGAATAACTGTTTTACAACCTTGAGACGATTATGTTATTCACATGATAAAATTGTTAAATTTATAGTTTAGCCGCTCAGATAGAAATATTAAAAATTCAATTATTAGTGAAGCGAAATCAAAATGAATAACATTAAAATCATCATAGAAAATCAAACAAGTAAAAACATTAATTATTGAGAACCAAGAGGCGGCATCATCTCATTGATAGCCCTTTCCTCTTAAGGGTGGCCTTTCCCTTAGGGGTGGCTCCATCTAACGGATAGTCCTCTCCTCTCAATCCCGCAACGCATCAACACCCATCAATTAGGGAGCTTACAACTCGCTGATAGCCCTCTCCTCCTATGGATGACATTTCACATAGGGGCGGCTCCATCTAACGGGTAACTCTCCTAATCAAAACGAGGTAACTAGGTGCACTTAATGCTGTTAAAGATTTAATAATTATAACAACGATTAGCCAAAACAATTTAATATTTAAATACTTTTAACTCATACGTAAATCAAACTATAACATATTATATAACAAAGACCATAAAATAAATAAATGACGAAAGCGAGATAAATTTCAAAGGTTGTGTTCCCCAAATTTTTAAATAAATACTTTAACATGGAAAACGAGTAAAATAATAATTATAGCATGAAAACAAAAAATGACGATGACCGTCGTCAACTCATAACTATGGAGAATCCCCTAAGCACAAATCTGCTGACAAATCTGAGTATCAAAAATATTCTCAAGACTTTAGAAAAATTATTCTAAAGTTTAGCTAACTCTAAGAAACAATAAAAATCATTAAATCAACTCTAAGCACAAAAATAAGATTTTTAAACAAAACTACATTTCCTAGAGATTTATTATTAGCATAAGAGTTGTGTATTTACCTCAAAGAGTCTCAAAAAACAACTCTCAAGAGATGGGTACCCTTCTCCTTCCTTAGAGCACAAACCCTAACCCAAAATCCTAACCAAAAGAATTTGTAAGAGTATGAGAAATTATGCTCTTGGGGATTTTAAATTCCTTCTAAGGGTTAAGGGTTTAAGTATTGTGGAGTGAGAAGAAGCAAGGAGAAGGAAAGAAGAAGAAAGAAAAAAAAAACCGTCAGAAATAATAGACACCGATACACCATGCAAAGAGACAATTTCATCTAAATAAAGTTTAGCATATTGAGATGCAGTATAAGTAGTTTTCACGGGTAAGAAATGTGCAGATTTGGTCAACCGATCTACAGTCACCCACACTAAGTCATACCCCTTTTGGGTTCGCGGCAATCCTGTGACAAAATCCATAGTGATGCCTTCCCATTTCCATTCAGGTGTTTCAATACGTTGAAGTAACCTCGCAGGCTTTTGGTGCTCAGCCTTTGCTTGTTGACACACTAAGCACTTAGAGACAAAATCTGCTACGTCTCTCTTCATCCCTCCCACCAATACAATTCTCTCAAGTCGTGATACATATTACTAGAACCTGGGTGAATAGTATAAGAAGAATGATGAGCCTCCTCTAAAATTTTCCTTCTCCAGCCACCAACATTTGGAACACACAATCGAGACTTCAACCTCAACACACCATCAGAATCAATTGAAAAGTCTGAAATTTTACCATTCTGAACATTATTTACCATATTCACCAAGTATGGGTCTTGACTTTGAGCTTCCTTGATATCGTCAACTATGGTTGGACAATTTGTACATGGGCTAAAAATAACCTCGAATGATCAAGTTCAATTGCATTCCACTTTCAACAATTTCTTGAAATTCTTTAACTATTGGCCTATTTACTTCTGCTATATGAGCGAGACTGCCCATGGATTTCCTACTCAAAGCATCTGCAACAACATTTGCCTTCCCTGGGTGGTATAAGATTGTCCAATCATAATCTTTCAAGAGTTCCATCCATCTTCTTTGTCTTAAATTTAAATGTCGCTATTGAAAAATATACTTAGGACTTTTATGATCAGTATAAATCTCACAAGTTTCACCATATAGATAGTGCCTCCAAATCTTAAGAGCGAAAATTACTGCAGCCATTTCCAAATCATGTGTAAGATAGTTTACCTCGTGCCTCTTGAGTTGTCTAGATGCATAGGCAATAACCTTACCTTGTTGCATAAGTACACAACTGAGACCAACTCTAGAAGCATCACAATAAACTACATAGCTTTCACCACCTATGGGTAATGCCAAAATAAGTGCTGACGTGAAGTACTCCTTAAATTTTTGAAAGCTTTCGTCACATGCATCAGCCCATTGGAACTCAACTTCCTTCTGGGTCAACCTAGTCAACGAAGATGCAATTTTTGAGAAATCCTTCACAAAATGTCGATAATAACCAGCTAAACCAAGAAAACTTCGAATCTCCTTTACTGTGGTAGGTCTGGGCCAACTCTGCACGACTTCCACCTTACTTGGATCAACACTTATGCCATTCTTAGACACAACATGACCTAAAAATGCCACACTATCCAGCCAAAACTGACATTTAGAGAATTTAGCATATAATTGTTTATCTCTTAATGTTTGCAAAACTAACCTTAAATGTCGCCCGTGTTCTTCTTTACTCTTGGAATAAACAAGGATATCATCAATAAACACGATCACGAATTGATCCAAGAATGGTTTAAAAACGCGATTCATCAAATCCATAAAAGCTGTCGGGGCATTAGTAAGCCCAAAGGACATAACCAGGAATTCATAATGTCCATAACGCGTGCGGAAAGTTGTCTTCGTTATGTCATCTCTTTTTATCTTCAGCTGGTGATACCCCGACCGCAAATCAATCTTTGAAAAACATTGAGCTCCTTGAAGTTGATCAAACAACTCATCAATGCGTGGCAAAGGGTATTTATTCTTTATAGTTACTTTATTCAACTGCCTATAGTCCACACATAACCGCATGGATCCATCTTTCTTCTTTACAAATAAGACTGGTACTCCCCAAGGAGAAAAACTTGGGCAAATAAAATCCTTATCAATAAGATCTTGAAGTCGCTCATTTAACTCTTTAAGTTCTGCTGGGGCCATACGGTAAGGAGGTATGGATATAGGATGAGTGTTTGGAATCAAGTCTATAGAGAACTCAATCTCCCTATCATGTGGCAACCCAGGAAGTTCTTCAGGAAAAACATCTGGAAACTCACACGTTATTGGAATTTTTTCCAATTCCTCCTCAGCCACTTGTGTATCCCTTACGAAGGCTAGGTACGCTTGACAACCTCTTCTTATTAACTTGCTAGCTCTCAAGGCTGAGATTTGGTTATGTGGTACCCGACAATGTGCTCCTTGAAACGAGAAGACTGATTGTCCCGGTATCTCAAATTTCACCACTTTGTTATGACAATCCAAAGTGGCATGATGAAAAGCCAACCAATCCATACCCAAAATCACATTAAAATCTATCAAGCCAATAACTACTAAATCTACTGGAAACACCTTGCCCTCAATAGTTATATCACAAGAACGATACACTAACTTAGCAATCAAATTTCCTCCAACGGGTGTAGCTACAACTAAAGTCTCTTCTAAAGAAGATGAACATTTACCAAGTCGAGTAGCAAACCACGAGGATACAAAAAGAATGAGTAGCTCCAGGGTCAAACAAAACATGAGCATTTCTCGAACAAATAGAAAGTATACCTGTAACTACTGCATTGGATGTCTGATCATCCTAACAAGTCAAAACAAACACTCGAGCCTGACCTCTTCCTGCTGGTATCTGACTTCTACCACCAACTCCTCTACCTCTCTACTGAGATGTTCCTGAACCTCTGACATAAGAATTTCCACTTTGTCGCACAGATGCAGAATGAGCCAAAGAAGATGCCAAAGTTGTTGTGACTGATGCATGACTAAAGGATCGACATGTCGTGTTTACTGGACAAACCCTTTTGATGTGACCTACTTATCCACATTGATAGCACACCTTACCATCTCTAGAACAATTTCCAAAGTGAAATCTACCACAAATAGAACACTGTGTAGCTGAAACACCGGAATGTCTTTGAGGGTAAGTAGATTGTGATGCTGCTCCAGAATCTGATCTACCACACTGCACTGTCCCAGAAGATTGCCCGCTATGACCACCTCTTGAGACATGAGTCTTTGTTACCCCTGATAACCAAACATAGATCCACCACTGCGATTCGGATAGTTACTGCAGGATCCTTCAACCCTTTGTTTCTTCTGTGAATCTTGTCTATTGCCTCCTTTTTCCTTCTGTCGTTGCTCAATTTGAAGGACCAAAGTCAAAACCTCAGCAAAAGTAGAACAATTCGACCCAACCACATATCTAAATAAGTAATCTCTCAATCCTCTGATGAACCTCTTGACATGCATTTTCTCAGTGATAGGGTAAGGAGCGTATCTAGAGAGCTGTGTAAAACGAGCACTATACATTGAAACTGTCATACCCTCTTTTTGCTCCAATCGTTCAAACTCATGAGCTAATCCATCTGTAACACTTGCCGAAAGAAAACGAGTCATGAACAACTGAGAGAACTCTCTCCATGCTAACGGAGGTGACCCCACTTGTCTACCACGTGACACTATATCAAACCAATCACGTGCCATGCCTATTAGCTGAAATGATGCCAATTCTACTGCTCTTTCCTCAGAACAACCCAATGCTCTCCAAAGCCGCTCTAGACTATCAATGAATTGTTGTGGGTCCTGCAGTCGTCTGATGCTCAACTTGTCCAACCTCTTGTTGACCATTGGGATTTTCATGTTGTTGTCCGACGACAACACCGACAAGTTGTTGCACAACCTGTTGTAATCCCTGCATACCAGCAGCAAACTCTTCCATGGCTGGTTTTTCGTGCCTCCTCCTAGGTACCTCAACATTAGCATCTAAGCCACGTCCGCCAACATTAGCTCTACGCCTATTTCGAGCACGAACTGAAACATGACCTCGTTGACGAGCGCCTTGGGCTTGGGCAATTGACTCATCAGCAATTTCCCTTATAGTAGGATTCCTAGTCTTAGGTGGCATTCTCACCTAATCAAAGAACATTGATAAAAAATTGAACAAAACGAGAAGAAAATGTGGAAAGATATTGATGATGAATTTAAACACAAATTTAGACAACAAATGAGACTCTCATAGAGTGTTAATAACCCTTGCAAGTAAGTTGTGCCCGGGTACACAATTTGCTGGCAAGAATCTATTATCACCCTATGTTTGCAGCTATTGGGACCTACGACCGAGCTCTGATACAAACTTTGTCACGACCTGAAAACTAAACGCCGTGACCGGCGCATAAGCTATACTCATAGTCTGGCAAACCTACTTACTGACTTAGAAATAAAGCAACTAAATCGTTCTCAATAACCATTTCAAAAAAAAAAATATATATATATATAAGATTTTTAAACAAAACTACATTTCCTAGAGATTTATTATTAGCATAAGAGTTGTGTATTTACCTCAAAGAGTCTCAATAAACAACTCTCAAGAGATGGGTACCCTTCTCCTTTCTTAGAGCACAAACCCTAACCCAAAATCCTAACCAAAAGAATTTGTAAGAGTATGAGAAATTATGCTCTTGGGGATTTTAAATTCCTTCTAAGAATTAAGGGTTTAAGTATTGTGGAGTGAGAAGAAGTAAGGAGAAGGAAAGAAGAAGAAAGAACAAAAAACAAAAAAAAAATGGGGAAGGGGTTGTTGGCCGAGAGGAAGAGAAGAAAAAGGAGTGAAGTGGTGGGTGAGAGAGTGAAGGTGAGGTGGAAAGAGAGTGGGGTTGGTTTTAATTATTTAATATTATTATTAAATAATTATTTGTTTTAAAATGAAACGGGGGCGTTTCAATTCTCATATAAACTACATATAACTCATCCTTTCATTCTAAATGTGAAATTAGAAACCAACAAACAAAAGCTTTCATCTTAAACAAATAAAAGCTTTCATTAAAACATGAAATCAGGACAAGCAAACCAAATGAAGTGCTGTAGTAAAGGGACATAACAACAAACATGAGAGTGACGCAGATATGCGGTGGTTACAGGTGGAAGTTGAAATGATGGTGATGCCCTCTGTTTATCTCGTTTTCTATTTTTTCTTTTAATTTTGAAATATATATGATTTTAAGGATGAAGTTGGGTTGTTGTTTCTTCTCTACTCAACTTCATCTTTATTTTAGATTCTCTCATTTATAAAAAAAAATTATCTTTTTTCTTTTCTTCTCTTTCTGTTTTTTTTAATACTTCCTCTCTTTTTCTTTGTTGATTTTAGAAGCAAAGAAAAAAAACTCTCTATTTCTATCTTCTGAAAAATAAAACTCCTTTTCCCCCTTTGGAACTGACTTTGTCTCAATTTATACACTACAAAGATGAATCTCTGTGTCTATAAGATAATTAAATTGATGTCTAGTTTTTATATTGTTTTTGCAGAATTTATGAAATTATGGAGAGATAGAAAGGAAAAAGAGTGGTTGACCTTTTTGTTTGTGTGCATTTTGAATGAAGATAAGATCTTTATTAGTCAAAGAGTAAAAAATAAGTAACATGAAAAGAAAAGAAAAGAAAAGAAAAGAGGCTTTGCCTCTGCTGAGAAGCAAGAAGAAGAATAGATTTTTTTTTTTAATTCTCTTATATGTTGTTTTTGGTGTAATGTAATGGGAATGCTTCTGTAAATATGGATTCAAACTATGACTAAATCGTAAAAGGATTATTTTTTTAGATTTTATAATAATACTTGTAAAATATTTATTAAATATATTATTACTTATTTTTTTGAATTATTTTTCATTAGCCGGACAAAATTGGGGTACTACGAGATGGAAGAATCTTCGACAGAAGAGAAATTTGAATTTGATGTTGTAGACACCTCCCTTGATTATAAATTTGATGATTCCACTTTGGGATTTGAGGATTTTTTGTCATAAGAGGTGGCGAGCTTGAGGGTCAAGATCCTCTTGAAGAAGTAAATCTAGCAAAGGAAAGTGAAAAACCAAAATCTACATATGTGAGTGATCTACTCTAAGAGGATTTAGTGCAAGAAATAATCAAGATTTTGCAGATAAAGCAAAATTCTATGAGGTTTGTATTTGAGATCATTTCAAACATTAAATATTAGATTGAAAGGTTACTCGAGGCCAAGTTTATTCGAACTACCATGTACGTAGATTTGGATTTCTAATATAGTCCATACTATAAAAAAGAATGGTTCCTTAAGAGTATGTATATATTTTAGGGATTTAAACGTTGCAACTTGCAACTCTTAAAGATGAGTACCCTATGCCAATTGCTAACATGCAAGTAGATTTTGCATGTGGTAACGAAAGTTTAAGTTTAATGGATGGTTATTTAGGGTATAATTGAATTTTTATTGCTAAAGAAGATATTATGAAAATTGCATTTAGATGTCCTGGTTCACATGGAACATTTGAATGGACCATGATGCCATTTAGACTGAAAAATGCAGAAGCGACGTACCAAAGGGCAATGAATTTGGTTTCTCATATTTTTATTGGAGATTTTATGCAGGTTTGGTTTCTCATATTTTTATTGGAGATTTTATGCAGGTCAGAATCCAATCAAATGTGCTATTGATCTGACTGTAGTGAAATTCCTTGGATTCTTCATTCAAGAAAATGGAGTAGAAGTAGACTCCAACAAGACCAAAGCCATTCTTAAAATTCCACCATTAAATAACAAGAAGAAGCTTCAATCATTCGTTGTCAAGGTATCTTCGAAGATTCATTTCGAGTCATTCAGAAAGAACAAAAGTGTCTACATATTTGCTGAAGTTAAAGAAAGATGAGGAATTTTGATGGGACGCAGAGCATCTTGAACATTTGAAGAAATAAAGAGGTACTTGACCATCCTCCAATTATGATGCCCCCTATAAAAGGTAAACCATTGAAGTTATATGTTTCCTCTTCGAAGAAAACGATTGGAATCTATTGGCTCAACAAGAATCGAATGGCAATGAGAGAGCCATTTATACTTAATAGGACTCTAGTTGATGCTGAAACTAGATACACTGCTATCGAGAAGTTGTGTTTGGGTTTATATTATTCGTGTACTCAACGAAAATACTATATAAAACTTTTCGAGGTCATTGTAACTTCTCATTATGACATAATGAAGCTCATGTTGTACAAACCTATTTTGGATAATCCAATTAGTAAATGGGCTTTAGCTTTAACTAAATTTTCATGAACGTATGTTCCTTTGAAGGCAATGAAAGGCCAAGTAATTGTAGATTTTTTGGCTAATTATTCTACTGATGACGATAATCTTGAACAAGACTATATAGGTTTAGCCCAATGAAAATTATATTTTATTGTTCCTGTTACAACAAAGGTAGCATAATTGGAATATTGATTGTATCTCCCAAGGGATATCCTACTAAGTTAATGTTCAAATTGTCTATCAAATACTCTAATAATGAGGTAGAATATGAAACTTTAATTGCAGGTCTTGAATTGCTAATAGAATTCAAAGAAGATAATGTGAAAGTTCCAATTTGATAAAGTATTATGAAACTTTTGTTCAATTATTGATGAAATTCGACGAAGCAATATTTGAAAATATCCCTCGAATTAATAACTTTTCAAGCAAGTGAATTGGCTCAAACCGCATCTGGTTCTAAGATCTTAAGAAAACATATTCAGAAGATCATAGAAGTTCTAAGGGCTATCACCGAATGTAATTTTGAGGTTATGAACGTAGATGATATCGAACTTGGGGATTGGAGGATGGATATTATTTATTATTTGAAAAATTATGGTTCGAATCATGATAAGGAATTGAAGAACAAAGCTTTATTCTACACCATACATGGAGATAAGTTGTACAAATCACTATTTAATGGTACTTTGGAAATGTGTTTAGCTTAAACTGAAGCACACATAGCTTTGGATGAAGTACATGAAGACATTTGTTGAGCTCAGAAGATAGGGAAAAAATGAAATGGGTTTTGAAAAGACAAAAATTGTTTTGGCATACTATGTGCAAAGATTGTTTTGAGTTTGCCAAAGGATGTGAAGAATGGCAAAACCTGAAGTAACAATATCAATTATAAGAAAGGGAGGTTTGAATTATAATTGCCCCTTTTTAAAATTTTCCTGTTTTGAAACTAAAAAATTACTCAAGATTGATCTTGGTAGTATGAAGAACGATCTTGGTTAGTGTAAAAACAGCAATATTGATTTTATCAGTGAAAAAGCTTATTGCAAATCAAATAATAAATAAGGATAGGGATAGAGAGATTACTCGAGCATATATCCTGGTTCACCCAACTTGGGCTATGTCCAGTCCTCACAAATGTGAGATTTTCCACTAAGTGCTCAAAGGCAAGATTGTTCTTGGTTGTTACACAACTTTCGTAGATCAATCTTGATCTTTACACAGCTTCTACCTTTCTACCTTAGAAAGGATTTCCAGATTTTCCTTAGCCTATTTCAGTAAGGAATTTACAAATTACCTTTTATAACATAAAAGGATTTCTACACACTTTACAAGCTATGATGATACACTAGCTTTGTATTACAATATGATGATGAAGATGTTTTGAATCTTAATATTTTCTCAACTCTTGTTTGAGAAATAGATTCTGAGATATAGGATTAGAATGCTACTGATTTCACCACAACATAAAGAGAAAACAGATTTTCGAGCCAAAGAATGAAACTTCGAGTAAGCTTGATTATGAATGTAAATTGATACTTTTCTTGGCACTTTGAGTTGTGTATTGTTCTTCATCTTGATGCTGCATTTATAAGCTCCAATGGAGGCTTGGACAACTCTCATAGCCGTTGGAATGAAGCCAGCTGTCATAGGGCAGTAGGTGAACTAAAGCAGGCAAAAAGCAAGATTGAAGAAATTGAATCCAGGAGTGTTCTTGCAGTCCAGGATCGATCTTCAGATTACTTAAGCATGTTCTGACTTAGTACTCGATCCAGTACTGTTTTGCAGAGGTTGCTTGTGTGCTCTTTTGAGTCAGTTGTGCAGCTTTGATTTGATAGTTACAACTGTACTTTTACAGCCTGTACCTGTACTTGTGTTTGTACAACATGAGGAATGATCTTGCTTCTTTGTAATCCTTCATGAGGCTTGTCTTTGATTCCTCAAACTTGGGCTGATTATATTTTAGGCCTTTCTTAGTTTATCCTTAAAAAAGATATCAGATTGACAAAGCTTCTTGGTTTGAAGTATTCAGCTCGAGATTGATCTATCTTGATTCAGAGGATCAATCTTCGTTTTTGTGGAAGTCTGTCAAAATTGATCAATCTTCGTTTTGCAGAAGTCTTGGCAGGATTGATCAATCTTGATTCTGAAGATCAATCTTCGTTTTGCAGAATTCTGACAGGATTGATCTTTGCTTTGCTGTTTTTGCTTGCTTTGATTTTAATGATATTTGATTTGATTTACTTGGTACCTATCTTGTTTAACACACTCAAATGCACAAGTTAAATATCAAAAACACTTAGAATCATAATTATAATTCTTAATTAACAATTTGTTTAATTATCATCAAAACAATTAATTTATAGATTTTGTCTTAACAAAAACATGTGTGTGTCCAACACGTACCAATAGATGAACTACATTCAATCATTAAACCTTGTCCATTTTGAGGATATGATTTAGATTTTATTGGCTAGCCTCCTTGAAAGGACACAAGTACGTATTAGTGGTCTCAACTATTATTCTAAGTGGGTAGTAACAATTCTATTAAACGAAGTAGAACAAAAAGACATGATAGATTTTATTGAAGATTGCATTGTTTGTTGTTCTAAAAATCTTGAAACCCTGACTACAGATAGAGGGACTATGTTTCTAGGTAGAAAAATAGTGAGATATGTTGAATCTGGAAATATTAAATTATTAGCATCAACTCCCTATAATGCTCAAGCAAATGGTCAACTTGAACCAATCAACAAAATTTTGATTAGTTTGATAAAATAAAATAAACATATCAATAAAAAGCCTCGGAACTCGCATGGGACATTGAATCAGGTACTAGGGCATATAGAAGTTCATCTAAATAGGCTAAAGGAACCACTCCTTTCATATTAGTTTATGAGCAAGATGCAGTGTTGCCATTTGAAATAAATTTGCAATCATTAAGTTTCAAAGGGAGAATCATATGCCTACACAAGACTCTTGGAACATGATGTATGATCAATTAAACGACTTAAGTGAAGAAATGATGTTCGTCCTAAACAACATAATTCGACAAAAGGAAAAAGTGAATAGGTTTTACGACAAAAAGGATAAAAAATAATTTTGCCAATTGACACCAAAACTCGTGGTTATGGTAAGTGGTCTCCGTATTGGGAAGATCTTTTTGTCATTGAAAAAGTATTTTCAAATAACTCATTTAATTTAATAAATAAATTTAGGTAATCAAACTTTGTTAATCAATGGGCAATTTCTAAAATACTTTAAACCTAACATCCATGAGATAAACATTAAGTGAATCAAGAAGTTGAAGAATACCAAATGAGCAATGTGTCTTAATAAAATAAGG
Organism: Cicer chorassanicum; assembly: GCA_037974735.1. Classification (NCBI taxonomy): domain Eukaryota; kingdom Viridiplantae; phylum Streptophyta; class Magnoliopsida; order Fabales; family Fabaceae; genus Cicer; species Cicer chorassanicum. The sequence continues at coordinate 14,900,719 of JBBPBP010009777.1, read as the reverse complement.
CATTCCAAGAAAATTCAATAACATTACAACACATCATAAAGAAAAAGAATGATGATGTCAAAATGGAGGATTTTGTTTAAAGGTAGAATAAACATTCTTCAAGTCAACAAGTCTTTGTTACAAAAAAACCAGGTGAATTCCTGCATATTGCACTTTGAAGCATGGCCAACTACCTTCGATAATACTAAGGACAAATGTTTCATGAGTTAATGTAATATTCTTCATACACCTTCCGCCACAAACAACTGATGTGATTTGGGAGAGTAAAAAGAAAGTTGATTGTCATGTAGGTTCTTTCACGGGGTCGAAATCAAACTCTCTAAGGGTAGAAGATTAGATGCAAGTTTGAAAGAAAGCAAGATGATACATTTTGTAAAATCTTTTGAAGCATAACTTCTTGTTTCACTTTTTTATTAGAAAAAAAAAAATTGTTGTTCCACTAGCTAGGGTTGGATAAGCAAAAGGGTGTAGTATCCCACAACGTCGTGAACCACAATACAAATATATTTTTACTGTTATTTCAGACGAGTCGAACCTAGTCCCTCACTCGTGGGTAGCCGCCTCCAAAACACCTAGCCTCCCCGCTTCCTTTTCATCCATCGTTGAGGTGGCTTAAGAGCACTCTTTTGTCTTGAATCACTATTCTAAATTATTTTGTTTTATGTTTTTATTTAAATAGATGGTTTCCAAACAAATTTAATTTTTTTCCTTTTTTTATATGTGATTTTGTCCGTGTGAGCGCGTTGTTGTGTTGTCGGGGCCGGTCCAATGGGGAGGCGCCTAAAGCCCTTGCTTTAGACCTCGCAAAAATATAATTTTTTTATTTTAATTTTTACATGGTATAGAGGCCCAATAATATATTATCAAAACTCTTTAACTATATATAGAAACAAAAAAGGCCTCCAATTTTTTTTTAATTAGTCAATTAAAATGGATGCAATTATTTATGAGGATGAGATATTGTACCGTTGTAAAGAATCTTTTAATATTAAATATATTCCTTTTCACTAAAAACCATCTTATATTAAAGGCATTGTTTTTTTTACTAAAAATGTCTCTTAGAATCCTTCGTCTGAAGTTTTCCTGTCAACACGACAAAAAGTTTTTTCACCCTTAACCCTACTTCCTTCTTCCTTTCTTTGATTTTATTTTTTGTTTTGAATTTTCATTGTGTGAGTAGCTTTTGTCAGTGGCCAAAATATATTAAGGTATGTATTTTTAATTTATTCGTCTCTTTTTCATATGTAATCTGATATGTAATCTGTTAAGTATTAAGTAAATATTTATATTCTAAATTATTAGTTGTTTTTTCAATTGTGTCAGAGATCAACATTTTCTATATAATTGACTGGAGCAGAAATTATAATTTTTTTTAAATGGATTAGCTTTATTATCGATTGAAAAAGAATTGTTAAACGAAATCGATTACAATAATTTGATAAATGATTTTGTATCAAAAAAAGTATGAAAGATCAATTTTAAATAAAAATATTAATAATTTATTTATTAACTTTGAAAAGACCTCGTCTGATAATTTCGCTTTAGGCCTCTTAATGGGTTGGGCAGGCCATGTGTGTTGTTCGTCAATCGTCGTTTTAGTGTGGCGTCGTTTGTTTTCCAATATTGGTGTGGTGTTCTTAGAGGCAAAGGTAGCTTCCATCTTTATTAGCATCATCTTCACTCATTTAAACAATACTAGAGTTAGGGTTAATTTGGACAAATGAAAGACCATGTATAGTTAACTTGAGTTTGAAGTTAAAAAGATAATTTATATTAGGACAAATAAAAAGATTGTGGAATCTCATTCTAAAGTTATTGACTTGTTTGTCTTTGACCATGTACAAAAATAATTATTATTGAATTATAAGATGTAGATTTTGACTGAATTTAGTCTCTTTACTTCCTTATCTTTGTAATGGTATCTTATTTTTTTATTAGTTTAACATTTGCTATAAAAAAATTACATTATTTAAATTTTTTAGAAAATATTTTCAAAAATACTATTATTACGTGATATCATTAAAATATGGTTGGATATTTC
>JBBPBP010009777.1:14844277-14894262 GCA_037974735.1 Cicer chorassanicum | reverse complement strand
ATATATATATATATATATATATATATATATATATATATCACCCTCAATTTATTATCCCTCAAATTTGCATTTATAATGATTAAAATCAATCAATAGTTTATAAAGATAGTTTGATCATATTATTCTTCTCTCTTTCACTTATCATAATTTCTTAAACCGTGTGAAATAATCAAATACGACAATTATTTTAAAGAAGTAATTTTTATATACAGAGAATCCTAGAATACACTATCCTATATATATGAACCTAAAAAAAAAGTCATACATAAAAATAACAAAAGGAAAGTTGCATGACTAGCTGCCGGCAAAAGGAGCACTTGACTACAACACCAAGTTTAGGGACAATGAGGTAATTTGAATTTTAGGGATGAATCCGGGCAAAACAAATTTAGAATAGAAGCAAATGCAAAGAGAAAATATATTAAGAGATGATTATAATTTTTGTACAGAGAATTGCAATTCATCATAATGAATCGAGATTCATATTGCCCAAAATAGATATTCACGCCAATTTATATTGATCGAGTTTAATTTTATATTGAATTGAGATACAACTTGCATGTAATATTAGTTACTAATATTAATAATCATGGTTCACATTATACTAAGGGAATCATGGTTCACATTATACTAAGGGTTTGTTTAGCAAGTTTAAAAAACAAGTTTATATCAAATAATTAATAGCATTCAATAAGTTAATAGTTTTTTTTTTCAAATTTAAACATTTTTTGGTTAAGTTATTTGAAGTACCGTTTAGTCTGTTATTTATAATTTTTCTTTCATATTTATCTCATTATCTTAATTAAAAATTTTTAAATATTAATTTAAAAAAAATTTCACATCAATTTATATTTTTTTTAGCTAATTCAATAGTTAACTTTACCAAATTAAATCAATTAAAATATCAATTATTCATCAATCAACTAATTTATCTATAATTCGTTATAAACTCGTCCATTATCAACTAATTTATTATGTATATATTATTTTTGCCAAACAAAAGAAAAAGAAAAAATGTAAGACTAGGATCCATGAAATGTTCATTAATTATTCCTTGTCTTTTAAAATGAAAACAAAGTGGGACTGTTTCTTTCCTGTAGTATGCAGTACACATGGTCCTGAAGGCCCACATTATGAAAAGAGAAAGCTCATTATGCATGGGGATGAAGATGTATATTATGAACGTTTGTGATTATTGAAATTATCTTGATATTTGTGCACATTGTGAAATCTATCCAAAGTTCCACATTCTTGGGTATCAAATACTACAATAAAGAATGTTTTGCTGATTTCAAAGCTAACCCATCTGATTTAATTGAATCATTACTATGCTTTTTTCAAAGCACCTAGTTCTCTTAACCATAACTATGATTGTTGTTCTTTTTAAAGAGGTTGCTAATCATCTTAGAACCAATGATGCAAGACGGGTCAATCTTCCTCGTTTTGGTCCGCTTGCCATCAATCCGTCTAAAATAAGGTAGTGATAGGATACGTCAACTTAGGTAGGTAAATTGAAACTCTTACTCTCTCTGTCTGCTTATTAACAGATTAACAAATTGACCGGTCAATAATAAATTGAACTCTTCTAAAATGAGAAGTTAGTAAAGTGAACGAATCAATAGTTTATATTATAACCACCCATGATTGGTCATGCATATGCACATAATATCAATTATCCATTTCATCATCAATGGTTGATATTATTCACTTTATTTTCTAAAGTGAATTGTTCACTTTAGAGGAGTTAAATCCGTCAATAACGTCAAAAAATAAAATAAACCAATGTATTGATTTTTAGTTGAGTTGGTCTCATCAAAATAAAAAATAATATTTTAAAATTAATATACTAAAAAATTTAATGTAATCCAACAATAATTATACAAGCAGTAAAACTCAAAATTTATTGGGTTGCAATGAGAAATATGCTAATGGCCGAGGAAAAATTAACTAGGTCAGGAAAAATAGAAACTAAAAAAGAAAGATGTTTTTAAATTGACCTGAAAACCCAATTGTCCTGTAACCGCACTGTTTTTCAGCAGATTAAATAGCTCGAGTAAACTTGAGTGGTAGGTCCAAAACCTCAACTTTAGATGTTGGATCTCACTCTATCTACATCACATGCATCAATATTTTTTTCTTCAACCATGATTTTTGTGCACTAATATTAAAATTACTGTTTAAGAGTAAAGTTCTGATAACGTGCAATGTTTTTGGTCTTTGCAATGACTACTTGTTCCTCTAAGAAGCAATTTCAATGACAAGTTCTGCAAATTGTACCTCCTTTTTCAGACAAGTCTAATGTTTAGGTGTGCATCAAACCATTACTTAAATCAGTTAAATGTCTATTTGCAAACCAAATTGTTAGTTGCATCTATCTATATTTATGCTACTAAAGAGAGGACACTTATGAGAAATTTTCCACATTAGAGAAACTGAAGTTGGTCCATGTGATATTGTTAAATGGCCAAGAAGGGTTGGTTTAGCATGGTAAAAAAGCTCTTTACAAGGGACAAACATTTCACACAAGAGAAGGTAAATATTATGATTATTTGACTAATTCTTTAAGTAAAATTGTGGTGTTGATGAGACACAAACCTGTTTTCAGAAGGAGAAAAGAAGGAAATGGGTGTTTGGGAAGCTAAAGAAGACTAAGAGTTTTCCTTCAATTGAAGCACCACCATCATTAGCAGAAAGAAGATTATGTGTAGCTGAAAAAGAACACAACAAGCAGGCTTTAACAGTTGCTATTGCATCAGCTGAAGCTGCTCTTACTGCTGCTCAAGTTGCAGTTGAGGTTGTTAGGGTCCAATCTACTCATCATTGTAATGGAAAACCAGAAGAAGCTAAAACTAAGTATGATGATTCTAAATCCACACACAAGTGCCATAGGAAGATTGAAGAATCGTCAGCCATCAAAATTCAAACAACATTTAGAGGTTACCTTGTGAGTTTTGTACAAGTTCTTTCACCTTTCATTTTATTAGATTAATGGAAATTGAACAAATCAAAATTGCTCCGTGATACGCTATTTAGTACAAAGTGATCTCAAATAGCCATCATTGCAGCGTTATAGCATTGTAGCATAGTGGAATTTGAACAAATTGCTATGTTTCGTGATCCACAATTGACAACAATGAGAAAAACAATACATTTAAGGATACAGAAACTGGTAAAATATGTTTCAGGAGCTGAGATTTGTTAGAAAGTATGCAATGACTAACTTACTAGAATTATTTCACCAATTAGTGATTTTCCAAACAAGTATAATAACTTAGGAACAAACACTACATTTTTATATGCCAATTTAACAGATTTAAGTAGATTAGATTAAGAAACTGAAGTCACCTTAATAGATTTTTACACATCAAGTGTTCTTATTCACTGATTAGTGAGCTATTGCAGGCAAGGAAAGCTTTGAGAGCATTGAAGGGAATAGTGAAGCTTCAAGCTATCATTCGCGGCAGAGCTGTAAGACGGCAAGCTATGAGTACTCTGAAGTGCTTGCAGTCCATTGTGAGTATTCAGTCACAAGTCATTGCAAGGAAACTCCAAATGGTTGAAGGAAGGTGGGATTGTGGTGAATATGAAGAGATGCAAGGTTCAACAGACAAGATCATAAGGGTGAGAGTAACAAGTTATAGTTGATCATTAGTTCTTACTTCTCATCACATTGATAAAACAAAGATTCACTGGCAAAACCATAATCCCCTTTTTATTTAAGTTTATTTATTGGCTATTTGTTACTCCCTCTAAATGAAATATAAGCAAAAATAGTATTTGAAAAGTTGATGTAATATAAGCAAAAATGGTCTTAACATCAACTTTTCAGTTACCTTTTTTGCTTATATTTCATTCTAGAGTATTTATTACCTACCTATCATCCCTTGCAAGCAGTGTTGTTGATGGTGGAACATGGTGGAAGGCAAAAAATCCGTCATACAAACACGCCATTGCGGCCTATGGCGCCGCCATGGCAGGCATTCCTTCACACAAATTGCCTATGGCGGTTGTCCAAAAATCCGCCATGCCATGGCGGCGCCATGACTGCCATTTAACAACATTGCTTGCAAGGTTGGTTTTAAATTGAGGTAGCACCACATTGCAATTCCTAATATTACGGAGAATTGCGGCTTATGTGGCCTCAATAATGGTCTATTGCAACCACAGAGACATCAAAATCTTTGATGTTGCGGCCCTGATCTTACCTAAACACCTCGATCCCTTGTATAGTTAGAAATTGAAACATAGTTTCCATATTTTTCAGATGGACTCAAACAGTGAGAGAAGGTGGGATGACAGCCTTTTATTGAAGAAAGAGGTAGATTCCTCAAGCATAAGCAAGAAAGAAGCATCTCTTAGGAGAAAAAGAGTAAAAGAATACTCATATAACCATAGAGTAAGCTCTTAAACCTACTTTTATCTTTGTAATTTCCACTCATTAAGCTTCTCATACTAACTGATAAAATCCTGATAGAAATCAGCTGAACCAGAAAGAAACAAAATAAATGGAAGATGGAGATATTGGATGGAGCAATGGGTAGACACCCAACATTCTAAGAGTAAAGAACTTGAAGATTTAGACTCGGATTTTACGTCACATTGTAGAGGTGTGGAAGATTATGGAAGAAGACAATTAAAACTTAGACATATTCAGAGACAAAATGAAGTTGAAGGATTAGAGTCTCCTATACTTTCTTCAAGAAATTCTTTTCCACAATGGAGACAGAATTCAGAGAGAGAAGATCACTCATTTCCAAGCTCACCTGCAATTCCAACATACATGGCTGCAACAAAATCTACACAAGCAAAAGTAAGATCAACAAGCACACCAAAAACAAGAATAGTAGGAGGGAATTGGGATATGAACTCTGATTGCTATTCACCATGCAAGAGAAAGCTCAGTAATAATCAGCAAGGATCTCCTAGGTTAAAGAGCCTCTCAAGGCCTTAACAAAATCAAACCAATAGAATGAAGAATCTATGCATCTACTACATTTATAGTCTTTAATTTATACCACTTCAGTCCTAAGAGTTTACCTATATATTTATTTCATATTTTTGCCATTTTAGTTTTAAGGCTGAGTTGTCAATGTCTCCAATTCTGTTATATTTTTTCAAAGCTTTCTATTAGTCAGCAGTTATACAACCATTCATCAGCTAAGATACAAAATTCCCAATCAAAGCATTATAGCTTACCACCACTTAACATACTTATGACATATGGAACATGGATAGTGACATAGACACCAGACATGACACTGACATGACACTGATACGTCGACACCGATTATAATTTACGAAAATGAATTAATTGAATATAATCAATGTGTCGATGTCAGACACCAACATGTATCAGACACTAGGACACGTCTTCGATCAGAAGTGTCGGTGCTACATAGCCTATTACAGGAACTTGATATTCTTTGTATGGCATGTAAGTAGCAGTTGAAAAGCATTGACATAGTTAGTCAGAACAAATCAAAAACTACAGCTAACAACCATCCTCCAAATCAAATTGCAAAAAAACGAACAACAGTCCATGACGCCTTTAACAGTAAAAGAATTTATAAACCATCCAATAATTATGACAATTCTTAAAAGACATAGCATAGCATCCAACTGAATTGTTTCAAGAAAGCCTTTTGGCATAAAGTGCACAGCAAATTTTTAAAAGATTGGCTATTTTATAAAATGCTGATAGGAACCAATGATGCATAGTACCAATAAGCACTTACAAACACAAAATCTTCCACTCCTGAAACAAAGTGAGTTATACAACAAAGTAAGTTGTCAAGTAAATTTTACAAACATACTCCTTTATCCCCTTATCAGTCTCATTGCATCAGTGATAAGTCATTAAAGTCCAGATGGTGTTGACAAACAGAAACTGTAATCTGCATCAATATTTCATGCCTGCATATAGAAGTCTATGAATTAAACTTAAAATCTTATTCACAAGAAAAATTGTTTCAATGATCAAGCTCTTCAATCTAATGGTATAAAACAATGCTACAGTATACATCAAGTGTTAATATTTTGATTACTTGATACACCAAAGATCCAAAACACAAAAACTCAAAATATATAATTGTTTTGCATTTTACCAGTATTCGTAGAATCAACAACCAGATTACACCACACAATAGAATAAAAAGAAGAACTTCCATTACATGGACTGTGAGCAATTACTCCCAAAATATTTCTTTCATGAAAAACCACTACACAAACGTACCCGTCATCATCAATCAAATAAAAGTTTACAAGTAGCAGAGCCTTTTGTGCGTGAAGATAATTTCATTAACAATTCATACTTTGGAAGGGAGATACTCTTAATTATCATGGTCTCTAGTGCTTTTGAATGTTGCATAATATATTTTGCAAATTCAAACACACATTTAGTGTCATGTAATCTCTAATGCAACATGTTTTGAGCTGTGATGAAAGGCATTCTGGAACAACGAGTGGATCCTTCCCCCATTTGCAATAAATATCCATCAAACTCTCACAATACTGTCAACAATTCATATAATTTTTAGTTTTTAAAAATTAAAATACATAAAATTAAAGTTGAAAAAGAAAAGATATCCTAAACATCAAAACCTGAATGACTATGTTGAAGTTTTGGGAAATGTGGGAGTATCTGTGCAGTCCATAGCTTGAAAACTAACTTCCATGTGGGTCAAATTGTGAAACATGGGAAGCCTTGTCTATGAAATCAACATCTATATGAGTTGCACAAAACACACAACATTAGACAAATGTACTCCCTCCATTCCATATCTTTCACATGTTTTGGAAACATGTACATATTTAGAAATTATTTAATTGATCAAAATACCTTAATTTATCATTAATTGTTTTACAAATTCCCACTTTGAGAGTATAGTTAGAAAACAAATGTCAATCTATTCTATGATGCATAAGTACTAGTACGTGATAGACATTTAAAAAAAAATTAAGGCACAGTAAGTCAATAAAAAATATTAGAATTTTTTGTATAATGTAAACTATGAGAACTAAATTGATACCTTTACAATACAAAATCACAAAAAAGATGAAAAAGTCGAAAATGTGTTCAAATTCAAATACACAAATAATATGAAAAACACAAATTTCAATCACAACAACATAACGAAGAAGAAAGAAGTACACACAAATATCTTACAGATATTTCACTATTTTAAAAGTACTCATGTCTCAAATATCTCAATTATATGTTAAATTACCAAAACACTCGTTGAACTAAAACAAAATTTAAAATTCTAAAACTACCAAAGATTTGGAATGGAGAAAGTAATGTGAAACCATAATTTATCTAAGCATTTATATAAGAACTTTATGATGATATTCATACCTGTTCTACATTCAAAATCTTTGCCTTACAAACAAAAGCCATCGGAGTTGAAGTCTTTGAAGGTTTCGTCGTCGAACTCGAGAGTGAGGAGTGAGTGCAAATCACTAATTCTATCGGCGGTTGTACTTGACGCCATATTTGGCACAGAAAGAGAGAAAGATTGTGGCAACTATATTCGCTTTTGTCTTTTTTAATTAAATTTTCTTTTTCATTTATATAATTTTAAATATATTTTAATCTTTATAAAATTTTAAATTTTAATTTATATAAAATAAAATATAATTTTTAAATAAACATTATTTTGTATGTAATTTTAGCCTTTAATGATAAATAAACATATATTTTAAATAAATTTTAGTCTAAAGAATTATAATGCATGCCATTTTAGTACATGTTATTTAAAACATTACAAAAATTACTGTATAATAAATGAATTCAAAATTCGATTTCAACATTTATATTTTTATTATTTTTATCTTGGATTTTTTATATTTACAAAAATTATATTTAATTTATGGTAAGTTAAAAAAATTCAATTTTTTATGGAAGAACTTTTTAAAATGTTCTAAATATGAGTAAAAGAAACCATTCAAAATTTTTGAAGTTGAATGACAATTAAACATGTTTTGTTTCAATATAAACTAAAAAAAATTTAGATATTAAAAATTGTATTTTTATTTTATAGAGATTAAAATTGAAAGATTGAAATTTTAAATCGTATTTAACTCTATATATTAATTTATTTTGATCATCATCAATTTTTCTATAAAATACACTAAAATCATCCATCTTCAAGGCGGGGAATCCATTTTCGTTAACGCAGCTACACCCCTCGCATACAAAAGAGTCCATTAAATATACTCTAGGAAACCATAAAAATTTCATTAAATATACTCTAAGCACAAAATAAGATTTTTAAACAAAACTACATTTCCTAGAGATTCATTATTAGCATAAGAGTTGCGTATTTACCTCAAAGAGTCTCAATATCAACTCTCAAGAAATGGGTACCTTTCTCCTTCCTTGAATCACTAACCCTAACTCCCAAAATCCTAACCAAGAGTTTTTTGTAGAAGTATGAGAAGTTATGCTCTTAGGGATGTTAAATTCCTTATAAGGGTTAATGGTTTAAGTATTGTGGATTGAGAAGAAGCATGGAGAAGGAAAGAAGAAGAAAAAAAAAACAAAAAAGAAAATGTGTAAGGGGTTGTTGGCCGAGAGGGAGAGAAGAAATAGGGTGGAGTGAAGTGGTGAGTGAGATAGTGAAGGTGAGGTGGAAAGAAAGTGGGGAAAGTTTGTTTTAATTAATTAATAATATTAATATTAAAAATAAATAAATAAAACAAAATAATAAAAAAAAATTAATGAAACGGAGCGTTTCAACTTTGGACATAATGAAAACACGAAAATTTGGAGATTGCCGTCCATTCTTCTCACCCATTCTTATATTCTAATATCATCTTATTCTTCTCTAATGCATGAGTGAAGGATAGGAAACATTCTTTTGTAACATACTATTGAAAGATACTCTTGTTGTGATAGTGCAAATCATATCAAAGTTTTCAAAGTATCCTGAAGGGGATTCGCTGGTTATCTCATTTGCATCCGATTGATGGGGGCAAATCGAACCTAAAGGCTAGTGTAACAACACGCTTTGAAATTTGCTACATATAATCTTCATCAACAACTTCACGATTAAAGTCTTGCAGCAATTGTCACCAACACAGATCCAACAATCTTTAGGTTGTTTCATATACACCTCTTCATCTAACTCTCCGTTTAGGAAAGCAGTTTTAACATCCATTTGATGGATTAAAAACTTATAGATAGAAGCTAGTGCCAAAAGCACTCTTATGGATGCAATTCTTGCAACAGGTGTATAAGTATCAAAGTAGTCGATACCTTCTTTTTGTGTAAACGCTTTGGCAACAAGTCTAGCTTCAAATTTATCAATGGTACCATCAACTTTCATTTTCTTCTTAAAGATCAATTTACAACCTATTGGTTTGGATCCAGGTGGGAGGTCTACTAATTTCCAAGTTTTATTCCCCATAATTGAGTCAATTTCCTCTTGGATGGCTTCTTTCCAAAAGGTGGAGTCTTGAGACTTTATTGCCTCTTCGTATGTGTCTGGGTCGTTCTCTAAATTGTAGCAAATTGGTCCATAACTGTTAATAGAATCATTTGTACCTTCTACAAGGAACATAAAGAAGTCTTGTCCATAATTTTTCTCTTTTCTGGCTCTTTTACTTCTTTTGGATTTTGAACATGTCAAAGTATCATTATTAGATACATTATTTTCTAGACTTTGTACACTAGAATGTACAATTTCCTTGGGATGTGGAATTGAGTTAAATCTATTTTCTTGAAAAATTGCATTTCTTGACTCAATCACTGTGTTAATAGGATATGAGTCATTAGATTCAACAACTATGAATCTATAGGCCTTGCTATTTTCAGCATAGCCCAGAAATACACTTTCAATTCCTCTTTCTCCCAATTTCTTTCTTTTTGGTTAAGGAACCTTGACAATTGCTCTACAGCCCCAAACTTTTATATAGTTAAGATTGGGTTTTCTTTTCTTCCAGAGTTCATATGGGGTTATCTTGTTCCTTTTGTTAGGAACTCTATTTAGCAAATAACATGCAGTTAGCATGGCTTCACCCCAATAACCTTTAGATAAACTGGAATAAGATAACATGGCATTCACCATTTCTTTTAATACCCTATTTTTCCTTTCTACAATTCCATTTTGTTGTGGGGAATATGGTGCAGTTTTTTGATGCACAATACTAGTGGACTCAAAATACTCAGGATGATTGAACTCTCCTCCCCTATCGCTTCTAAAACACTTAATAAAAGTTTCATGTTGAAGTTCTACTTGTGCTTTAAATATTTTAAATTTGTCTAAAACTTCATTCTTAGAGTGCATTAAATAAACATAACAGAACTAGAGTAATCATCAATAAAAGTGACAAAATACAACCAATTATAGGCCAACCATGTAAATCGCATACATTAGAGTGAATTAAATCTAATACCTTAGAACTTCTTGCAATACTTTTAAAAGGTTGTCTTGTTATTTTAGTTAGCATGCAAATAGTACATGAATTTGAATTCTTATCCAAAGTTGGAATTAAATTTGATTTCATATATCATTCAATTTTCTAAAGTTAATATGTCCTAGTCGCATATGCCATAAATCACGAGACGCAACAATATAAGCAGAAATCATATTATTATTATAGTTACTAACAACATTACATTTGAACATATTCTCACAAAGGTAACCCTTTCCTACAAACATACCACCTTTAGAGAGAATAAATTTATCTCCCTCAAATACACATTTGGAACCAAACTTATTAAGTAAAGGTACATAAATCAAGTTCTTCCTAACATCAGGAACATAAAATACATCTTTAAGAGTAAGTATTTTTCCAGAAGTGAATTCAATCTTCATTGATCCTTTTCCTTTGACTTGGACAGTTGAGGCATTTCCCAGGTACAAAACACTTCCATCTTCTTCATCAATGGTCTTAAATAGTTCTTTGTTTTTGCACACATGGCGGGTAGCACCAGAGTCTATCCACCAAGATTCAACATCTTCAATCATGTTGAGTTCAGAAATGACAATAACAAGATTATCTTTTGTTGCACTTGAATTCTTCTCTTTGTTCTTCCTTATCAAGAACCTGCACTCATTTTTAAAGTGTCCTGGTTTTCCACAATGATAACAACTTCCTTTTTCTTTTCCTTCGTTGTTCATCATTACCATTGTGTTTTTCATGAGATTTATCAAAATCTCGATTTATTTTCTTAAAAGTTTTGCTTGAATTTCCTTCCTCCATTTCACGGACCTTTTCATGAGAAAATTGGTTTTTAGTATCCTCTTGTTTACGGTACTCTTTTTCTAAACGAAGGTGATTACCCAATTGGCGAAGAGATATGTCATCTTTCTTATGTTTCATGAATTTTTGAAATCTTTCCATGAAGGTGGAAGTTTGTCTATTATGGAGGATACAATAATGGTTTCATCCATGTGCATCTTATGTTGTTTGTAGTTATTAAGAATGCATTCAATCTTATGCATTTGTTCCATTACTAATTTATTATCAACTATTTTATAATTATTAAATTGACAATCAAGAAATTTCTTACTTGTAGCGTCTTCTTGCATGTATCTTGACTCCAATTTCTCCCATAGTTCCTTTGCAGCGATGCTACTTTGATACATATCGAACAATGAGTCAGACATTCCGTTGAAAATATGGCCCATGCATATATAGTCATCATTGTCCCACTTCTACCTTTCTCTTGTTTCTGATAATTTTTCCACTTCCTTCTCTAGTGGTCTTATGGTGTTCAGAACATACACTACCTTCAAAGTTGTAAGAATTAATTTCATCTTTTTCTGCTAACGGATAAAGTTTCCTCCATTGAATTTCTCCAACTTCACAAAGTTAGAAGTCATTTCTTTGAGTGATGCAACCATTGTATAAATATTTATATTCAACAATATTAAATGAATTTTTATATAGAAACTTCAAGTTTTCAATAAATGAAATTAGTATGATTTACGTAAAGTTGATATAGTTGTCACAAATTGAAAATTAAATAAGTTCGATAATGCATGATGCCTTGAAAAAAGATACAATCTTGTAGATTTTTCATATATTTTATTGTTCTCGTGTACTCGAAAAAAATTTGCATGACACTTTGACAAATACTAAACTGTTGAATGATAGAAGAAAAACTACAACATAGCAAACCAAAGGATGACAAAAGAATTGTTATACACGTAAAAATTAATACAAACATGTTTGTTATAACTACAAAAAAATTGTCGATAAATTCCTATCTACCACTAAGTCAAGTTCCTCACTTGACGTTTTTGAAAGGAAAAATGTTTACTCTTACGATGAAAAATATTAACGAAAAGAAAATAGTTATATATGTGATTGTTTAATTGGTTTGACTATTTCAACCTACTAATTTGGTGTATGATTAGTTTTCACAACTTAACATTTTAGCCTTCGTGAGTTATTCGTAAATAAGCATATCGTACTATATAGTATTGCTGGTTTGAAAGGCATGTTCTTACAACTCTTTATCTTTTTAATTTTTTGTGGTAGACAATGATAATTTAAGAAAATGTGCACGTAAGTAACAATCAAATAGTTCTTTTTTAATTATGTAAACAAAAAATTTAACAATTAAGAAATTATTTGTCGCGATCATATGCTATCATCCTTGAGTTCACTTGCTGTAATATATTGTAGGATTAAAAAAGTTTTTGATCCTCTAAAAATCTCTACTTTCGTTTTTTATTCTTCTAAAAAATTTCTTCGAACAATGATTACCAAAAGTTTTATGTCATTAAAATTAGTACTCATAGTTGATTTCTCTTAAGTGACATTTACATGACACTGACACTGACACATGGTGTCAATTTTTAATTATGACAATTTCTATGGTACTATTAAAAAAAGAAGTGTATCGATACTCTTAATTTTCTTTAACCAATAAATGTGTTACTTTTCTCCACATCAACATCTATATATTATATATTAAGTTGACCAAATTATTTGTACCAATACATTTATCTTTTCAATTTAATCCTCTTAAATTTAATAAATTATTTTTCTAAATTTTTTTATTTTAATTAAAATTAAAATCATTATCAACTCAAAACTTGAGACCTTCTTCTCACCCTCCCTCAAAACCGTTTCACCATCAAAGGAAATTGCTCTTCTCCGCCGTCCTTCCACCATCGTGAGAAAAAAAACTCTCCTCCGTTCTTCCACCAACGCGAGAAGATTCCTCCTCTAATTCGCTCATGTTTGCATCGATGTCGTCTTAGTATTGTCGACCACGCACCGTCATTGTCGCGCCATCATTTCTAGGTTTGTCTTTAATTCTTAATGAACTAACGACTGAGATAGATCATGTAGAACGGAGGAGAGAGAGACGATGAAGAACAATGAAGAGACGGTGCGACGGAGAGATAACGAGTGAAGATAAAAAAACTTGGATATTTTTGTATATAATTTAATAAATAAATATTAATTATTTTAAAATAGAACAAAAATTTAAAATTTCAAAATATAAGGATATTAAATTTAAATTATGGTCAAACTACTTATAGATAACATGTCATTAGACTATTGGTTATTTAAATTGAAACATGTTAATTTTCAATTATACCATATAAGTCTCCTTTAATTATTATATTAATAATAATAATTTTTATTTTAAATTTAAAAATATCATAGATATGCTAAAATTCCCAATTTTTTTCTGTTTGAACCCTTATTTCTCCGCCACAAATCACCATCATCGTGAACAACAATTTGATTAATAATTGAAACCCAACCTTCAACGTTGGTATCTCGAGAGTAAAGAAGTGTGACTGTATGAGAGAGACAATCGGAAAAAAACATTGTGTTTTAGCATTGTGTTTTTTGGTTTGTTTTGAAATTTGGTACTGTTGCTTTATTTAGAAGATAATATTAATTGTGTGAAGAATATGTGGGCAAGGATGAATAATGAATTGCATCTAGAATCCATTTTGAATCAAGTTTGATCAGTCACTATTTGTCGGTTTGTATGCGTTTGAAATATCCATAGGTAGATACTTATTGCAGATTACTGGTGAAATATGGGCGGTCACTGTTGCAGGAAAGCAGGTTTTGGGATGCATAGTCAGAAAATCAGTGCCGTCTTGGTTCGATCGGTTCGATCGATTTATATATAGATGGAAACATTTATCGGCAAATGAATAAGACGGATAATTACACGTAAAATCGAAAAGGTATGAATGCATGTAGAAGTACAATAGTATTCATCCCATATGCACACTTAAATAAATATATATGATAAGTATGACATTTGTCGTTCAATAAAATATGTTTATTTATATGAATTTTTTATTTTTGGTAATTGACATACTATTATTTGTTTTAATATTTTGTTATTAAATACATAATTTTTAGTTTTTTTTATTAATAGTTTAAAGTAAAAAAAAAAAAACTTTATAAAATATTGTTTCGGATGTTTGGATATTTATTGTAGTAATTTGAGATTATATGTTTTGAGTTAAAAAAATTTTAATTTGTAATACTTTATTATTTGTATTTAAGATATTTAGAAAAAATTTAAATTTAATCATAACAATAATAATTATTTATCGATCTATTTTAGTTAAAATGCGGATAATAATAGGTATAAATACGGACATTAAAGTACCTAAAAGCAAATCACAAATGATATATTAGATTAGACAATGTGCAAAATATGAAATAAGATTGTGCTACAATCATTTTTTATAAAAGACAGGAACAAAATTAATGACAATGTGATTTTCATGTATGAAGATGAATAAAGTGAATAAGAAAAAACAAAAACAAAAAAACACTCACATCTACTAGATATATCCTAGAAAATAATCAGATAAATGTCATGGATGTTTCATGTGCAAAGTTAAAAAAAGAGAAACGGCCAAATTGATGAGTCATTAAAAAAAATTGTTGCATTTAAAATCAAATAAATTATAAATCCAATTTAATAATCAATCAGTATCTCAAAATTACTCTAAAATTATCAAATAATTCCAGTTTTGGAGGGAAAATTTTCTTCAGATACTAATCAACTTTTCAATATAATAAAGATAAAAAGATACATTGCAAGTCTTGTGCATTGTTTAGAAATTAAAAATGAAGTGGCTAAATAAAAAATTGGATTAAATAAACTTTTAGAAATTTTGTTTTTAGTCTCTCAAAAAAATGATATGTTTTACTCCCTACACAATTAGTCTACAACTTATTTTAGTCTTTATTGAAACGAAACATACTTCCGCTTTTAAATTTTTGAATAATTTTTTGCAAACATGTTTAGAATATTATTAAAAGTTCATCCACACAAATATAAAACTTTTTAACTTGGGATGAATTAAATATAAATTTTTTAAATGTCAAAATGTTCGAGATAAAAGTCTTTAAAATATAGACCTATAAATCAACCTTTGAGCTCATTTTTTATAGAGAAACTTCTTATAGTGTTGTAAACATATATGCAAAATAATCATTCAAAAAGTATATGTTGATGCTCCAATAAATATTAAAATTGATTACATAATAATTTTGTAGACAAAAATGTGTGATTTTTTTTACATGATTAAAAATAAAATTTCAAAATTTTATAGAAACAAAAAACTTATTTAACTTTAAAAGATCTTAGTTGAAAATTTACCAAGAAAACTACAATAAACAAATGCACTTTTTATTGAAAGTGAAAAGTTTTAGTTAGCAAGAACTTTAAAATTTTAAAGACTTGCTTAACAACA
This sequence comes from Cicer chorassanicum, assembly GCA_037974735.1. Classification (NCBI taxonomy): domain Eukaryota; kingdom Viridiplantae; phylum Streptophyta; class Magnoliopsida; order Fabales; family Fabaceae; genus Cicer; species Cicer chorassanicum. Next base: position 14,878,564 of record JBBPBP010009777.1, on the reverse strand, counting down.
GTGGTTGCCTTTACTGAATAATCAATATCATTTGGCTCATTGATCTAGGTGGCCTTTGATTCAAAACAATTTATGGTGACTCAATTTCATACATTAAATTAAAACAAATAAAAAAAATTATACTTTTATATTCCATAATTATCCTTGTTTTAGGTGGAAAAATTGTTTCATATAGTTATCAACTTTTATATATCTATACTAATAATAATCTATACTTCTATACTAATAATAAAGAGAATACAACAGCGCAACATAAAAGCACAATATAATTAACATACAATAGCGCAACATAAAAGCACAATATAAAATTCTTGACTCTTGTGTCCATCCGAACGCTAGTAAATTATAATAAAAAAAGAAAATTTTCGCATTTAATAATTTAGATAGTTTTTTTTATGGAATTTATGCAATACAAGGGATACTGAACACAAGAACTTGACCCCATCATCGAGGGTGTTCTTACACACACTAGGACGAACAAGTAAGAATTTGTCAAAAAAATGAGAGTTTTTATAGAGTTAGAATTGATGTGTACTTTTAAAACCTCAAGGGTCATTTTTATGTATTGAGTCTTTTTGGGTTTTTAGAAGGTTCTTGTTATGATTATCATAAGGGGAATATGTGATCTTCATACCACCCTGATGTAGGGCGCACGTCCTTTGGATCATCAAATGGTGAGTGCTGATAACTCTTAAATATATGAGTTATTTACAACTTTTTAAACTTGAATATGCAAATCCGTGAGGAGATATTTTTATTAATAATTTTTAGTATTTTGAAAAAAAATATTGATTAAATGTTCTTTTTTGTTAGATTATGCTAGTTGATGTTAAAATTATGTTGTTTAGTGTTGATTTTGTGCAGAATATAATTAATTGACCAAATTTGAGTAAAATGCTACAGTAGTGCTGCAGCATCCCTGCGAAGCAACAAGACAAAAATAAGTTGTGGGGCTAGAACTTTTGATACAAAATCTCAATTTAATGTTTTGATGAAAACAAACAAAAAGTTAATTAAAAATGTTAATTATGATTCTAAATGTCATGTTAGTTTAATTTGTGCTTTTGAGTGAAATAATCCAAAATAGGTACAAAGCAAATACAAGAGAAATCAGTTTAAAGAAAGAGCTAAAAATGAACAAAACGGAACTAAGAACGTTCTTGATATAATAAGGAAAACCAAGAATATTCTCCATGTTTCTGTCATTTTCAACAAGCAAGATCAAATCAGTTTTTAATGCAAGGAAAGCTCCTACAAATCGCGAATGGTTTTCCAGTTCATATACTAGGAATACACAGCTCTCATATGAGCAAAAGAATCACTCAAAAGGATCAAAGATTAAAGAGCACAACTCAAAGCAAAAGTGACAAATGATCATTCTGGACAGCAGTTTGAAAAACGAAGAACGTTCTTGACAGATTTCTGGAAAACGAAGAACGTTCTCCACATCTGCCATAAACAAAAATGATCAGATTTCTATGTAAAAGATTAGATCCAGGAAGTATTATTCATTCCATATCTTCATCAAGAATATACAAGGATCAATCTAATCAAGGATCATTCCAGAATTCGAAGGTTCAATACTTTGCTTCATAAAATGCATAAAGCAAGATCATTCTCCAAAACAAGCAAGTGCAAGTACAATTGACAGACTGTAAAGTACACTGCTGATGTACCTTCAAACAGACCTGCACACTTGACTTAAAACTAGCAATCATCTCAGAAAACTGATAGGATCACAAGTACAAGTCAACTCATCTCCAACTAATTCAAAGAACGATCTTGGATCGCAAGAACGTTCCTGGTTTCAGCATGAACTCCCTTGCTTTTTGGCTGATCTTATCCACTCACTTTCTCATGACAGTTAGCCTTCTTCCAGCGGTTAAATGAGCTGTCATAAGCCCTCTTGAAGCCTATAAATACAACACCACGATGAAGAACAAATCAGAGCTTCAAGTACTAAGAAAATTCGTTACTCATTTCAATAATACTTGAATTTCTCTCACTCACATACATTGAATCAGTTCTGATTTTTCCCATTCGATTTATAGAGTCATTCTCATATATTTCTCTGTCAAAGAATCAGATATCAAACAAGAGTTGAGACATCTCAGATTCTAACAAAACAATCTCATCATTATTGTAAAACTTAAACTATAAGAGTTTAGTATAGTTTTGGTAGATTGTAAGAAATCCTATCGAGGTTGATAGGTGACCTGATTGAACTCCTTTCTAGGTGGAAAGGTTTTAACTCTGTAACAGATCAAGGTTGATCTAAGCTAGGTGGTGTAAAACCAAGAAGGTTCTTTGTTTTGAACACTTAGTGGAAAATCTCAAGGTTGTGAGGACTAGATGTAACCCGGGCTGGGTGAACCAGGATACATTCTTGTGTGGTATATCTTCTCTTATTTATTTACTTTCAGTCTATTTTATTATCAAGTTAAATAGATAAGTTAAATTGTTGATTTTAACTAACTAAGAACGTTCTCCGTTTTTCTGGTCAGAAATCAAGATCATTCTTTGTTTTCTATTTTCACAACCAAGATCAATCTTAAGTTATTTTCTTTTGTTTTTAATAGGAATTTTTAAAAGGGTGCATTTACAATTCAAACCCCCTTTTATTGTAAATCGATATTTTTACTTCAATTGGTATCAGGGCTCTGCCTCTAAAGTTTGAGCACTTAACAGTGTAAGAGGAAAAGATTCAAAAGAAAGTAATGTTAGAAGCCAACATGTTCATAATGGAAAACTTAGAAAGTAATGAGGTAACCATCTCTGAACTTTGTCCTTCAAGTGAACAAATGGAAAAAGAATTTGATAATCTTTTTTGTGATTCAAACTTTCTTGCTAAAAAATGTGGTTTATTAAAAGAACAACTCCCTAAAGAAAAAGAAGAAAAAGAGAAAGCTCAAGCTATGATTGATGAACTCAGTAAGGTCATTCAAAGTCTACAACAATCTCATTTAAAAATTGTTGAGCAACAAAAGATTCTCAATGAGATAACCATAAAAAATCATATTCCAGAATGTTCCAAAACTAAAGAAGAAAACACCTCTTTAAAAATAGAAGTTCCTGATTTGAAAAATGATTTAACCAACTTGGTAAAGACCACTGAAACCTTTCAAAAGAACATGATATATGAAGAAGGGATATTTGACAAAGATAGTTTACATTTCAAAACTTCTCAAAATAAAAACCTTTGTGAAAACTTTTTTGTGTCAAAAAAGAAGGATGAGAAAGGTAATATAAGATGCTCTTACTATAACAAAATTGGACATCTTGATTCCATATGTTTTTTTTAAAAAAAAGGGATAAAAATTCAAAGCAAAACGATTTCCAAAAAACGAAGAACATTTTTCGTTTTATGGGCACCAAAATCATTACTAACTTGTGATGTAGGAACATCATCCAACAATCAAGAAAGAACATTGATACATGGACAAGGCATGCTCAATACACATGAATGGAAAAGTATGGTTCCTCCTCTCATTACAAAAATTTGGAGTGTCTATAACATTTGGAAACATTAACAAATCAAAGGTACATGTATCATCTTATTTCACTTCCATGTATGCGCTTATTATCATGTTCAAAATTAAAATGTTGTCTTTTGTGAAAGAGGACAAAGAGAAAAATGGCTTTTTCCTTGTATTCTGAATTTTTTTATAAAAGGATATTAATTCTATAATATTCAGGGGGCGTTTTCATAAAATGTTATTTTTCTTAAAATTGGAGTCTACTCATTGTTTTCTATGTGTAGTATACATTTCTTTTGTATTCCCCAACCTTTTTGTGTTGACAAAGGGGGAGAATTATTTTAGATTGTATGTGTAGATTTTATGTTGATTCAAAAATCTGAAGCATATTATGAGGGGGAGCTTTTAAGCTCTCTATGATTAAAATTAGAATCAAAATTAAAATCTAAAATAACATGTTTGTCATCATCAAAAACGGGGAGATTGTTGAGACAATCTTAATTTAATGTTTTGATGAAAACAAACAAAAAGTTAATTAAGAATGTAGATTATGATTCTAAATATCATGTTAATTTAACTATTGCTTTTGAGTGAAATAATCATAGATAGGTACAAAGCAAATACAAGAGAAATTAATTTAAAGAAAGAGTTAAAAATGAACAAAACGGAACCAAGAACGTTCTTGACATAATCAGGAAAATCAAGAAGGTTCTCCACGTTTCTGTCATTTTCAACAAGCAAGATCAAATCAGTTTTTAATGCAAGGAAAGCTCCTGCAAATCGCGAATGGATAACCAGTTCATATACTAGGAATATACAGCTCTCATATGAGCAAAAAAATCACTCAAAAGGATCAAAGATTAAAGAGCACAACTCAAAGCAAAAGTGACAAATGATCATTTTGGACAACAGTTTGAAAAACGAAGAACGTTCTTGACAGATTTCTGGAAAACGAAGAACGTTCTCCACATCTGCCATAAACAAAAATGATCAGATTTCTATGTAAAAGATTAGATCCAGGAAGTATTATTCATTCCATATCTTCATCAAGAATATACAAGGATCAATCTAATCAAGGATCATTCCAGAATTCGAAGGTTCAATACTTTGCTTCATAAAATGCATAAAGCAAGATCATTCTCCAAAACAAGCAAGTGCAAGTACAATTAACAGGCTGTAAAGTACATTGCTGATGCACCTTCAAACGGACCTGCACACTTGACTTAAAGCTAGCAATCATGTAAGAAAACTGATAGGATCACAAGTACAAGTCAACTCATCTCCAACCAATTCGAAGAACGATCTTGGATCTCAAGAACGTTCCTGGTTTCAGCATGAACTCCCTTGCTTTTTGGCTGATCTTATCCATTCACTTTGTCATGATAGTTGGCCTTCTTCCAACGGTTAAATGAGCTGTCATAAGCCCTCTTGAGCCTATAAATACAACTTCACGATGAAGAACAAATCAGAGCTTCAAGTATTAAGAAAATTCATTACTCACTTCAATCATACTTAAATTTCTCTCACTCGCATACATTGAATCAGTTCTAATTTTTCCCATTCGATTCATAGAATCATTCTCATATATTTCTCTGTCAAAGAATCAGATCTCAAACAAGAGTTGAGACATCTCAGATTCTAACAAAACAATCTCATCATTATTGTAAAACTCAAACTATAAGAGTTTAGTATAGTTTGGGTAGATTGTAAGAAATCCTATCAAGGTTGATAGATGACCTGATTGAACTCCTTTCTAGGTGGAAATGTTTTAACTCCATAACAGATCAAGGTTGATCTGAGCTAGGTGGTGTAAAACCAAGAAGGTTCTTTGTTTTGAACACTTAGTGGAAAATCTCACGGTTGTGAGGACTGGACGTAACCTGGGCTGGGTGAACCAGGATACATTCTTGTGTGGTATCTCTTCCCTTATCTATTTACTTTCAGTCTGTTTGATTATCAAGTTAAATAAATAAGTTAACTTGTTGATTTTAACTAACCAAGAAAGTTCTCCGTTTTCTGGTTAGAAACCAAGAACGTTCTTTGTTTTCTGTTTTCACAATCAAGATCAATCTTGAGTTATTTTCATAAGTTTTTAACATGAATTTTTAAAAGGGTGAATTTACAATTCAAACCAATTTTCTTGTAAATCGAATATGCAAATCCTTGAGGAGATATTTTTATTAAATTAATAATTTTTAGTATTTTTAAACTAATATTGATTAAATGTTCTTTTTTGTTAGATTATGCTAGTTTATGTTAAAATTATGTTGTTTAGCGTTGATTTTGTGTAGAATATAATTAATTGACCAAATCTGAGTAAAATGCTACAGTAGTGCTGCAGCATCCCTGCGAGGCAACAAGACAAAAATAAGTTGTGGAGCCAGAACGTGATAATATTATCATAGGGGCACAAAGGACACCTCACCACTCAAGGACACATTAAAGAAAAATTCCAGTTGTCCATTACCTCTATTTCATTGTGCCAAATTTACTTTATGCATAAAAGGATAAAAGAAGACCCAAAAAGGAGAGAGAAAAATGGTTCAAAGTTTTCATATAAAAAGAACAACAGCTGCAAACTTCGAAAATGGTGGAGGAAAACCGAATTTTCAAAGTCTCTCAATAGACCTAGCAGCCACCATCACTCCATCATCACCAGCTTTCATGTCCACCCCATTTGGAAACCATTGGAGCTAGTTTTGGAGCTTGAACTAAAGTAGGAGAGCTTAAACAGATTGCTGCAGCGAATTCTATGACATATATTGTTGTAATTTGTATTTCTACTCTCTCATTTGATTCTTGTGGTAACACTATTTCTATAATGACTTCATTATTGTTCCATTTTTAATCCCATTATGAGCTAAACCTTCATTAGTTAAGGAACAATGCTTTTGTAAGTAAGGTTTATGAGTTAATATGTTTATGGCATGTTTATCAATTACATAATCAAGTTGATTTATTGTTTTCTTTAAATCAAAATTCGATCACCTTAGATTTAGTGCTAGTTTTTGAACTTGGAAAAGGGAAAAAAATGGATTTGTTTGTTTAATGTGGATTAAGTCAAGATGCTTGAACAAGTGGTTGCCATTAAATAACTAGAAATAATATTTAACTCCATAAAATAAAAGAGGAACTATAAATTGTAGCATGGTTAGACGTGAAAATGAACCTAGGGATGACATTAGTGCATTTGGAAACCATGATGACTGAGTTGGAAAACCTCTAAGGTCACTCTACTCATAATGCTATAGCATGTCTGTAGCATATTGCATTTCGATAAACTGAAGTTCCAACATAGTTGATTCCTTAATTATTTGTTAAACTCTGAATTTAGATTATCTTCCATTATAATATTTAATTGTTTTAAACTTGAATTTACTTTGATTGCATGAACCAAAATATTTGTGTTACTTGGGATTTTAACTAATTAAACTAATCCATTTGAGAATACTTAGAACTTATCCACATCAATCCTCATGGGATCGATACTTTACTTTCACTTTATTAATTGTCGTGATTGTGTATATTGCACACCTGTATTTTATTGCAACAAGTACCATCCGGTGGCTCATGTTGAGAGCATAGGTAAGTAAATGTGTATGTCATCACCAGATTTTCTCTTCGTCCATCTAGTGGTCAGGATTAGTGGTCCAAGTGAGTTATTATAGACTGCTACTTCAGATCCTATCATCGGAGGCGACTCACCTTAACTTCGAGAATGTTTTTGTGATGTCATTTGATTGGGTCATGCCGGTCCTGAATCATCCATTCTTATATTGGACCAGGACTTTGTTGTCTTGAGTTCGGCCCAAAACAATTGCCCCACAAGTCAATCATATGACAAAGTCAATGGTTGACTTGAATGTAGAATTTGTCTTAACTGGATCAAAGTTGTGTTTGAGAACGAAAAAACAACCTCAACTTTATTCTTGGTTGTTGACATCGGGATATTAGCCAATTGGTTCATCATTTCTTCAATTTCAATTTATGATTTTGGACGAAAACTGGTGTTTTCGTCCGTTGGCGATTATAGGGTTGGATCTGTTTTGTCATATCCTTTGTCTAGACTATGGAAGGTCACTTCATAGATGATCACATGTTCTTAGTCACCCTTGACTAACCTACAATCACAGTTGAACCCAAGCCTCTTTTACAAACCAAAAGATGACTTTAGAATGTTTACGAACAAAATTTAGAATATGCATCAAGTTCTCAAAACATGACTTGGATGCAACAGATCTTTCACAGAAATGTATATTTTGAATCTGATGATCTCTGAGTGTGTTTGATGAACATTTAATCAAGATTCTGCACTTTGTGATGAGTGAGTTCTTATCTATTCAAGTTAATGAGCTCTCATATATATATATATATATATATATATATATATATATATATATATATATATATATATATATATATATATATATATATATATATATATATATATATATATATATATATATATATATAACTTGTAAATGAGCCTCAATAAGTTTGCAAAAGTGTTTATGTGGCCGTTGGGTACAAGTTCCAATGTGTGACAACCTATAAAAATGAAGATATTGAGGATTCATGAACATTCCGAGATTTGAGTTAATTTCAAAGTGACTATCCTTCTTTGACTTAAATGATCTTGTGAAAACCTAGAAGATTTGTTTTCTTAATCTTTTTAATTCATTTTAGTGATATTTTTCTTCTTGAATCAGTATGGTAACACGACCTTTGTTCATTGAATTTATATCTTTATGTATCAGTATATTGTCTTATGTTCAAGACAGAAGATTATGATCTTCCAGTGCTGATGTTCTAAAGTATGTTATGAGAGTGTTTTTTTATTTTCACATTGTTCATATCTCCTTAATCTTGTAAGAATTTCTGTTTTACTAAAGTCACTTAAAAACACATATTAAATACAAGATGTATTAAAATCTCTTAATCACTTAATCATTAAGGTTTGTTATCATTAAAACTTTGGGATTTTGATTTTGTCTCAATATCATTCACAGGTTTGTTGTTTTTCACCCTTTTATTTCTTAAATTCAACTTTTAGGATTTTTCTCAGTGTAGTTTACTATTTTTTTTCTGATTGATTGCTCACACATTTGTGACGCTCCTTCATGTTTCTTGTTTTAATTTGCGATTTCAACCATCGCTTATGGTGGTTCTCACGGTGGCTCTAAATTCTCCCCCTATTTCCACCGTAAGCTGTGGTTTCAGATCTATTGTTGCATAAATAGTAAACTTTTTTTAACGCTTTTAGAATTTCTCCAATTTTTGTTTTCTTCAAAAATTGAATGGTTATGATTTGCAATACTTCATTTGCTTTTCATTCCTCTTTCAATGAAGAGAATGAAGAAGTGAGACTTGTATTTTGACTTACTCTCATCCCTTTGGGCCGAATAGGGTTTGAAAATAGCAGATGATAAGGCATCAACTTCATACCTTCAAGTTTTCCCATCAAATTTCCAAGAAATGATATGGAATAATGACGAACTTCTTGGATCCCTTTTTGTCTTTTCCAAATAAGTTGACGATACTTCAGATGTCTCTATGAAGATTGGGTTAAATGAAGACTGGTCTACTCATAGACTGGAAAAGACGAAAAAGATTTGTAGTGACCTCGGTAGTTGTTCGATAACCATGTACGAAACAACATTTAGGAACATGGGACTCTGCCTCCCTTTAAAGGACATTGAAATACCTATTCTTGATCACCTCCGCCGTGCCCCTTCACTGTTGGAAACGAAGATAAATCTTCGTTTCAGTATTAAAAAACGAAGATCAATCTTCGTTTTCTGTTTTGTAATTCAAGTTTATATGTTAGTTGTAATAACTAACTAACTAACTTCTCAGTTAGTTAGTTAGTTAACTAGAGGACCCATGTATAAATAACTCATTCCATTCACAGTCAATAAACAAGTCCATTCAATACACAAATTATAGTTTTCCATTACTCTTGCACTTTAAGATCAAAGGCTTGAAAGCCAACAAATGGTATCAAGAGCTTGGTTGCGAAAAACCAAATCAGAGTGATAAACACGAGTGAGGTGTGAGGATCAAACACGAGTGTAGTGAAGATGAGTAATAATGGAAATTATCCAGCCCATATGCCACATTTTGATGGAAAAGATTGGGATAGATGGAGAGTGCAAATTCGTGCATTGTTTGGATTTCAAGAAGTGTTGGAAATTATAGAGAAAGGTTTTGAAGAACTGGGGGTCAATCCAACAGAGGAACAGAGATCAAGATTCAAAGAAAACAAGAAGAAAGATTGCAAAGTCACCTACATTCTTCATCAATGTCTTGATACAGCTAACTTTGACAAGATATCTGATGCAAGAAGTGCAAAAGAAGCATGGGACATTCTTGAGAAGTGTTATTTTGGAGGAACCAAGGTCAAGAAAGTGAAATTGCAGACCTTACAAAAACAGTTCGAATTGCTGCAGATGGATGAGCATGAGAAGGTTGCAGATCTGCATTCAAGATTGAGGAGTATAACAAATCAGATGGCTAGTTGTGGCGAGAAGCTTACTGAATAGAAACTATGTGAAAAGATATTGAGATCTTTGCATCCCAGGTTCGATTATGTTGTGTGTGCGATTGAAGAATCCAAAGACATCTCCGCATTAAGTCTTGAAGAGTTGCAGGGAACTCTAGAAGCAAGGGAGTTGAGAATGGATGAAAGGAGTGAGAGTGATTCTGGGAATCAGGCATTGGTATCCTATGCCAACAAGAAAAAGAAATTGAAAAAGAATAAGTTCAAGGAATCTGATGATGATTCAGAATCTTCATCAGAAAGGAGCAATACAAGTGGTAAATCAAAAGGAAAATCAAAAATCTTTGATAAGAAGAAGGTGCAATGTTACAAATGTGAGAAGTTTGGACATTTTGCTCGAGAATGTTGGACTGGCAAAGGAAGAAAACAAAAGAAGAAAGAAGAAGATGAAGCCTATGCTGACCAAAAATATTCAGATTCAGATTCAGATTCGGATATAGTCTTGTTGATGGCTCCTGCAAACGAAGATCAATCGTCGCTTTCTAACACAAACGGAGATCAATCTTCGTTTTCAAAATATTCTTCATCTCAGTTCTGGTTTCCTAATACTGGTTGTTGTAATCAGATGACAAGACAGAGGGAATGGCTGGTTCATGTTGATACATCAAGAAAGAGCAAGATCAGGTTTGTTGATGATAGAACTTTAGAAGTTGAGGGAGCTGGCAGCATAGTGATCAAAAGAAGAAATGGCAAAACAACAGAAAGTGAGGGAGAGGATGTGCTGCTGGTTGAACCAGAAGATGATGGTTCAGAGAAAGTTAATGATGTGGAGGCTGCACAGGACCCAAAAAGTAATGCAGAGGGAGTGTTGCAAGCTGAATCAAAAGAGGAATGTTTAGAATTGCAGAACCAGTTGAATGCAGCTCAAGAAGATCTAAAGAAAGCAGTTGAACAGATTCTCCAGGATGAAAAGGAGAAGGTAAAAGCTATTGATGAGTTGAAAGAAGCACAGAGAGTGGTTGAGGAAGCAAATGAGAAACTCAGGGAAGCATTGGCGGCTCAAAAGCTGGCTAAGGAGGAATCTGAGAATGAAAGGTTCCGAGTTGTTGAATTGGAACAGGCTGGAATTGAAACTATGAAGAAGGAGGAAGAAGAATGGAAGAAAGAGCTTGGAAATGTGAGGAACAAGAAAGCAGCTCATGTGGTTGATAATAATAACCAAGTTGGACACTTTCAAAAGGTGCTTACATCTATTGGAATTTTCTGCGTTTATTCAATTGCTATTGGAATTCTTGTTGAGTTTATAGTGATGAATCCAATACAACATAGAAAGTATATAGATGGAATAGACAATTAGTTGGTGCTTTTGATTGGTGGAATTTCAATTGCATTGCCAATTGTTTTGTCTGTTGCAGTGGCTATTGGTTCTCATAGGTTATCACATCAAGGTGCAATCACAAAAGGAATTATAGCTATTGAAGAAATGGCTTGTGATGCCAAGAAGCAGGCATTGAATCATGCGCATGATGCAACTAAAGTTGTCGAGGTTCATGTCAAAGCAGAAGTTTATGCAGCTGAATTGGCGCAGTTGAAGGCCTTGCTAAATTCAAAGTTAAAAACTGAAGCTAGTGATAGTAAGCTTATATTGAAATTGAAAACAGAGATAAAACAACTTGAATTCGAGGCTGTCCCGGTCAAAGCTGAAATAGTGAAGTTAAAATCTGCATTGGATGTTGTTGAGGTAAAACATCATGATGAGTATATCCAAAGTACAATGAAGATTAGAAATGTTTTTGAACACGTTGGAAGGAAAAATGAGAGCAAATCTTTGAAGTTCTTGGAGGATATGTGGAACCATTTATCATGGGTCATGGAAGTTGCTGCATTAATGAAAAAGGCTTTGGCCAATGGAAGTAGAAGACCTCCTGATTGAAGAAACTTGAATTAAGGGAGAGTGTTGGAAACGAAGATCAATCTTCGTTTCAGTATTAGAAAACGAAGATCAATCTTCGTTTTCTGTTTTGTAATTCAAGTTTATATGTTAGTTGTAATAACTAACTAACTAACTTCTCAATTAGTTAATTAGTTAACTAGAGGACTTATGTATAAATAACTCATTTCATTCATTCAATACACAAATTATAGTTTTCCATTACTCTTGCACTTGAAGATCAAAGGCTTGAAAGCCAACATTCACAGCTCGAATTGTTGGGCGTATATAATGGCTGATGAGGGTGAGCTGAGAACATTCTACCAAGAATAATCTCCAAAAGTTTAGACTAAATAGCATTTTAATTGGAGGGGCGAGTTAACTTACAAACTTGGCCCTGCTAATCTTTATAATGCTAATTGTTTACGGACGTACGTGTCGACACCTTTGAAAAGATACTTAAAGGAGATAAAGGGGAAACCCAATTTTGGACAAAGACGACTACCGACAATGCATTTCTTGGTGTGTATATATACTAGGGAACTGTTAGCTTGCCGGAATCGAGATGAAGCCAATTTCCTTTTAGGTAGTCTTTGTTTGCTTTGTGTTGTGTTCTAATTTGAAATTTCTTTTGTTTGTTGTAGCAAATATGACTTCTTTGTCCTTTATGCAAAAGTATAAACCGAAAAGTATATCCTTGTATTAGTACATTCCAACGATTTCTTTAGAGAATTCTTTCTAGAAAAACATGAACCAACGATTTCTTTAGAGAATTCTTTCTAGAAAAACATGAAAAAATGGAAATGCAAAAAAAACAAAAAATTTATTGTATTATAATTGTTCTTATTTTTATATGGATGATGTTAAAAAAAGTACAAATTTTAACTAATTCTTTAATAACAAATATCGGTCGTATAGATGGTTTTACTTTTTTTAATAAAATTATAATTGTTGTCATTTTTTTAGAAGATATTTTTAAAAAATAAATTTAACTCGGTGACAAATATATGCTTTATTTATGAATTGTATGCTCTAACGGCTTCTTTATTACTCATTTATGAAAATATCTCATGAAAAAATTGAAGTATGGAATAGTTATAGTTAGTAAATTATAATTGTTTTCATGTTTATGTCGACAATATTAAAAAACACTAATTTTAACATATTCTTTAAAGGCAAACATTTATTCGTGTATAACTTTTATAATAAATTGTAATTAGTAAATTATAATTAACATATTATAAAGATGATCAGTAATAATCAACAAGGATCTCCTAGGTTAAAGGGCCTCTCAAGGCCTTAAAAATCAAGCCAATATCCACTTATCCAAATAAAAATGAAAATCTTGTTGAACCCGATACCCATCCTAGCACGTCCCGTCCAAGAGCACCACCCTAGAAGAAGCTAAAAGCAAAAATGAAGAATGTATCTATTATATTTATAGTCTTTACATCAGTCATAAGAATTTAGCTATATCTATTTAATATTTGGCCGTTTCTGTTTTAAGACTGAGTTGTCAATCCCACCCGTCACCACCCACTACTAGAAAAAGCGTTTTTAGAGACCAATTTTTCGGTCACTAAATGAAGAAAATCGGTCACTAAATCCAATAGCGACCGATTTAGTGATCAATTTAAATCATTAGGTAAACTACTAGTTGCTAGCTGTTGCGACCAAATCAGCGACCGAATTTAGTGACCGAATATTGTGACCGATTTTGTGACTGAATTTTGTGACCGATTTTTTGGACTGAATTGGTGACTAAAGTTTGAGACTGATTTAGCAACCACTTCGAATTAATTTGCTATGTCATTAACGACTGATTTAGAGACGAAATTTGTGACATAAATTGTTAATTTTATTTAATATTTGGTCACCAATTGAATCTCTAAATGTTGCTGTTTTTTTTTAAATTCATTACTTTAATGTCCAAAAGAACAATAAAAATAATTTTTTAATTTAATTTCAATATCTAAAAGTTCATACTCCAAAATCATTTAAAAGCATTACTCATATCACCGTATATAACTAAAAAATATAATATATTTAAGTAATATTCCTAAGTATTCAAAATAATACAGATAAAATTTTAGAAAGTGCCATTTTTGCATTTTCTACTCCTAAACAAAATTTATATCATGTTCCCAAATCATAACTAAGTATCAATTAAAGCATGATCCAAAAAAAAACTAAGTAAAATCATACATGATGCAACCAAATTACCAATATATAAACAAATACTACTCAATATATAAACATTATTGATTCTGATTCAACTAAATGGTTTTCCTTTACTATTCGAAATTCATATAATTAAAAATTTGAACTACTTTCTTTTACAAAATTTCTGCTTGGACCCTTTCATTATAAGTGGACGCAGTGGTGGCAGCAATACTTGAGAGGACTTGGCCTCCTTAACCTCTCTGCAGGTTCCTAAAGAGACACAATGCATTTTAGTATCCCACCATGGCTGCAGAGGAGCTCAAAAGCATAAGATTGAATTTCAGCAACAAATTCACCAAAATTTGCAATAGGTTCTTGGTTATCAAAGGAAATATGCCAGCATTTCACGTCATTCCCATCAGTCGACGTGCCAAATCAACATGCAATGGATGGCCACCCTGCATCAAGCAATAGCATTAGAATCATTTGCATTAAAAATCATGTTATCTCATGTTGCACAAGATACAAAATCAGCATTTGTGGTAGTGTGAACGGTGATGAAACGAAAAATGGATCATACTCTGAGTTGTTTATGGTAGTGTGAACGGTGATGAAATGGAGAAGCGGTGGTGGAACGGTGATGGAACGAATGAAATGAATTTTTGAGAGTTTAAGGTTTGTTTCACATATTAGAGTTTAGAGAGGGAACTTTATTTTAGTGAAAAATTGAGATAACTTTATTTTAGTGAAAAATGGAGGGAATTTTATTTTGCTTGAAATGAATTTTTGTTTGTTTCTTAATTAGAGAGTGAATTTTATTTTAGTGAAAATTAGAGAGAGAACTATAAAAAATTTCAATCATAAAAGATAAAAGTTTTGTCAGCCAATTTTAATTAAAAAGAAAATATAAATAATAGCGACTGATTTTTTGGTCATTAAAACTTAAGTAGCTAAGTTTTGTAGTTTGGTCTCTAATTTAGTCTCTAAAATGACCGAAATAATTTGGTCTCCAAATCGGCCACTAAAAGCGAAATTTTTAGTAGTGTTAACGACTGAAATTTTGGTCGCTAAAATTCAGTTACTATTTCAGTCTCTAAATTTCCTTAGCGACCGATTTGGTGATGAAAAAATATTTAGTTTTGAGGTTCAAAATCACAGTCTCTATTTCGTTCGCTAGTGTGACTGAAAATATTCGGTCTCTAAATCGGTCACTATTGGCGAAATTTCTAGTAGTGACCATCTTTTCAATTTAATTTTTTCAAAGCTTGGAACCAACAACTTTCACTCATCTTGGACAGGGTTGGGAAAGAGTGAACCAACCATAAAATAAAGTGAAATGTTTTGAAGGAAAATACAAACAGCAGAAAAAAAACAATAAACTTGCTGCAACAGGTTACTTAGCACTCAACTTCTATCAACTATCTAGGAATTTATATTGCAAGTATAAGGAGCTTCTTCATGCAAGAAAAGAACTAGTAAAATATCGATTATAACGAGAAAAGGAGCACTTTTGGAGATATTGGAGTAAAGTATATAACTGATTTATTTAGCTGCAACATCAATGAGTAATAAAAAAACCTCAACTATTTTTTCTGAATAATGTGAATTGTGAAGTATTCTGTGACAGCTACAAATAACCAGCTGAGATTCAAGTACACCACAAGCTACAAATCCAAAGGCTAAGATACAAAGTTTCAATCGATGCATTACAGCTTACTACCGCTTAAGATACTTATAATAGGAACTTGAAATTCTTTCTATGGCATGTAAGTAGTAGCTGAAAAGCATAGAAGTTAGATAGTCGGTAGTATTTTGGAGCCAACCATAACTAGACCCTCTGTAAACTACTCCTTTATCCCTTATCAGTCTCATTGCATCAGTGATCAGTCATTAAAATGCAGATGGTGTTGACAAACTGAAACTGTAATCTGCATCAATATTTCATGCCTACATATAAAAGTCTATGAATTAGGCTTAAAATCTTATTTACAAGCAATATTGTTTCCATGATCAAGTTCTTTAATCTAATGCTATTGAACAATGCTATAGTATACATCAAATGTTAATATTTTGATACACCAAAGATCCAAAACACACCTTCAACCAACCATAAAATGAAGCATTCTCATGTTTTAAGGAATCAAATATAACTCCTTACCAGCATTTGTAGAATCAACAACCAGATTACACCACAAAATAGAATAAAAAGGAGAGCTATCATTACATGGATTGATCACTGAGTAATTACTCCCAAAATATTTCTTTCATGAAAAACCACTACATATTCTTCAAAATAACAAGACGTACCCGTCATCATCAATCAAATAAAAGTTTACATGTTGCAGAGCCTTTTGTGCATGAAGATAATTTCATTAACAATTCGAACTTTGGAATGGAGATACTCTTAAATGTCATGGTCTCTAGTACTTTTGAATGCTGCATAATATATTTTACAAATTCAAACTCATGTTTTGAGCCTCTGAAACCTGTAATGCAGCAAGTTTTGAGATGTGATGAAAGACATTCTGGAACAGTGGATAGATCCTCCGAACATTTGTAACTAATAATATCAGCATCCTTACAATCCTGTCAACCGTTTACATAATTTTTTGTTTTTAAAAATTAAAATACATGAAATTAGATAAATAAAAGAAAAAAATCCTAAATATCAATAAAACCTGAATGATAATAATATGTTGAAGTTTGGGGATTTGTTGAAGTTTTTCTAGCAACCACATAGAGTCCCTATAGCAAAACCAAGGATTGAAACTAAGTTTCATGTGGGTCAAATTGTTAAACATGGGAAGTCTTGTCCAAGACGCAGGTAACAACTGCATGATTTGCACAAAACACACAGCATTAGAAATATATATACTCCCTCCATTCCATATTTTTTATAGGTAGGTTTTGGAATGCATGTTAAGAAATTATTTAATTTATCAAAATACCTTTTAATTTAGAGAACCAATCATCTTGCCATATAAAATATCTAAGTGTATATTGTAATCGCTTATTAAAAAAAAAACTATCACATACTTTATTTTATTGAATGACAATATAAAACTAGTTTACACTTACGACATGGGCGTAACCGCAACCGTAATTAAAAATCCTGACAGCATATATCTTTTTTGGATTTGGCTCCTCTAAAGTGAACAATTCATTTTACAGAATAAAGTAAATAATATCAACCATTAATGATCAATTAAATGGTTAATATTATGTGCACATGCATATCAATCATAGACGTTATAATATCAACCATTGAGTCATTCATTTTACCAACTTCTTACTCCACATGAGCCAAATTCATCCTTTTTACTCTTAATTGTTTTACAAATTCTCACATTTCCATGGAAAGAGTATTATAGTATAGTTAAAAAAACAAATGTAAATTATATATCTTGAATTACTAAAGAGATTAATTTATATGCATGTGTAAAAAAGTTTATATAAATTTAGAAATGAAGTAGTGTGAAAGAGAAACCATAAATTATCTAAACATTTATATAGGAACTTTAGGATGATATTCATACCTCTTCTACATGCAAAATCTTTGCCTTACAAACCAAACACATTGGAGTATACGAATCACAAATCCTTGCTTTAACCAAATTAGGCAAAGCATCCAAGTTTTCAATCGGAAGAAGTGACTTCCTCAACCGAGATACACACAATTCTGTATTCAAATCTTCTAAATTAGGAAAACCTAATAGAAACTTTGCAACATATTTAGGTGATTTGAAATAAACCCTAATCAAATGAAGAGTTTTGACACGAGGAAAATCCACTAGATCTAAATCTCCTATATCCGAAAACCTTTGATCAAAATCTCCAATTTGTACATCGGACAATTTAAGTTCTTCAAGTGTCTTGAAACTGAAAATGCAAGTAGGTAATCTGATACGATGGAACATAATGAGGTTAAGATTTTCGAGTCCTCGTTGCATCACAAAGTTGAAAATTGGATTGAAATCGTTTGGTTGGAAGCTATTGTAGGCGCTACATTTGAAGCGAAAGGAATGGATTGGTAGCGTTTTGTCTCGCAATGAGAAAGTGATTAAGTAAACAAATTTGTGAAATGTCTTGTAGTTTTCGAATGCTTCGTCGTCGAAGTTGAGATTGAGAACTGAGAGCCACAACGGTTTCCATCTCTTTGAGAGAATGCTTGTGGTTGCGGCGTGTTTGGTTGGAAGAAAAGAGAGAATGTGACACAGAATTGAATCTGGTAAGTCGCTTATTGTATCCGCCATTGGAATTGATTGGCGAGAAGAAGAGAATGAGTCTTTGGCGAAGAGAATGAGAGGAAGAGTGCAAATATTGTGTCAACTACTTTCCACGCAATTAACTCTCAACCATTAGATTAAACACTTAAACACAAACCAGAGTCTTTTTTTTAGACCTTCCATATATACAAAATTTAATATATAAAACTAATTTGATTTATTAATTAAAAATTGTTTTTTTTTTTTTAATTTTAAAAGTTATTTAAATTAATAGTACAAATAGTGATGGGAAGTGGACGACTATCGTGGAGTCTACGGAACTCCACCTTCAAGTGAGGCGGAAGCATTACATTTAACTGCAAATCCATTTTTTCATGAGAAAACTAAACATACTTCTATAGCTTACTAAACTAAACATATTTTTTCATTTGTGAACATTTACCGTTCGGAGCTATTTCTATAGCTTACTTGCCAACCAAGCAACAGCAAACAAATCTCTTTATCAAGTCTTTAGGAACCAAAAATTTCTATGATATTATGGTGAAGTTGGGTGTTCATAATCCTCACCCTCAGCGGAGTATTAAATGATAAAATTCATAATTATAATTATTCTGTAACAATTTTTTGTTATTATTTTATTCTTAAGATAGAGTTAGTTATGATAAAAATAGAGATTATCTTACGAGTATTTTAATTCATACTTAGTTTATGTTTAAAAGTATGCTGTTTTTTAAATTCAGTATTCTGTTCATGCTATTTTTTAATTATTTTTTTTCGGTAGAATTTATTAAATTATCTTTTTCATGACAAATGATATTTTCTATTAATTAAATGTATGGTTCTTGACCTATGTCGATAATCTTTTGACTTTTTGAAGTATGTAGAAGTCTAGAAACATTCTACTTCCTTAGAAAAGTTATTGATGAATTGGATAGTATAACAGAGTTCTAAACATGTCATAAAAAGATAAAAATTGTAGCTCCAATGTTTCACAAAATAAAAAACCTACTATGGTATTCATTTATTGAACTTTATTAATTTTCTTTAATCAACTACATAAAATCATTTTTATATTAATTTTGTCATGCAAAACTTTGAACGTAAAGGAAATTCAAAATCTATGAAAGGGTAGAGAGAGCAACAACAACTTACCAAAGAAAAGTGGTGGCTCATGCTTCACAAAATCAAGTGCAATATGAAGTGTCCTATAATAGTGCTCCAACATGGCCTAATGATGCATACAATCTACCGAAAGTCGTTGGTTGTAAGTGTATACCAGTGATTTCTTAGGATAAAGATTCTATTTTTTTCTTTAAATTTTAGTCAAATAATAATTAATGTTGTCTTTATCAAAGTATATTGATATTACAATATGACTATATACATCAACTCAAAAGTGAATTGTTCAATTTGACAATAAAAAATGAACAACTCTTCTCAAGATTTTCTTTCTATACTCTAAGAGTTCATATATAACTTTGTAGAGAATAATTATTGTGTGAACATATGAATTTAAACACAATATTTGAACACACATATAAAATATAATTAAATAATGTGTTATTTTAAAATATATAATTTTCTGTGTGTGCCCAAATTGTTGTGTCTACACAAAAATTACTCCTTAGTATAGCAGCTTGTCAACATGACTAAAAAATTTAATAAAGTTAAGTATGTTAAGATGGAGAAATTATAGTAAAGAAAACTTTGTCGATAAACTCTAAGTTATTGTGTTGATAAAAATGAAATGTAAACTTTTGAAGAAGTGATATTGTGTGTAAGTGTATGTTTGGATTGGTAATGAATTTAAAAAATTCACAGTAATTTTGTTTAACCTTAAAGAGTAGCTTTGCTAAAATCGTTGTAGTTCCGTAATTTTGTCAATTCAAACATGTATTAAATGTGTCCTATTGTGTACTATAACATTCATTCATGAGTAGTAGTTTATTAAATACAATATTTATAATAGTATTCAAAACATTGCAATAAATTTGTCATGACCCGAAAACTATACGCTGTGACCAGCGCACAAGCTATACTCCTAGCCTGACAAACCTATCAACTAACTTAACAATTTATCAAATAAATAGTTCTGAATAATCATTTCAAAAATATATATAATTTTTCTCGAAATTTCAATAGAGTATCCTCTGTAACTTCAACGTTTCCAAATTTATAAAATCCTTGTTTACACTTTTAATTCAGTCATATCTCAAAGGCATAATCTAATTGTTTGATACATTTCCCAAAAACTTTCTAGACTCCAATAGCTGCAAAATACATTATGACTCAACAAAATTTACAAAAAAAGGTCCTCGATCAAATAGGTCTACCAAAACAAATATGATTGAGACTTGAATCAACTAACAGCTTGCTACTCAGCTGCCTGTGAATCTGGACAAAAAAAATAAACAACATGAAGGGGTAAGTCACAAAGACTTAGTGAGGAAACAACAACTACTATCAACGGGAAGGAAACACAAAAAGACACGAATAACTGTTTTACAATCTTGTGGTGATTATGTTATACACATAATAAAATCATTAAATTTATAATTTAGCCATTTAGATAGAAATATTAAAAATCTAATTAATTGCGAAACGAAATCAAAAAGAATAACCTTAAAATCATCAAAGAAATCAAACAAGTAAAAATACAAATTCTTGATAATCAAGAGGCAGCTTCATCTAATTGATAGTTTTTTCCTCCTAAGGGTGGTCTTTCCCTTAGGGGTGGCTCCATCTAACGGATAGCCCTCTCCTCTCAATCCCGCAACGCATCATCACGCATCAATTCAGGAGCTTACACCTCGTTGATAGCTCTCTCCTCCTACGGATGACATTTCTCATAGGGGTGGCTCCATGTAAGGGGTAACTCTCCCTAATCAAAACAAGGTAACTAGGTGCACCTAATGTCGTTTACGATTTCATAATTATAACAACAATTTCCAAAATACGTATTAAAAACCGTCTCTCATTTCATCGTAACTCATGAAAAACATATTCAACCGTATAACAATTCAGTATTTAAATACTTTATAACTCATAAATAAATCAAACTACCAACATATTATATAACAAAGACCATGAAAATAAATAAACGACGAAATCGAGATAAATTCAAAGGTTGTGTTCTCCAATTTTTTAAATAAATACTTTAACATAGAAAGCAAGTAAAAAAATAATTATAGCCTTATAAAAATATATGACGATGATCGTCGTCTACTCACAACTATGGAGAATCGACTACGTTTGTTCTCCAACAACTCCTAGAGTAGCCGGCAGGACCTCATATGACAAATCTGAATATCAAAAATATTCTCAAGACTTTAGAAAAATTATTCTAAAGTTTAGCTAACTCTAGGAAATCACAAAAATCATTTAAATCTACTCTAAGCATAAAATAAGATTTTAAAACGAAACTACATTTCCTAGAGATTCATTATTAGCATAAGGGTTGTGTATTTACCTTAAAGAGTCTCAATAAAAACTTTCAAGAAGTGGGTACCCTTATCCTTCTTTGACTCACTAACCCTAACCCCCAAAAATTCTAGAGTATTTGTAGGAGTATCAAAGTTATGCTCTTGGGGATGTTAAATTCCTTTTAAGGGTTGAGGGTTTAAGTGTTGTGGAGTGAGAAGAAAAAAAAAATTGAAAATGGGGGTGAGGGTGGAGAAGTAACCGAGAGAGAAGAAGAAGGAAGGAATGAGATGGAAAAAAGAAAGTGGGGGTTGTAGTTGGTTTTAATTTATTTAATAATATTAATGTTAATATTAATAATAAAAAAAATTATTAATGAAATGGGGCATTTCAAAATTCTTCATGTATGCAAATATAGCTGATAGATATATATGGAAGAAACACTACAAAGTAAAATACAAATTTATTGAGGTTAAAAATCCTTAAATAATAATAATAATAATAATAATAATAATAATAATAATAATAATAATAATAATAATAATAATAATAATAATAATAATAATAACATTTTTTAGATAACAAAAATATTATCTACACAAAACTCTCATGCCAAATAAAAATATGATACAGAACAATCGTTGGTGTGAATTTTGTAATTAAACTTCAAGTAGATACTATAACCGCAAACAATTGTAATAATCACATAGTATAACCAAATTCTATATCTAGTTTTTTGGATAGAGCAATTTCAATTACTTTAATTATTGTTTCATCTAAATAATTAGAATGTGAAATGAAATTTCCAAATAATTATTTGTCATGGTTAGGTAATATCAAGAGTGGGTTACTAAAAAGTATAGGCAAGAAGAGTTTTGATGTGTAAGGCATTGGTTTTGATCATGGTTTTTACCATCACTTCTGGACTATATGTGGTCATGAGATTTTTCAAGAATGTTGTTCTTGGCTTGAAACTGGTATCTTCCCTACTCGCCTAAATTTAACTAATATTGAGTTGATTTCTAAAGGTGATTATCAAGCATCAATGAAAGAATGGAGGCCTATTGCTTTATGTAATGTTATTTACAAATTGGTTGCAAAAGTCCTTGCTAATAGGCTTAAAAGCATCCTTGATAAGTGCATATTAGAAAATCAATCTACTTTCGTTCTGGGATGTTCCATTCTTGGCAATGCTAGGGCGGCTATTGAGCTTGTTCACAATATGAAAAATAAGACTCATGGCAATGTATGAAGCTAGACATTAGCAAATCATTTGATAGAATTGATTGGAATTACCTTTGTGATGTTATCCCCACTTTGGGTTTCTCTCAGAAGTGGGTCACTTGGATTATGCTTTGTTTGGAGACTGTTGACTACTTTGTGATTGTTAATAGTAACATGGTTGGTCCTATCACTCTGAGGAGAGGGTTGCGCCAAGGCGACCCCTTGCCCCCTAATCGTTTCATTATTTGTATTGAAGGTCTCTCGACTCTAATAAGACAATCGGAAGGAATAGGAGATATTCATGGAACCAAGATTTGCAGAAATGATCCTATTATTTCTCATCTCCTTTCTGCATATGATTGCTTTTTTGTTTTTCAGAGCTTATAAAAATGAGGCTCTAACAATGAAGAGCATTCTTGTACCTTATAAAATTGTTTCAAGACAATGGTGGCGGTTAATAAAATGGTGGCGGTTAAATTTATCACTTGGTAAATCACTTAGTAAATTTATCATTAATTTAATTCAAATAATTGAATATACTAATTAGTATTGTATAACGTTTTCACGAAAAGTATAATAAATAATAATAATAATAATAATAATAATAATAATAATAATAATAATAATAATAATAATAATAATGTAATTAAAAAAAAGTAGCCAAAAGTAGTAATATAGTGGTATTAACTCTGACTCTCTCCGGCTCACTCAACATTCAACATTGGGCGATAAACCACTACCACGACCATGACCACGACGACCTCCACCTCCATCGTTTCATCTTTAATGGAGAAAAGATGCTTCGCCGTTTGGGCCGGAACCACCCAATGTCGAGCACTATAATAATGAGAAACAGTGTTATTGGTATAACGCAAGAAAAATGCCTGCGTTCAATCATCTTCCTCAAACAAAATGCGATGTAATAATTGTTGATACTGATATGCAAGAATGCAGTGTTTATCACTTTCTTGAACATGTTATCATATTCCATCAAATTTCTGTTATTTATAAGTTTTTTTATTGTTTCATCTAAAAATGAACAGTAGCTATGTACTTACTACTTTTTTTTTTTGTCAATTTGCAGTCTTCTCATTACTCTACAAATTTCTGATTATTGGATTAAGCTATTAGACTAACATGATTTCAAGAATACGTGGAAGCATGTCGTTAAAGGATTTATTATTAATGAAAATCAAAATATGAACAGCATCTTCCATATGAACAACAAACGGGGGAGAGAAGACCAAAGTCGATATTCCAAAACAAACAATTGATGAAGACCATAATCATAATGATGATTATCCACCGCCGACAAAGAAGTTCCGGTGGTCATGGACTGAACAGTTGCATAATCAATTCGTAACAGTGGTCACTCAATTAGGCCTTGATAGTAAGATTCATTCTCAATTCTTTTCTTTTCTTATCCTTGTTTGTATTCTTTAATAACTGAACTTATATGCGTTCTGTATTTTTCAGAGGCAAAGCCTAAACAAATACTCAAAATTATGTGTAGTTATGAAGGATTTGTGAATTTCTATAAAGACCTTAAACTCCAAAAATTGAGACATCATGTTATTTTTAAGTATTGTCTTGCTTGCATTTATAACCATGTGAAATTTGTGTAGTATTATTAACATTAAATTGCAATACTGATTCACAGAAATTGAAATAGAAAAAAATCGAACTCATCAGTTTTGTCTTCGTCAGTTGAAACACTTAGTCCTTCTATTCACATACTTCAACAAGTACGGTCTGACCAAATTTCTGGTAGACAGCAACATTTAAAGGAATTTTGCGATTACGATCCTTCCGACATTTTTTACGACCTTCCAGAAGATTTATCTTCATTGATCTTTGAAGCATGTCCTCCCAATGAAATTGATATATTCGGTCTGTGAGTTCGAAAGCTGCTGGTGATAGTGAAAATAATTTGGTCATTAATTAATTCATTCTTTTACTTCTGCTGGATAAAGAAGATGAAAGCAGACTTTTGAACCTAACATGTAATTAGGTAGTCCATTTTAATCTAACATTATGAATATAACAATGTAACATAATATTCTTATTTTTCACAGTTATTAAGTGTTCTTATATTCTTACAGTTATTAAATGTTCTATTATTATTTTTTTTTATTTTTTTATTTTTCGCATTAACGGTTTGTATTTAAGTATTAAACTATTATCAATCTCATTATAGATGTAAATGTGTATAAGTCATTTCGTGCAAATAGGAGTTCAACTCTTAAGTTGCATTCTCCGCACATACCAAAATGCAGAACGATATTTAGATTTTTGTTACTTCTATTATCTATAAAAATCACCGCACGTATCACAATCTAGCAAATTTATTATTTGTGTTTAATAGAACAAATAAATTAGAGGCAGAGAATTAGATATGTGCCTTTGCCGATGCCACCACTGCAATGCAATATTATTTCTATGAACTAGATATGTGACTCATCATGTGACAAACTTTCTGCATTTTTAGAAAGATTGTTTCATTTCTGTTGCTTGAGCATATACTTGGTGTTTTTATGTTTTCAATTTAAAGGTATAATAATGTTTTCAATTTAAAGGTATAATAAGATAAGATCATAAAATATTTTGTTTTCTATTGGAGGAGTTGTTCCTTTATATTGTTTTCCATTCATATTATTAGTTCTTTATGTTGGCAATGATATTATTAGTTTTAATTTGTTCATATTTAAACACAGTTTATAAGCAGACACAATGTGGTCTTTATTTTTAAAATTATTTTAAATTGTATTGAGGGACGTGTGAAACGAACCAAGAAGCAATAAGGAAGAGTTATGTCATTTGGAGTTATATTACTCGATTATATTGATCAAGTGATAGTTAATCTTTATAGGAGAATGATTACAGCCACTACCTGCTTGAGCTACATGGTTAGAAATCCCTTAAAATTGTTGAAAGAGTTCTGTTCCAACACACTTGGTGGGAGGTAGTTTTGATTGTGGATTTTCTAAATTCATTGATTTTCCTAACATTCTTTGTCAAAAATTGTAAAAGAGTTAAGAAAGATAACATAAAGAGGTTTAAGAAGTTTAGGTTATGTTACTAAAGAGGTAATTAGGAATGAATAAGTAGTGTTCACTGGCTTTGCTTGCTCTTTTGCTTCTTCTACCATGTTACTTTGTTTCTATGGTTTCATTTGAGCATAAAATTAGTGGCTCTTATGTCAATCTAAAGTAAACCCTTCCCAATGTATGTTTGATAATGATATCATAGGTGGAGTGCAATAGACGAAAGGCAAAAATTCTATTACAGTAAAAATATTATTGTTTTTAAGATGTGAATGTTTAGAATCAAGTGTTAGTCTCATGCTATTGTGTTAAAAATATGACATACAATATACTAGATTGGAAGTCTGGACTGTATAATGCAACACTCGATAAGATATTTCATTTTTCATAATACTCTTGCATTACATCTCCATACAATTATTTTAGACATTCTTAGATTAACATGAGGATGAATCCTTTATCTACGCTAGAAGTTTGTTCAAATGCCGCTACACAACAGTGTTATAGCGCCGCTATAGCCGTTATTTGACTATATATTCTAACTGGTTGTTACTTCACTCTTAGAATGGGTGCTACAGCCCATCAGTTTCTGAAACATTTGTAAAGTAGATGAGCTATTGGATGAGTTGCATGGTGCTCAATACTTCTCTAAACTTGATCTCAGATCAGGGTATCATCAAATACTTGTGCAACTAGAAGACAGGTAAAAAACTGCAATTGATGCTAGCAAGTTTGTTCCTTCACTTGATTTCTCTAAGTATATGTTATATGATACTTAATGTATGTTGATTTGTTTTGTAGTTCACCAAGTTGCTCACTGGACTTGCCTATGAGACAAAGTAGACTTCATATTGATGAGCTCCATCGATAAGGTTAGCATTGTTGAAAGACAGTTTTGATGTCTTGCTTCAATAATAAGATATGATAGGCCATGAATGGTGACTGATGATTTTTGTAGATCATTCGTTTTATTTACAACCAAGATTATAAGATATAAAAGTAGACTATTCGAATCTGACAACGTAATTGATCAAAAAAGTAGTTTTATTTTACTATACTATACACTGACTGACGGATGTTACAAACAAGTATTACACATATTTTAGAGAATAATATTATAACATAAGATCATGATGAAATAAGATTTGATGTATGTATTATACCTTTGTACAGTTCATTGCATAGTTACTTGATGGTATCACCAGCCTATATCATTCACAAACAGCAGCCCATCCTTCACTTTATAGTGATTGGATGCTGACCATTTTGAACAATCTCTTTTAGAGTCAGGTCTGCCATCACTCCTTCTTTTAGCTCTTTGAAGATTTGGAATTGAGGCTCAGACCAAGTCATCACGAAGACTCTTGATAAGGCAACAGCAGCAATGTTCTCTTTTCCTGGCTTGTACTCGATTTTAAAATCGTAGCCAATGAAATGAATTTATCTGACCAAGCTTGTTGTTATGGTGTTTGTAGAGACTGATCTAGTAGGCTTTTTTTGATCTGTCTTGATAACAAATTCATGGCCCAAGAGATAATGTCTGAACTTGGCCAAGGCTTCGGTGATAGCTAGCAACGTCTCTGCTGTAGGCCCGATGCATCAGTTTCTAGAATGAATAATTGAGAAAAATCAAGCAGAACAAGTACTGGGGCAGAAGTGATAGCTTATATCAGCTGAAGTGCTCCAATTAAAAGCATCTTTTTTTAACAAGTTGGTGAGAGGAACAGTAGTGCTCGCATAAGATTAAAATATCTTCGGTAGTATCCTGTGAAGCCTAAAAACCCATCAATCCACCACTGCCATCACTTTAGTTTTTTCCACTTTGACCCCTTCCCTTGATACTATGCGTCCAAGATAATCTATCTCCAACTGACCAAACGAACATTTTGACAATTTAGCAAAATATAGATGCTTCTGTAGTACCTGAATGTTCACATTCAGCTCCCTAACTAGTCCTTCTGTTAGGAACACAAGAATTGGATTCCTAAGAAAGAATGCTTTTATTGAGAACTAGGAGAGAAATCTCTCCTCCAAGGGTTTCCCCTTCACAATAGAGCTTCTACTCTATTCAACAATTGATTACAATATTCAATAGAGCTTATACTTAGCACTAAAAGTTCATTCAATGATTTAGATCCATAAGCACAAGGTCCAAAATCAACCTCTAACTCTCTTGTGAAATGGATTAGATCTTTATATCATTTGAAACCAAGGTACAACTTCTTAGTCTAAGTCAACAGAGGCAATAATCAACGTTATTTTTTAATAGGGCATGATGTTATTTTTTCTTGATTTGGATACACTCACATATGGAACATAGCTTATACTTAGCACCAAAAGTTCATTCAATGATTTAGCATGAATCATGACCTCAAGGCTTCTCCTGTGGTGTGTTTGTGATTTTGTTACCATATGATTAAAATAATTTACTGCAAAAGATTGCTAGCAAGTTTGTACTTCACTTGATTTCTAAGCATATGTTTATTTGTTTTATAGTTCACTAAGTTGCTCGTTGGACATAAGGTAAAGCTGGTGAGGATCGTTTCTATCTTCCTGAAAATCTCTTCTCTTCTTTGTGGTTTATGCTTATTCTTAGATGAAAAGTTATATGTATTTGTTCTTCAATTTTTAAATAAGAAAAGTATCCAACAAGAATTTAAAAGTTAAATAATAGTAGTATTTGTAATGATGTGGAGAGTGAAGAAATTCAAGATAAGTGATGAACATGGAAAAAGTGAATCAGATCATCATGGTACTGAGGATGCATTTCTGAATAGAGTTGATGAAATGATAAATACTCCCTCTATCCTAAATTATTTCTTATTTCTTCCTTTTATGGTTGCAGCAAAGGGTTTCATGGTTCAAGTTTGTTGACTGCATAGACAACTTTCACATGCTTGGTATACAACATTGTGGCTTTCCTATTTTTATTAACTGTGATTGAAGATTATTGGCTCAAATTGAAGGTACATATTCATATATAATATTAATCAATCACTGCTTCAAAAAGGAGAGAACATTTCTTTCCACACTCAGTAGACACTTTCACTATTGGAATTTGGCTTGTATTATGAGACATTGCATTTGCAGGTCCTAGCGCTTGGATGTGAGAACTCACAAATGTTTGAAGTGTTGTATAATGAAAGGACAAACAAGGTATCATGTATCAGCCTTTCACATGTTACAATGTTCGATTGAAAAACAGTTAATGTCTTCGACAATCAAAGGTTATATGGTAGCTTACATTTCTTGCCTTATATTTCAATTCATTTAACAGGATCAAAGTAAATTGCTATTTATTGAATTTAACGTATTTTAGTATTAATGTTTGCTTAAAGGATTAGATTTATGCTCAAAGAATAGTTGGGAGGATCTAACTTTAGTTTTAAAGGGCACAGACATTGCTCTATAATAGAATTTTCATAATTAGATATTGAAACTTCATTGCTAATAAATGTATTTGCAATAGAAAATAAAAATGCATCTAACAAATTAGGGGTTAGAAATGTGTATATGTAAACTTTGTCATTTGAGAAAATTGTATTTTGGGTACATGAATTATTATTGATTTGTTATAGTTTTTTTATTACCTATTAAATTCAACTTTGTCATTTGATTATGTTTTATCTGTCGCTCTAACCTATGTCTTTGAATTACAGCCTTTAAAATGAAGGACTTGAATCTTGCAATTATCTTTCTTGAAAGTCTTTTGTGTTGTATGCTCAGCTAATTCCTGAATTTTATTATTATGTACTGAAACAATAACATTACAATATGGTTTTCTCTAAAGTTGTTGTTATATTCTTATTTGATGTGTATTGATTATGACATATTATGATCCTTGCAAGAATTGCATGGTAAAATAATGCATCAGCTGAAGTGCTCCAATTAAAAGCATCCTTTTTTAACAAGTCGGTGAGAGGACCGGCAACGCTCGCATAAGACTTGATAAGTGTAGTAGTGGCCATGAGGAACTATAGATGATGAGCATATCATCAAAGAATACCAGCACATATTTTCTTAAGGCCTTCTCAAAAATATTATTATTCATCAAACATTGGAAGGGTGGAATTGTACGGAGGGAGGCCTGCTGTAACAACATAGCCAATTCTGTTTTAAAGTTAAGGTGGCTAAATCAGCAATGGTTATTAACATTATTTAGGTGAATTTCAATGAATCTGTTTTAAGTAGAATAAATTAGCTTCCTTGTGTCAAATTCAATAGGCAAGACCAATGCTTATTAACCTTAGTAATAACAAGTTTTTAGTGTGTACTTAGAATTTGATATTTCTAGAAGACTATATATGGTGTAATGTACTTTTCTTTCATTATTATTTCTCATAATAATTTTCTACTACTTGATGTTGATAATATTACAATGCTACCATCTTTTTCAGCTATATGATTACTATTACATTTATTTCATCAAGTCACCGGGTAGGATCCTTTCAAAATTTCCATTATCGTAGTTGTGTATACATAGACAACATTTTTGGAACATGTAACAATGTAACATACATTAAACATTTATATCACTATAATTTTACACACATAATCATAATAATGAAATTCTCTCTTGTTTTT
Source organism: Cicer chorassanicum (assembly GCA_037974735.1). Classification (NCBI taxonomy): domain Eukaryota; kingdom Viridiplantae; phylum Streptophyta; class Magnoliopsida; order Fabales; family Fabaceae; genus Cicer; species Cicer chorassanicum. The sequence continues at coordinate 14,847,998 of JBBPBP010009777.1, read as the reverse complement.
TTTTAAGAAATGAAGAGGATCTCAATCTATTTTATTTTTTTCAAGTCACTAAGTAGCATTTTTATGCAACAAAAAAGATAAGGTATTAATTTGTATAAACCGTCCGATAAAAATAATTTATATAACAATTTTTTTTTACTAAAGTTCCTATTATTTTTTTCTACTATATATGAATATTTTGTATTCTAATTAGGCCTAATTGAAGTAGGATGCTATATGTCCAGATTAATGCCATATTTTGCATAGCTATCAACTTTCAGAAATCGGCATTAACTTGTGTAACTATTTATCACGTTCAACAAAATGAATATTGAAGGCTTTATTAATATGGCATTGGTTGGTATGTAGGAAATTGCTGGTGATGGGTTGGTAAGAGTTCTTTAAATTAAAAGCACGTAAACCACATTTTGGTTTTTGACTTACTAAAAAAACTAAATTATAATGTTGATCGACTATTTTGACAATAAATTATATTTTTTAATGACTCTTATTTCGTTAATTAATTTAATTTTTTTATTGAGTCAAGACCAAAATCACCGCCTCGTATACAGACTAAAATTAGAAACAAAATATCAAGAAGGAAGTCTAGAATTAAAAAATTAAAGCTTAATGGCATCTGAAATTTCTAGAATCTTTAACAAAGTGGAATAACTATTTCAAGAGAGACCAAAAGGAACGTGATTGTTGTAATCTACCTTTGTTATAAAACAATTTGATTAATTATTTGATATTTTAGTTATTTTTATATATTCGTGTAGATATAAGAATGACATAAACTAATATTCTTTGTCACCCTTTTAAATTCCACTACTACTTCACTAAATTTTCTGAAAACTTGACGTTCCAATTTATAAGATTATTTCTTATATTTTTGTATCTTGTCGATACCAGCAAATTTTAGGGATTTATTATGTTTGCTCATGTTAAATTAATAGTTGATTTTTGAGTTATCTTTTGTAAGGTAATAATGTCCACTTCAAGTTATAACGTCAACATATAAAATAAATGTAATTAATGGCCCTTAAAAAAATGAAGTTAATGGCAATAACTAGACAAAGAGAAATAAATATCTTAATTCAGAGTAAAAATATAGAGTGAAGACTCATTTTAGTTTCTGAGAAAAATTGTGAGATCTGATTTAGTCATTGAGAAAAATAAATTTAGGTTGAATCTTTACCGGAAAAGATATCCACATTTAGTTTTCAACGCATTTCAAATAGGTTTATCTCCGATGAAGAGAATTTGTAAGAAACAAAAAAATAATAATATTCTTTTATAAGTAAATGTTAGTAGTTAATAAGGATCATTTGACGCTTGGGTAGCTTGTGAACCTCTCGTGGTGGTGTCTATTTTTACCACCGAAGATGAGAATGGGTTCACTAATATGGGTGTCGACGTTGGATATTGAGAAATTTTGGCTCCAATCGTTTTAAGGACAAGTACTATGTTGTTTGTCCTTTGACCGAGAGGGAAAAGAGCAGAGTAGTAGTCCGTGAATAGGTGCGCGACAATGACGGTGCTCTTGTCGTCGACAATGAGGGTAAAACTCATTTCAAATTTCATAAAAAAAATCACAATAATGGTTTAAGGTATCATAGTCACCCAAATACACATCGCTACTCAAAATAATATTATATTCTCTTATTATAACAATAAAATAGAGTAAACTACTTTTTTTTAAAATACATTGTTTACATCCTAGACAAAAGACATAATTACAAGATAATACTTGATTGTCAAAAAATTTATAAAAATATATTTTAGCTCAAGACTCGATAAAATACAATAGAAGAATTCCCACCGATATCACTTATCAGAGCACGAATCACCAGACAATCTAAAATGCGTTTTCGCAAATGCACACACACAAACAACGAAGACTGTGAATTTTAAAATCATGTTGATAGTATAGAACAAGTAAGGAGAATATGCAAGTAATCAACATAAAGCCATATCAAACACGTCATGGTATATAAAAATATTCAAGTAAATATCAATATCTCATTATAACATAAAATCATCAAAGAGAGATTGTTAACACATTAGATACACATTAATCACAACAAAACTATCACTAGACAGTGCAGTACTATGCATGCTTCTAAAAACTATATGATCTAGATATAATATATGTCACTAAGACAACTTCCACACAGAAAATCACCCATACCAATAAGGAAAATAAATCTTCCATAAAAGCAACTTTCACGAAGATGCATATGTCATGACATGATGATGCACTATCAAAATCAAATATTCTCACACAATCTACTAAGATGCACATGTCTTGAAATCATGTTGTATTATTGAAATCAAATATTCTCACACAGTCCAAAAAGATCATGTCAATTTATTCAAAACTCAATTATACAGAACGATCACCTTATTCAAATATCACAAAGATCATACATCACATGTTCTCATATGAAAATCAAATATTCATAAGCAACTATTTTAAAAATTAAAGCTATCGCCTCACATATCATGATAATCATATATTCATAAGTAACTATCACAAAGATCAAAGCTTTCACTACACATATCATGAAAATCATATATTTGTAAACAACTATGACAAAGATCAAAACTTTCACCACACTTATCATGAAAATCATATATTCATAATAAGTATCATAGAAATCAAAACTTTAATCTCTGAAATCATAAAAATTTAAATTTTCATCATATGCCACATAGAAATTCAAACTTTCTCACATATATCTTTAAAATTAAAACTTTCACTACATAAAACATAAAAACTTAAACTTTCTTAACATATTCCACACATTTGTAGAATTTAAATCACACTACACCTTATAAAATTTTATAATCCATATTTTAATCCTACAAGCCTTGATTTGTCATATTAGTTCAATTACTACTAAATAGAGCTGCCGCTGTGCGTAGCAAGCTCCGAATCAATTGTTGGAAAACACAGTTTTTCCGTTCATCTCACATTATAATATATTTATGAAATCATACGCTCTCAACCCTTACTTCATTTCAACGCTTTCACGCACTAATATGAGCCCACAAACGAAAATCCTTAGTTCTCTTGACTCCTCGTCCTCCAATCGGTCAAACTCGATAATTTACAGTTAAAGGTAAAAAAAAAATGAGAATACACTCAAAATGCCAATTTCAAAATTGGGTCATGGAAACTTACTAAAAATCAGAATTACTCACTCAATGCCAATTTTTCATCCTTTTTCTCATGAACACAGCTGCTGTCCGTGTGTATCCGCCCGTCTCTCTTTTGCTACAGTAGCTTTATTTTTGTTTTAAATTATTTAATTAGGTTTTACTCTAAAGTATTGGCCTAACCAATAAAACATATTTTACCCTCTTTCGTTTATTTTTCTATAACAAAACAAGTAACTGTTAAAACAAATTTTTAAGACTTCTTTAAACACAATTTTGTTTCCAAAATATTATTTTTATTTGAAGACTAATACATTTCAAAGTAAAATAATTAGAGTGATTAAAATTATAAAAATAAATTAGTAGTTAAAACTCTCATAGTCATAATTATTACCACAATTATTAAAATATTATTTTTTAAAATACTCACATTAAAATAATTCCAATAGCCAAAAAGATAAAATAAATAAATATAACATCAACACTTTATTTTTTTACGATTAAAATCAACCCTTCATATTAGTTATTAAATCACAATAAATATGTATAAAATCATCATGTCAAGATTAATATATTATAA
>JBBPBP010009777.1:14804128-14844107 GCA_037974735.1 Cicer chorassanicum | reverse complement strand
AAATAACTATAATAGGAAATATTGAAAAATAAAATAAAAATAACTACGTACACATTTATTATTTAGTTAAATGCATACAAAAATATTACTACAAATATTCAATGCACATCTACACGTAAAATTGCCTAAAATCTTATTCTTTAAAATATTCCCAAAAATTGTTTTAACAAAATAATAAAATATAATATTTATAATTTAAATTACTCATTAAATCAAATATGTATACAATTATTGAACCATAAAAATATATAAAAAAAATTAATCAACATATATTCTAAAATAATTTTAACATCAAATCAATTACTTAAAACCCTAATTAATTAATAAAATAGTTTTTATAAAATTTGGGATATTACGTAAATAGTCATCCCCTTGCTTCCTTTGTTCGGTTGGAATAGGCATTTTCATCAGAACAAGAATGCTTTTAGCGTTTTGTCTCTCTTTGAAGAAGGAAGTTGTTGATCCCAATGGCAATGTTTCTATCGAACAAAGATTTATCGAAACTCAGGAACTTGTAGCGTGTAGGAGGCTGACATTTACCTTCGTATGTTGTCTTTTTGCTCGTGTTGTTTTCTTTTCCATTGACTTGGTGTTGTACTTATTCTTGATATTTTCTATTTGTAGGAAAAATGGCGGCTTTGCAGAGGGAGATCGCGTTGGGGGAGAAGAGGTGGAAGAAGAAGGATCTTTTTTAGCTCCTACTTCCACCGTCCCGTCGACCGAAACAGAAAGAGGTGGTCGTGGGACTCCAAATCGAGTGACGATGCCTCATGAGGAATACGATGTGGAAGAGCTTATTGAGGACGACCTTAACGTCCGACAGAAGTGTCCAAGGTCAATCACCGGCGACCAAGATCAAGGGGTCGTTGAGTCAGTTCTTGCCTTCTTTCTTGTCGTTTGGTCGAATTTAAGCTCCTTAATCCTTTATGTTCAGCCGTTGGATCTGGCGGTTTTGAGGGACCTAGGATCCGAAGATCATAAGAAATCACAAATGGCAGACTAGGAAGATTGGTTATGAGACCAAGATCGTTTACTTTTCAAGGAAAGTCGAGGTCTTCGTTGGGTTGATGATGGAAAACAGTTAGTTGAAAGAAGAGTTTAACAAGTTAACCTGGAACAAGGAAATGCTTATTCTGCTCCAAGAATTCCATATGTGGAAGAACGGAAACCTCGAGGTAGAGCTGAGAAAGCGATAAAATCTTGTAGTTGAAGGGAGAAGTGGATAGACTAAATCTAGCAGAAGAGGATAATAAGAAGTTTATCAACACTTTGGAAGAGGAATTCTTGAAGGCTGGGGAATATTATTTTGACAACACCATTGCCCAAGTATGTGTCTTGAATCACGGGGTTGTTCTTAACTTGGAAGGGCTGGATTGAGCTAAAATTGTTGTGGATGGAAAGATTGCCCAACCGACTCCTCTTGTTGCCAAAGATAATTAAATTTCTCTTTGTATAGTTGGTTGTGACTTATTTGGTTGAAGTCTTGGTCCTATTGTGGTCGAGCAAGCACAATACTTAATTTCTTTTTCTGCCCATATCTTATTTTATATGAATGCATCTGCTTGCTTTATTTCTTGAAGATTTGTCTTAGTGTTTTTGCCCAACTACATTAGTTTAGATATTAATTTGGACGTTCTCACTTGACCGCACGAGTTTGTGTTAACATGTCTATGCATACTAACTTGGAATCGATAATGTGTTTATACTCGTCCGTGCGAGTTTGTGTTAATGCATTTGTGCACATTAACTTATAATTTTTTTTTTTTTTGTGTTTGAGCAATGTCGTGCTAGATATCTTTGTTCTAACTAACTTTAGTATCTTTTCAATTTGGATGCGTTCCAAGTTCGAGGAACAAGGTCGTCAGAAAGGGTTTATAGGATATGAGCCCCCTATTGGTTTTGGTAACAATTCAATATAAGTTTTCCTAATTAGGCGATAACTTTCCTTGGTTGTTTGCTTGAAGTTTTTCATGTAGTACAATGTCCTTTTCTTCAAAGTCGTGTCTAAGTACTTTTTTGTGGTATTTTATGGCCATATTTTTCTTGATGGTTAGCTTATTCAAGGGAGTTATGTATCTAACTTCGTCAATGAAATCTAGTTCGATGCACAGTTCACTCTCATTTGCTTGGGGGTCTAGTGGATATGCGGCCCTCCAGCTGAATTCCTCGATTTCGACGGAAACGACATCCTCAACTCCATATATTAGTTGGAATGGGGTTTCTCTCGTGGTAGAGTGGGGTGTTGTTTGATAAGCCTACAAGACGGGAGGGTGATCTTGTTCCATCGTCCCTTAGCCTTGTCCAACCTTCATTTTAGTCCTCCGAGGATGATGCGGTCAGTGGCTTTTGCTTGCTTATTCAGTTGCGAGTGTTTGACAAATGGTGTTGTTTTACTCCCAGCTCTGTGAGAAGTTATGGGAATTTTCTATTGGAGAACTAGGTGTCGTTGTCGGTTATGATGACTTGGGGAATGCTGAATCTTGTTAGTATGTTTTTCTTGAAGAATCATGTCACATTCACTACTGCGATCCTTGTTAGCGGTTCCGCTTCAATCTTTTTGGTGAAATAGTCAAAGACCACTATTAGGAATTTTAGTTGTCCGGGTTCTAGTGGGAAAGGTTCAAGTATATCCATCCTCCACCATGCAAAGGGTGAGGGCAAGGTAAGCGCAGTGAGTTCGAATGATGGCGGTCACCATGTCGTTGACATTTGTCTCATTTTTGCACGTAGGCTTTGGCATATTCTTTGATGGTTGGCTAGTAGTATACGACACGTAAGACTCTTTTGGTCTTTTGGTGAGGTTTCTACCTTCTAGGTGGTGTCTGCATATGCCTTCATGCATTTCTCTTAGCACATACTCGACATCCTCACTGATTAGGCACTTCAATAAGAGGGATGACATGCCCTTTCTATACAGTGTTCCTGCGATGAGTAAGTAAGAGCAACATCGACGTTTTACCTTGGCAGCCTTGATCTTGTTGAGGGGGAGTATTGCATTGAGGATGTATTATGTGATCGGCGTCATCCAATTATACTCGGGAAGGGGGTCCCATGAGCTCGGTTGTCATGTCAGATTCACTTATGCTAGGAAAGTGGATGAATTCCTGAATGATGGATTTATTGCCCCCTTTGCCGCTCATGCTAGCTATGTGCAACATGACATCAACTCTCGTGTTTTGTTCTCGAGGAATGTGCTTGACCGTAATTTTTTCGAACTTAATCATTATTTCCTTTACTTCCATGAGATACCTTTGTAGAATTTGGTCTTTTTCTTTGTAATCTCCATTGATTTAGGAGACGAAGAGTTGTGATTTTGTGTTCAAAGTAACCTCCTCGACACCAAGTTCGTGCGTTAGTGTAAACCGGCAAGGCAAGCCTCACATTCTGTTTCATTGTTAGATGTTGGGAACAAAAAGGTAAGGGAGGCTTCAATAATAAAACCTTCATCGTTTTTTAGTAGGATAGTGGCTCCACTTCCATTGGTGTTGGCCTATAGAGGTTTTTCGAATCAATTGGTCTGTCTGAATCATGACCATATGAGCTAAGAAGTATTGTCTTAACCTCCTAGATGCAATGAGTAAAGCTAAAGCGACTTTCCCCAACTGTTGATGTATGAGCTTGGGATCCTGCAAAACCTTACTAATGAAGTAGAAGAGTTTCTATCCTTCGATTGTTTATTGGATTAAGGTTGAACTCAATGCTTCCGATGAAACAGCTAGATATAAGTAAATTCTTTCTCTTGTGACAAGTCGAGAATGAACTGGCAGATGAGAGAGGATCTCTTTCAATCGAGTTAGTGTGACTTTACAATCGTTTGTCCACTAGAATGTCGTCTCTTTCCTTAATAACTTTTTAGAGGGGAGATCATGTTGCACGAATTTAGTTATGAATCATGATAAGGCTGCAAGCATGCCGGTAAGGACTTGGATTTTTCTTTTGGATCCGAGTGTTGGCATTTTTGTGAATGCTTTGCACTTATTCGGGTTAGCCTCGAATCCTCGTTCAGTTAGGTAAAGTCCTAAGAGTTTTTGGCCTCGTAGTTTTAAAGCGCATTTCTTTGAAGATTTCAAGAAGATGGGCCACATGGTCGATCTCTTCTTTAGAACTTCCTATCATGTCGTCCATATATACTTCTAGAATTTTCCTTATTTGATTTTTGAACACTTTGTTCATCATGCGGTGATAGGTAGCACTAACGTTTTTTAGTCCAAAAGGCATTACATTGTAACAATAGTTCCTTGACTGAGTCATGAATGTTGTCTTTTTACGATCTTCAAGATGCATAGGAATTTGATTGTATCCCAAATATGCATCCATAAATGAAAGTAGTTTAAAACTGGATGAATTATTTGACTTCCCTTCTTTTCATCTAGTTTGCACGAGTTTCAGGCATATATCTTGACTTTTGAGGGAGGCCATGAAGCATCTTCTTGCTGCTTCGATGTCCGCGTGGATGATGACTTCCTAGACTTTCCCTCACTAAAGGTCATGAGCAGCTTGACATAAACCCAAGGAGTTCTAGTGGACCCATCAAAACCTTGTAAATTTGGTCCTATGTAGGGTAGCGTGTTGTCTTTGGTGAGACGGAGGATGTCGAACAAGCCAGAGTACATGATGTCACATGAACTTCGTTGGTCGATTGGAACCCTCAAGACTTCAAAGTTGGCCATGTAGGCCTGCACCAATAGTGGGATCTGGGAGTTTGTGGTCCCACCAATGATCGTATGAGGATTTTTGGAGGTCATGTCTTTGAGCTTCCTCTTGACGGAATTGATACTAGAGAAGTTCGCATTGGAATATCCACCAGACACATCAAGGGATGAGGCAAAGTTCTCCTATGAGCTGAAGGCACAACTAACTAGCATCACTGTCTCAAATGCGATGTTGTGAGGAATCCCATCAATGATGGACATAGCGAGCAAAAGTCCTTGTGGACAACGTTGTTTAGCATATTGTTGGCAATGTGGGGGGACTCTGGTTTTCTCCACTCTAGGGACGAGTTGTGTCCTCGGGTAATGTACTGCCTAAATTTTCCCTTTTGGATGAGGAGTTTGATAACATCCTTTAGGTTGACACAATCATCGGTATTATGGCCGTTGCACTTGTGGAAGCGACACTACTTGTTTTTATCAACTCCCGACCTTAGAGGAAACTGTCGGGGAAACTGAATTCCCCCTTCCTTGAATTCAGCATTGGCGCACTCGGCCAATATGTGTTCCCTGGAAGCGTTGAGAGGGGTGTAAGCTAGGTATCGACCAGGTCAACCGCATCGATTTGATGACTCATTTGGCGGCTTTTCATCCCTCTTACATTCAACCAAAGGTCGTCAGGGCGTGTCAACAAGTGAGGTCTTGTTGTTCCTGTCTAATCTACCCTTTCGTACTCTTTGGGCGTAGATATCCTCTTCGTTCTGGATGTAGGTCTATGTTTGAGCCAAAAATTCGTTCACGGTATTTGGCTTCTTCAACCTAATGTCGTTGGCGAAGCGGCTCCCTTCAAGGAGGCCCCCCCTTCACTAGCTACATCTTCATGTTATCATTTTCCTTTTTGACGAATACAACTTCTTTGTTGAAGTGTTCGATGTAGTTCTAGAAAGGTTCGTTCCTGGCCTAGACATTGCGGACAATGTGTCGATCATCTAAGGCTACTTTCTAGAGGTAGTGTTTTGAGTGACAAATTGTTTGCAGAACTCTTCCCAAGAATCGGAGGAGTTGGAGGCAAACTCTCAAACCAAGTCCTCGTGCTTTCCTTCCAACGTGAGTGCAAAAAGACGACATTTGATGGGTCCTTCCAAGCCACCATAGTCGAGCATGGCCTCCATAGTTATGATGTGCACATCAGAGTTTGTTGTCTCATTGTATGAGTTCATGTATGGGGATTTCTCCAACGTCCTTAGTATCCTACAGTTCTTGATCCTTGTCGTGAAAGGTCCACGGGACTCATAAGGTCGTTTTCGACAGATCCCACGTGTTGGAGATGGAACGAAACACGACCTGAATCGAGAACGACGTCAATGCTATTGGCTATCCCTGAGTTGGAGTCTTCGTAAGACCTTTTTAAGTAACCTCGCTCTGATGATTCTCATGGGGAACTTTTCCTGCGCTTTGGGGTAAATCATATTTTGTTTCTCCTTTGAGGCGGAGTGTCGTGGCAGCGCAGCCTTACGAAACCTTCAGAGTATTATGTTGTCTACTAGGTTGTTACCATCGTGGGGGTGGTTGGTTGTTGGTGGTTCTATTCTTGGATCATTCCAGTTCTTTCTGGTATTAGGGCGACAAGTTTGTTGATTATTGCTCCTACGTTCTGGACCACCGCAAGGTTGGCGTCTGCATTGGGCCTGTCGTGGTTAACGAGGCCCTCTTGGGATGGGGACGTTATGGCCCCCTCCTTCGATTGTTGAACGGTGGTGTCCACAGTCTTTCTAGGGTTGTTGTGCTTGTTACCTACCATTGGAGAGTTATGAGTTAGGTTTTTAACAAAACAAGGAAACCTAGATTCCCATAGATGATCCGATCTGGACTGAGGAGGTTGGCCAAATTTGTGAGACAGGTAATAGACTTCGAACTTGTTGAGGGGTGGTACCTTCAAACGTTATGATGCTCAAGTATGTATTGATTCGAGGAGAGTAGGAGGTAGTAGTATGAGAATGGTGTACCTTTTATGGCGTCGGAGGCACTGTTTATATGGATGAGAGTCTTAACACGGAAGGGGACAACGATAATGAATGGTCATGAATGTAGGAGGATTCTACGGGATTTCCGCTTTGTGACCGTTATGACTAGGTTCAGTTGTTGGAGTCAAAAATTGTAGTTACCTATTATAAAGTATAACGCTTGGTTGGGTCAGCTTGAAAAAACGGGTTGGGCTTGGGCCAGTATGGAATAATTGTAATATTGTTGTTTGTTCCAATTTTCTTGTTGAATTCACAACAAGTAGCACCGTTTGAGGGAAACAAAACAAGTCTTTCAATTTATCACCATGGGTACTAAACGGGACATCGAGAAATTTTTTGGAAATATCGAAAGTAAAGACAGAAGTAATCTTGATTCAATAAAAATGTGTGAATGCCTTGAAAGGTTAGGCAAAGATGTCGGCCACTATATCACAATCGGAGAAGACAAAGATGATAGATAAGGCAAAAAGTGTCATTATCTTGTATCTTGGAGAGAAGGTTTTGAGGGAAGTTGCGACAGAGAAGACAATTATAGAAATATGGACAAAGTTCGAATTGCTAAACATGACCAAGTCATTGGCACATCTGTTATGTATGAAACAACAACTCTATATGTGTAGAACGGTAGAGTCAAAATCTATTGTAGAGCAATTAGGGGGATTCAACAAAATTATTGATGTCTACAAAATGTCGACGTGAAACTTGATGATGAGGATAAGACTTTACTATTATTGAGTTTATTTTCTAGATCTTTTGAGCATTTCAAGGATGCACTCCTTTATGGAAATAAGTTTACTATTACCTTAGAAGAGGTTCAATCGCCGATTAGGACCAAAAAGATAACAAAGTTTCAAGACTTGAAGGTTGAAGATAGTGGGGAAGGCTTCATCGATCGTCTCAAGAGGAAGAAGTGAGAGTAGAAGAAACGACAAAGGGGAGAAATCTAGGTCTAAATCCAAGTCAAAGAGGAACAATAAAAGCAAACACAAATGTTTTAATTGTCATCGAACAAGTCACTTAATGAAGGATTGTCCCAGAAAGGGGGAAAAATTATTATATGGAGGTAGCGATTGCTTCAGAGGAAGGTTATGAGAGTGCAGGGGGGCTAATGGTTATAAGTTTGGAAACGGAAAAGAATTGGGTCATGGACTTTGCATGTTCTTATCACATGTGTGTGCAAGGAAGAAGTGCTTTGAGACTTTGGAGCTTAAAGAAGGTGGAGTGGTTTGCCTTGGCAACAACAAAGTGTGCAAGGTTTAAGGTATGGGTTCAATTCGTCTTAATATGTTTGACAACTGTAAATTCCTTTTACAAGATGTGAGGTATGTTTTAGAACTTAAGTGAAATTTGTTATTCATAAGTATATTTGATGAGTTAAGTGAGGAGAAGAAGAAGAAAAGAAAAGAAAAGAAAAAAGAAATAAATAAAAACGGGGGTGGGGAATTAGTCGAGAGAGAGAAGAAGAAGAAGAAGGAGGGAAAAGGTGAGTTCGAAAAATGAAAGTGGTGGATGGAGTTTAGTTTATTTTATTTATTTATTACTATTATTATTAATATATATATATATATATAGAGATTTAAATATGTTTTTGGAAATACAAATTTAAATAATTATTCTAAACAAATTTAACCGAAGCAATATTTAAATAACAAATAAAAATAAGTATACAAATTATTATAATATTTAAATTAATATTTCCATTGAAGTGCTACGATTGGTCCACGTTTTCCTCTATTTGTCGGCTCAAATCCAAATAAATATTTTTCATGGATTAAAACTGAAAATTGTTATATTTACAAGAACCAAAAACATATTTAAGTGTTTGGTCCACGTTTCCCTTTGTTAATTAACGTTTTTTGTAACGTCCACTTGACGTTAATGACCAAAAATAATTTTTTTTGATATTACAGGGATGAAATCCAAACAAATTTTTTTACAGGGACTAAAACTCAAAACTATTATATTTATAAGGACAAAAACATTTTTAAACCATAACCTATTTTATATATATATATATATATATATATATATATATATATATATATATATATATATATATATATATTTGTTTTAAAATGAAACGCGTTTCAATCTTCTCCCCTTAAGAAAAATTGTCCTCGAATTTCTTTTATTTTATTTTTTTCTAATAGTGGCCTTGAGTTTCAAACAAGTGTGGAGACTTCGCACATATGACTTCTTTGGGTTTGTAACACCCCGATTTTTAAAAGCACGAGTGAATTTTTTTTAAAACAACTTAATAAAATAAAACACCGTAACACAAAACGACAAAGGGCATAAATAATTACATCATATATACAATCAAGTTAAAATGATTTTTGGGACAATAATTCAAAGTATACAAATAAAAAATACACTAGGGCTATGAGACCTATCAGACATTGCTCATACCGCTGAGGTACTCTCGGTAGACACTTGCACAGAAGTACTGCTCCAAGAATGTTATCCCCCATGGTCACGTCAAAAAAATGGAACATGGACCCACCAAAAGGTCAACTGTCAAGTTATGTCATAGATACAGTCATTCCAAAACAAAATAAGTACAACCACCAAAAGAACAACACTAAGACCCTATACAACAAAAAACTAATCTGATCATCCACTAATAACTAGAGTAACAAAGGTGACCTCCACACACTGCACCAGTTCCTTCTGACGCAGTATCTCTCCTCGAAGTAACTTTTTGCTCCTCATTAGCCATAGAAGGATCAGTCTCTCAAAAATCAGGTCAACCCAAAAGATAGGTGGCTTCAGGTGCACTAGAATCTCATAACAGCTCACTACCTCAGTGACAGTCAGTGGAGGATCATTCATCGAAAGTGGAGGCTTTGGCTCGACCTGCCTACACGGTCCTGCAATATCTCCTCCTGTTGGCATCGTCCTCTTATCCTTTCAGCCAGTCCTCAGTCCAACTATTGTGTCCACAGCTCCTACGGTGGCCTCTGTCTCAACTCTTACTGAGGCATCCTTTGCATCTTCCCATGCTCCATTCACCCCGAGCACCAATCCTGAGGGTATCGAATAGTCGATCCTCTCGTGAATGAGCTCCACGAGATATACTGCCCCAGCTCTCCTACTTATCCTCACCACCCTCCCCGTATATGTAGCCCTGCTTGAGATGGGGTCGTATACCCAAGCAGTCGGCGAATGTCGGTCAGGGAAGTCTAACGACGTTTCCGTCGTCAAGGTAACAGTCGGTGGAACGAACTCGGATATCATCTGAGGGCAAAGCCCAATTTCCACAATAATGTAAAGGGTCACCAACCGAAATTAACAAATAATATTTAACAATTATGTCATAAAGACAAGCAATAACGCTTAACAATTAAGGCATGATAGCAAACAATAATAGAGTATGTATATACAAATATCATATTACAACAAACACGACTCACGTGCCAAGCACCCTAATGCAATGCTTATATGCCAATGCACATGATTTTAGAATTTCCAAACCCTCCTCGAAGGCGTAAATAATAAATGTACCGCCTCTCACACACAACTACTAATTACTGAGGTTGCACCTATCACCGATTAGCACGACTTACTAGAGTGCAGTCTATCACAGACCTACTTGACAAATAAATCCTCGTAAGGATAAGATGGACCAATTAACTCATGGAACCTTCCTGTGGCCCATCACAGTCACCACTAACTATGAAATGCATGAGCATACTCTGACTCTTTCACAACAATAATTATGTAAATGTAGCTATTAAAAGACTCCCCTTTTAATACTCATTACACACTAATAATTTTTCATACTTTTCACAAAGCTTACTCAAGACATATTCTCCTCAATAGAATTCATAACATGTAGCAACACGTATTATCACTCAAGAATGCATAATCACATCAATATTAATCATCGCATATTCACACATCAATCATACATCAATCACTTATATAAGGTCCCTATGTGCAAACTAAAAATTTGGAAGGAGCTCTTACCTTAATTATAGCTTTTTCAACAGTTATCACTACCACAATCAAACACAACGAAAAATCTCGCTCGTTGCGACACCTTCAATCAAATAGTGTTTGACTTAGTCAAATTAATCCCTGAAACTTTAACTACCTTACAAACCCTTTCTTACTCCTAACCCCCTTATAGCATATTTCACTAACAGAGTTTACAACGAGTAAGGACTAATAGCATTATTATCCATAAATTTTCAACATATAAAACATATTTTTAGAAACTAACATCCTTTAATTTTTCAGTGAATTCACTAACACTTATTCGAAACGTTTTAAATTATTTTTCTCAAAATTTGATTTTACACAACCACAAATTTTTTTCCAATTTACCTTAACTCATTTTTTTTCTCAAATAACTACAAATTTGATCCACTATATTTTTTTTTTAAGACTAAAAGTTCAATCAAAGTGTTTACCTCATAACAACATAATCACACAAAACAAATATCAATGAATATTTTTTTCTAGTTTCAAAGTTCTAACACTTTGAAATATTTTTCATCCTTTTCAAAATATATATTTTTCAACAAAGTTTGTATTTTAATTCATGAAACTTGGAATCTTTTAAAATAAGAATTTCTAACTCAAGACTTTAACCTTTACTTAATAAACCTGATATTTTAATTAAAATCGTGCAAAGTTTTCTAAAAATTGAAAGTATACATATACAAGCTTGAAACCACATTTCACTAATTTTCCATTAATCACAAGTTCAAAAATTTGTTAATCATATGTATACATTCTTGAGCATCAACCATAACCACATTAATATTTCAGAGTTCTCCCAACCGCTAACTTGGTGCCAACGACCTCAATTCATTTTCGAGACTCAAGGAGCTTACTACATAAACATAAAGATTCATAACAATTTTGTCCACCACCAAAATTTATCCAACCACATCATAATTTCAAAATTAAGTCTTTTTATCTTTTAAGTTATATCACTAAACCATTAGAGCACCAAAAATTTGAGTTAATAAATTACTCTAAACTTTTTCTTTTTAAACTCAGTTCAAGAGTAATAAAAAGAGTTACATTTTTAACTCTAAACATTTTAATTTCAATCTAACTTTTTGCTCAAACTCTATAACTTAGTTAAAATTTGAAATTTTTCACAACTTTAATAACTCTAAATTTTCTTGTAAAATTTCAACTTCAGTTCAAACTCATTTATTTGAAAATAACTCATTACATAACTCAAACACATTAATTTTTTTTTTTTTTAACCATTGCGAACAACATTAACAACAAGGATTATTTTTTTTTCAACACACCAATAACAACAATAACAACACAAGCACCAAATAGAAGAACACATGACCTCCCTTTTTCTGAATCTAACAAAAATCATGGAGATCACTTGAATTCTCAAGAATAAATTTGGAAGTTTACCCATATCCCATGGTGATTCAACCTAGCATAAGAAAATGAGAAGGAAAGTGGAACTCGCCAATTTAAGAACACCACTAGCTTCACAAGACCAAGCTCTAACTTTCTCATCTTGGTTACTTCTCCAAAAGACCTCTCAATCTCCCACAAAATCACTTGGTAGCTCACTAACTATAGAGCACCAACACTTTAAGTAAAGGAAAAGGAAAAGAAATGAACATGAAGTGTGATAAAAACTGAGGAATGGCCGTGAACCTCAACATACATACGGAGATGTGTTTTTTTTTTTTTCTCTTAACTTACAAAAAAAATTAATATAATTAAAATATTTAGATATTTCACTAAAATCATCATTACAACATCTAATCATTTTTATACATATCACATCACTCACTTCTCAATCTAATTTAATAAAAATATCTACTCTCGTCGCAACTCAATTGACACATGAATTTATTAGTAACATGTGACATCTTAAAATTTTTATCGATAATAAATTCTCCGTAACTTAATTAAATTACTCTCTAATAAATAATTTTAATCGGATCTCCATATATATACATACATATATATATATATATATATAAACATATTACTAACTCTAACAAAATATATTTTTGGTACTTAATTCATAAAATTAAAATTGGGCTAAAGGCCTAAGCAATTCAACACAAAATAAACTAAAATTGCATAAATTAGAGTTTAGAAAATTTTGGGTCTTAAAGGGTTCCTAAGTTGTTTCTTCACCGGATGGACCACGCCAAAGAACTTTTAATGAAACGTGATATCTTTTTAGAGTAAACGTCTCACTAGGTGATCTAATATAGCTACCGGATGCTCAACGTATGATAGACTTTCATCTAATTGCACGTCTTCATGATTAATCACATGAGAAGGGTCATGAAGATACTTCTGAAGCATCTAAATAGGAAAGACTGGATGAACTCCCGAAAGATCCGGTGGAAGAGCCAAACGATCCGCTACCGATCCGACCCTCTCTAAAACTTCAAATTGTCTAATGAACCTTGGACTTGGTTTTCCATTTTTACCAAACCGCAAAACTCTTTTCATTGGTGAAACACATAGAAATACAGGTTCTCCCAGTAAAAACTCCAAAGGACAACGCCTCTTATAAGAATAAGATTTTTGTCTACTTCTAGCTGTCACTAAGCGATCTCGAATCAACTTAATGATATGAATTTGTTTGTCTTGAATCACTATAAAGATCGTTCTAGGTTGGAAACTTACAGATTTGAGTCAAAAATCGCGTATTGCTGGAGAACGCGATAACTAGAGCTACGAAACTCAGAATCTGTAAGTTTCTTTATATTATCCATCTTAATCTTCAACTGGTGATAACCCGTAAATCAATCATACGTTGATCAAACAACTCATCAATGTAAGGTAAAGGGTATTTATTCTTTACAACTACTTTATTCAACTATCTATACTCTACACACAACCGCATGGATCCATCTTTTGTTCTTTAGAAATAATACTTGTGCTTCCCAAGGAGAAGAACTTGGGCGAATAAAACCCTTATCAAGAAGATCTTGAAGTTGCTCCTTTAAGTCCTTAAGTTCTGCTGGGGCCATACGATAAGAAGGTATAGACATAGGATGAGTGTTAGGAAACAAGTCTATAGAGAACTCAATCTCCCTATCAGGTGGCAACCCAGGAAGTTCTTCAGGAAAGACATCTGGAAATTCACATGTTATTGAAATTTTTTTTCCAATTTCTCCTCGGCCACTTATGTATCCCTTACCAAGGTTAAGTACCCTTGATAACCTTTTCTCATTAACTTGCTAGCTCTCAAGACTGAGATTTTCTTATGTGGTACCCAACAAGAGATTTTGAAACAAGAAGATTAATTGCCCCGGTATCTCAAATTTCACCACTTTATTTTGACAATCCAAAATGGCATAATGACAATCCAACCAATCCATACTCAAAATCATATCAAAATATATCAAATCAATAACTACTAAATCTATAGGCAACAAATTGCCCTTAATAGTTATATCACAAGAAAGATACACTTACTTTGCAAGAAAATTTCCTCCAATGAGTGTAGCCACAACTAAAGCCTCTTCTAGAAAAGATGAAAATTTACCAAGTCGAGTAGCAAACCACGAGGATACAAAAGAATGTGTAGCTCCGGGACCAAACAATACATGAGCATCTCTAGAACAAATAGAAAGTATACCTGTAACTAGTGCATTGGATGTCTGAGCATCCTAGCGAGTCAAAGCAAACACTCGAGCCTGACCTCTTCCTGCTGGTATCTGGCCTCTGTGACACCCTAAACCCCAAAATAACATTTATAATAATTTATACTAAATTATTTGAACAACACTCGCAGCAGATAAAGAAAATTTGCTCAAGAAAATAAAAACTTTTATATCTAATTTAGGATATTATGTTTCTCTAAATACACATATAACAATTCAAATTTGTTCCTCAATTAAAACAGTGCAATCTCAATGAGCTTGATTTAAGTATAATTACTTGATTTAATTCTAAAAACTAACTAGTACTTATAAGGTTTTCATACAAAAAGTCTTTTCAAATTAAATAAGTAAAATACAAATTACAACCCTTATTCCCAGTATCACCTATCAGAGTGGGGTTCCTTCCAACTTGAACTTCAAGACTCATTAACCTGTAATAACTGCGATTTCGCAAACGCATGGCCAAGCCAGTCAAACACAAACAACAAAGGAGGTGAGTTTTGAAATCATGTTAATAGTATAATATAAGTAAGAAGAACACGCATTTGATCATAAATAAACCGTATCATAAAACAAACATTATTCAAGGAATAAAATAACATAATAAAGTCAAAGTCAAAATCTAGGAAAATCAATACATTTCACTATAATCAAATCATCTAAGAGAAATTATAATCACGTGCGATACACATAAATCACAACAAATCAATCACAATAAAATGCAATGCTATGCATGAGCTTAGACTCTACTTCACAATGTGGTACCATTCTAACTCTGAAGTACTTGGTTAGGAGGCCATGATACTATGCCACCAACCCGGTGGACGGACAATTCAAATTGGCCCTGTCCTCATAGATCCCCTCAACTCAACCCGAGACACATATACGCAACAGTCGAGGTAAACGTGTGTTGCATGGTAGCTCCCGACATTTGGAGTGCTACCTCCAAGTCACCTAGGAATTCCCCACCCGAATACCTCCAAGGTCTAACAATCTTGCCTTAAGGCTCAACAGTAGACCGCCACGATCAGGCTCAATTCAGTTGTACTTCCCCGGAATCGCTAGGCTTGTCAGGCCTTACCTATATGATGACAAAATAATCTCCACTTCGCAAATTTTCAATATTTATTTTCTCCCCTCGTTGGCCTATGATATTCCATTAAGACCGTAATATCAAACACAAATTGGAATCACAATTATTTCATCAACTATGAGGTTACTTCAATATTCTCATCACAAATTTATAACGTCACTATCATCAATCATACATCATCACATAAACTTATCACAATTTATAACATCACAATTATTAATCATACATCATCATCACATAAAATTATCACAATGCACACATATTATATTATCACATCACAATGCCGGAACCGATTTTCTTTTCTTTTCTTTTCTCTTCGTACGACTGCTGCCTTTTCTCTCTATTTCTAATATCTTTCTACTGTAGCGCTTTCATATTAGGGTATATTTAATTTTATTTTTATTTTTTAACATATTAGTTATTGTTAACCTAACTCATTGAACTCCATTTTAAAGTCCAACTAATTAAATATTTATTTTAATTTATTTATTTGCCACTAAAATATTAATATCTTTCAAAATATCAAATTAAAAGATTATTATATTATGAGAATAGTTAAAAGGACAATAAAAAAAATATAACATCAATATTTTATATAAGCCACTAAATCAATGGAATATATATAAAATAGGCACAACTTGACAAACACACATATAAAGAAATTAAGCACAAAGTTCTTAATATTTCAAAACCCATATTTTATAAAATAAAATAATTAAAGTAGTTAATCTTTTAAAATACATTAATAACCAAGAATCATATTCAAAATAATTACTATAATTATACTTATTTTATAAAATATTCACATTAAAATACTACCATCTTTAGAGAGTAGTCAAAATTTTAAAATAAATAAATATAACATCAACAGTACATTATATTAATTACTATATCATAATAAATATATATGAAATCACAATGTCATAACAAGTAAATAAAAATAAAGGAAATCAAACACAATATATCACTACTATTCCGAGATAATTATTTATAAAATAAATAACTAAAAATAGAAAATAGTTATAGATAATTGAAATATAACTATGTGCATACTTAATATTAGTCAAACGCACAGAAAAATATTACATTAATTTAGTATAAGTATATACACGTAAAATCTTCTAAAATCTTATTCTTTAATACTATTTTGAAAATATATAAAATATAATATTTGTTATTTAGATTACTCATGTAGTCCAAAGCACCCATATAACGCAAACTAATCACAAAATTTATCACATGTATTCTAAAATAATTTTAACACCAAATTAATTATTTAAAATCATATTTCATTATTAAAATAGTTTATTATAAAATTTGGGGTGTTACAACCTCTACCACCAAATCCTCTACCTCCTTGCTAAGATGTTCTTAATCCTCTAACATAAGTATTTCTAGGACAATCCTTCATGATGTGACCTACTTGGCCACATTGATAGCACACCTTACCATCTATGGAAAAATTTCCAAAGTGAAACCTACCACAAATAGAACATCGTGTAGTTGAAACACCAGAATATCTCTAAGGGAAAGTGGATTGTGATGTTGCTCCAGAATATGATCTACGACTCTGAACTGTCCCAGAAGACTGCTCGCTAAGACCACCTTTTTGAGACATGAGTCTTTTTTGCCCCTGATAACCAAACATACATCCACCACCACGTTTCGAATAGTTATTGTAAGATCTTTAACCCTTTGTTTCTTCCTTGAATCTTGCCTATTACCTCTTTTTTTCTTCTTTTGTTGCTCAATCTGAAGTGCCAAAGTCAAAACCTCAGCAAAAGTAGAACAGTTCGACCCAACCATAGATCTACATAAGTAATCCCTCAATCCTCTTATGAACCTTTTGACACGCATTTCCACAGTGATACGGTAAGGAGCGTGTCTAGAGAGCTATGTAAAACGAGCATTATACTCTGAAACTGTCATACCCTCTGTTTGCTTCAATCGCTCAAACTCATGAGCTAATCAATCTCTAACACTTTCTGGAAGAAAACGAGCCATGAACAACTGAGAGAACTCTTTTCCATGCTAACGGAGGTGACACCACTTCTCTACCACGTGACACTATATCAAACTAATCACGTGCCACAACTATTAGCTGAAAAGATGTCAATTCTACTGCTTTTACCTTAGAACAATCCAATGCTCTCCAAATCCGCTCTAGACTATCAATGAATTGTTGTGGGTCCTCAGTCGCGCTAGACCCAGAAAAAGTAGGGGGTTTAAGCTTCATGAAGTCTGGTAAAGTAACCTCAATCCCCCTTGTTGCAGCAGTCGTCTATTGCTCAACTTGTCTAACCTCTTGTTGACCATCGAGATTTTAATTTCTTTGATAATCCCCATGTTGTTGTCTGACAACAACTCCAACAAGTTGTTGCACAACCTGTTGTGATCCCTGCATACCAGGAGCAAACTCTTCTATGGCTGGATTTTCGCGCTTGCTCCTCGGCACCTCAACATCGGCTTCCAAGCCATGTCCGCCAACATTAGCTCTACGCCAATCATCAACAGTTTCCCTTCTAGTAGGATTTCTAGTCTTGGGTGGCATTATCACTAATCAAAGAACATTGATCAAATATTGAACAAGCAACAAGAAAATATGGAAAGATATTGATGATAAATTTAAACACAAATTAAGTGCTAATATCTCCTTGCAAGTAAGTTGTGCCCGGGTACACAATTTACTAACAAGAATCTATTATCACCCTATGTTTGTAGCTATTAGGACCTACGATCGATCTCTAATACCAACTTTGATACGATCTGAAACTAAACAACGTGACCGGCGCACAAGCTATACTCCTAGCATGGCAAGCCTATCAACTAACTTAACAATTAAGCAATTAAATAGTTCCAAATAACCATGTAGAAAAATATATATAATTTTTCTCGAAATTTCAACAGAGTATCCTCTATAACTTCAACGTTTCCAAATTTATAAAATTCTTGTTTAAACGTTTAACTCATTCATAACTCAAAAAGAAAAATCTAAATATTTAATACATTTCCCATTAAAGACTTTCTAGACTTTAAATAGCTACAAAATACATCACGACTCAACAGACTTTGCAAAAGGGTCCTCAATCAAGAGACCTACCTAAAAATATGATCGAGACTTGAATCTACTAGCTGCTTGCTACTCAGTTTCCTGTGAATCTGAAAATAATGAAAAACATGAAGGGTAAGTCACAAAGACTTTGTGAGGAGACAACAACCACCACAAACTAGAAAGGAAACACAAAAAAGGCACGAATAATTGTTTTACAATCTTGTGGCAATTATATTAAACAATACTGCCAAAAATATAGATAACTCTCAAGTAAAGTATACACACGATAAAATCATTAAACTTATAATTTAGCTATTCAGGTAGAAATGTTTAAACAAGTAAAAATATATATATTTTTTAGAACCAAGAGGCGGCTTCATCTCATTGATAGTCCTTTCCTCCTAAGGGTGGCACATCCCTTAGGGGTAGATCCATCTAACGGATAGCTCTTTCCTCTCAATCCCGCAATGCATCATCACGCGTCTATTAGGGAGCTTACATCTCGTTGGTAGCCCTCTCCTCCTACGGATTACATCTCTCACAACAGCGGCTCCATCTAACGGGTAACTCTCACTAATCAAAACGATGTAACTAGGTGCACCTACCGCCGTTAATGATTTTATGATTATAACAACGATTTTCAAAACACATATTTAAAAATTATCACTCATTTCATCGTAACTCAAGGAAAACATATTCAACTCTACATCATTTGATATTTAAAAGCTTTATAACTCATAAATAAATCAAACTACAAACATATTATATAACAAAGACCATGAAAATAAATAAATGATAAACCGAGATAAATTCAAAGGTTGTGTTTCCCCAATTTTTTTTAAATAAATATTTTAACATAGAAAACGAGTAAAATAATAATTATAGCAAGATAAAAATATGTGACAGTGATCGTCGCCTACTCATAACTATGAAAAATTAACAAAGTTTTTTCTCCAACAACTCTCAAAGTAGGAGGCAGGACCTCAGCTGACAAAATGGAGTATCAAAAAATATTCTCAAGACTTTAGAAAAATTATTCTAAAGTTTAGATAACTCAAGAAAATCATAAAAATCTTTCAAGCCTCTATAGCAGTATAAATAGTTTTGCAAGAAACAATGAATTAACCGACATAAGACCGTAGCAGATACACAACAAGAAGGCCTAACTGAACGTGTGAATAGGACTATTTTGGAGTAAGTTAGATGTATGCTTCTAAGCAAATGGTGGTTGGATGCAAGTGGATCATCAAGAAAAAGAAAGGCATTCCGAGAATTGAAGAACCAAGGTATAAGGCCAGACTTGTGGCAAAGTGTTTTACATAGGCTGAAGACATTGATTACAACGAAATTTTTTCACTTATGGTAAAACATTGTTTCATAAGGGTACTTATGGCAATCGTTAATCAGTACAATTTTGAGATGAAGCAAATGGACGTGAAGACAACGTTCTTACATGGTGTAACATCCTCTAAATTATTATTTAAAAATAATTAGAACCTATCAATATTATTCAATATTAAATTATGTGTGATAATTATTTGCCTTGATCGATTTTTGTAGTTGATAAAGTTATTAGTAAGAACTATTTAATCAATGGGGAGTTTAAATATATATATATATATATATATATATATATATATATATATATATATATATATATATATAAGTAGAGATATATTATATATAGATGTGTTTTCCTAGTGCAAGAAGAATTTGGGCTAAGGGTTTGAGGCTTAGTGTGACCCAACCCACATGAATGAGTATAAATTTGGGCTATGTGTTTGTGGCTTGGTTTTTATGATCAAAGTTAAAAAAAAAAAATGTGACATTTTACCCCTCTTATTCTTCATTTAGGCCCAACATTATCTAACCAACAATTTCAACTTTAAATTTCCCTAAGTCCACAATTTTTGTATACTCACTAATAACAAACAAAATTCCGAAACCCTAGCCACCATCACCTTCACACCTCATTTTCTTCGTGCATCCAAGCTTTGAACTTCTTTTCCTTGTGACCAACTCCGTGGGGCTTAAAGCTTTTTACTAGGAAGAAAAGCGGCCAAGGTAAGGGCTTTTCCCCACACAAATTAGAGTTAGGGCGTTGGTTGGATAACATGAAATAAATAATCGTGAATTACTTCTATTTTAAATGAATAAATGTAGACTAATGGATTAAAATTATAAAACCCCAATTTTTGTTGACATTGAATTGTAATATATGACTTCTATGGATTAAAGTATGAAATTTTATGCTATGTGTGACAAAATTATAGTTTTACGATGAATATGAAATAAAGTGTGAATTTTTACCTTATATGTGATAAAGTTTTAACTTTTATTATGTATATGAGTTGTGATTAAATATATGTCTTAAATTCCTACTGATTGAAAATAGTTTTAATTTGATTTAATGCAATAATTGCTTTTGATTTTAATGACATTATGAATTTCATATTTTGACGTTACGAAATTACTACTAATGATTTGAATATATTTTTTTTGTTTTGTATGTTATGAATTTATTACTCGTGATTTAATGGGATTATGAATTTATTACTCTTGATTTGATTTTTCAAATAATTGTTTGTATGTTATAAATTTAATACTTGTCATTTAATAACACTATGAATTTAATATTGTGACTTTACGAATTTACTAATCATGATTTGAATTTTTTATTGGTTGTATGTTATTAATTTAATTCTCGCGATTTAATGACATTATGAATTTATTACTCTTGATTGAATTTTTTAAAATAATTGTTTGTATGTTATGAATTTAATACTTGCCATTTGATAACGCTATGAATTTAATATTGTTACGTTACGAATTTACTAATCATGATTTGAATTTTTATTGTTTGTATGTTATTAATTTAATTCTCGTGATTTATTGAAGTTATGAATTTACTATTATGATGTTGTGAATTTACTACTCGTGATTTGAATTTTTAATAATTTACTAACCGTAATTTAATTTGACGTTCTGTAAAAATTGTTTGTACATTTATGACATTAATAATTAATTGTCACGAATTCAATTTTTTATTTTTTATTTTTAATTTTAGAATCGTAAAATGATTAGTTTTATTTTGCTATAATGTGGAATTATTGTGTATTGATTTGGATTGACTTGTTTTGAAAATATACAATAATTAATTGGTCTCCACTTTAATGACGTTATTAAATAGACCAATCGAATTATAATGATTATGAATATTCCTTAATTATTTAATTTTTGTGTGATAATTTAAATTTTTATAATAAAGACAATGTTTTAAACCTTAAACCTTATAGAATTTTAGGATCCCATAATAGAAAGGAAGGGTAATACCGTAAAAAGTTGTATTAGCGGGATTCTGGCTAAGGAAAGTCTTGGTTATTAAGTGGTCCATTTCTTTCCTGGGAACCCCTCTAGTACACGGTTTACTGTGTGACCCAAACCTATTGTCCCCATATAAGGGAAAGGTAATACTGTAAAAAGTTGTACTAGCGGGATTCTGGCTAAGGAAAGACTTGGTTATTAAGTGGTTCGTTGACCCACCTCTCTTTCTTGGAAAGCCCTCTAGTGCACGACTTGCTGTGTGACCTAAACCTATTATATAGACGTGAATAAAATATTTCCTTACAACCGTAAGATTATAATTATATCATAGTGTTATCCTAATTAGATAATTCGTAGGAAGTATGGTTCATCGCGCAAACCGATCAGTCCCCCAAGGAGGAAGTGACATGACTGAAGCAATCCAAGCCATGAATGCGATGGCCGTTGCAATGGCCCAACAAGCTGCAGTTCAGGCTCAGCAAGCTGCAACCTAAGCTCAAGGTAATGCGCAGAGGGACCTGAGGGAGGAAGCAGGTGTTGCAACGAGGGGACTATCTGAATTCCGTCAACAAGATCCGCCAAAATTTTAAAGGGAGCATGACCTTGACAAGGCTGACCGCTGGCTGCAGGAGATAGAAAAGATATTTGACATCCTCCACTGCCCCAATGACACAGAAGTGGAGTATGCGGCCTACTTACTAATTCGTGAAGCTGAGTACTCGTGGCGGGGGGCGAGACAAATGATGGAAGGAAACCACGAAGAGGTGACTTGGGAAGTCTTTAAGAGAAAGTTCTTCGACAAATATTTTCCGAAGAGTGCCAAGGCTGAGAAAGAAGCCTAATTCTTGAGACTATATTAGGGAAGTCTCAAGGTGTCCGAGTATGCAGCAAAGTTTGAGTCCCTGGCAAAACATTTTCGCTACTTCCGTAACCAAGTGGATGAAGAGTACATGTGCGAGAGGTTTGAAAGCGGGCTCAGGTATGAGATTAAGGAGTCTGTGGGACCCCTAGAGATACGTCAGTATCAGGTGCTGGTGGAGAAATGCAAAAAGGTTGAGATCATGAAACGGGGCCGCCTGAACAAAAGTGTTATTGGTGGACCAGCAAGACCTCAGGTAGAAATTAACCACAACCTTATCATTTAATTATGGGGTTATGTCTCTAAATATTACCTTTGAACAGGGAATTGGTGACCAACAAAATAGAGGCAGATACTTTCAACAGCAAAAGCCTTATGCTCGCCCACAAGGGATTGCTAGAGATCGACCAGGTCCCCAAAACGTGGGAGATCAGAGGCCTCAGAATCCAGCACAGAACCCAATGCGTACTAGTCGACGCTATCATTGTGGACAGGAGGGACATTGGATAGCTGAGTGTCTCGGAAGAACCAGGATATGTTATGTCTGTCAGAAACCAGGCCATCTTGCAAAAAATTGTCGGGAGAAGGACACTGGCGACAATAAGGATGTTGTCAACAAGGATGTTGCACGCCCTATTGCTCGAGGACGTGTTTATCATATTAGTGGAGAAGAAGCACCATCTTCCTCAGAACTGATTCAGGGTGAGTGTTTAATTGCTGGAAAGATACTTCCTGTGATATATGATTCTGGAGCGACACACTCGTTCATTTCATTAGATTGGGTGGACTCGCTCTAGCTTGCTGTCACCACTTTACCATTCAATTTACTGGTTACCCTCCCCTCTATTGAACCAGTAAAATGTAATTTGGAATGCTTGTAATGCCCACTGACTGTGTTTAAAATGAATTTTAAGGTCGATTTGATTTGTATTCCTCTGAAACATCTTGGAGTAATTTAAGGAATGGATTGGTTGTTTAGCAACTACGTCATGTTAGATTGCGCCCGACAGAATGTGATATTTCCAGATCCTGACATTTCAAAGTTCCTTTCGGCCAACAGATTGAAGTTTTCTCTGAAGGGAGAAGTGCAAAAATATGTGTTTCTCAACTCCATCAGTATGACTCCAGAGGTTGTTGTCGATGAGATCCCAGTGGTGAAGGATTTCTCTGAAGTTTTTCCCACCAGACGTACCAGGATTACCCTCAGTCCGCGATGTCGAATTTTCTATCGATGTCATTCCAGGTAATGGACCCATCTCTATCGCTCCTTACAGAATGGCCCCCTTAGAGCTATCAGAACTAAAGAACCAATTGGAAGACCTTCTGTCTAAGAAATTCAATCGGCTTAGTGTGTCACCATGGAGAGCCCCCGTATTATTGGTCAAGAAGAAGGATGGAAAGTCAAGACTGTGTGTTGATTACCGACAACTCAACAAGGTCACAATAAAAAACAGATACCCCTTACCCCGCATTGATGATTTAATGGACCAACTCAAAGGGGCAGAGGTGTTTTCTAAGATTGACCTAAAGTCAGGGTACCATCAGATTCGGGTGACAGAAGATGGTATATCCAAGACGGTCTTCATAACGCGTTATGGGCATTATGAGTACTTGGCGATGCCCTTCGGAGTGACCAATGCGCCAACTATCTTCATGGATTATATGAATCGTATCTTCCGTCCATTTTTAGACAAGTTCGTGGTGATCTTTATTGATGACATATTGATCTATTCCAAGACCCAAGAAGAACATGAGGAACATTTGCGTCAAGCTCTACAAGTACTGAAAGAGCAACAACTATATGCCAATCTAGGAAAATGTGAATTTTGGTTGGAAGAAGTGAAGTTTTTGGGGCATGTAATTTCTAAGGAAGGGATTGATGTCAACCCATCCAAGGTAGAAGCCGTGATGGCATGGAAACAACCGCAGACAGTAACAGAAATTAGAAGTTTTCTCGGTTTGGCCGGGTACTATAGGAGATTTATTGAGGGATTTGCCAAGATTGCTGCTCCATTGACACACCTTACGAAGAAGAACCAGATTTATGCATGGACTGAGGCGTGTGAGAAAAGTTTCTAACTGATGAAGGAGAATCTAACTACGTCCCCAATGTTAGTGCTGCCACAACCAGAAGAGCCTTATGAAGTTTATTGTGATGCTTCCTACCAGGGTTTGGGTTGTGTGCTGATGCAGAACAAACGAGTAGTGGCCTATGCCTCAAGGCAATTGAAGGTGCATGAAAAGAATTATCCCACTCATGACTTGGAGTTAGCGCCAATTGTCTTCGCATTGAAAATTTGGAGACATTATCTATATGGGTGTAGTTTTGATGTATTTGGTGACCATAAGAGTTTGAAATACTTAATTGATCAAAAGGAACTTAACATTAGGCAGAGGAGATGGATGGAGTTCATTAAAGACTATGAGTTCACGTTGCATTACCATCCAGGGAAAGCAAACATGGTGGTTGATGCCCTAAGCAGGAAGCGAGTTCATCTCTCGTTTGTACTAATGAAGGGGTTGGAGTTGTTAGAGAAGTTCCGTGACTGGGATCTTAATTTGGATTCCTCATTGGGGAAAATGCAATGTGGAATGATCATTATAGATAGTGAATTGATGAATGAGATTAAAGTTCTCCAAGTTACAGACGTGTTGACCCAAGAGAAAAGGAAGTTGATCGAGGTCGGCAAGGCACCTGAATTTGAGGTGGGCCCAGACGACATTGTGAGATGTAATGGACGTGTTTGTATACCCAACAATACAGAATTGAGGAAGACTATCTTGGATGAGGCCCATGAAAGCAAGTTGAGTATTCACCCTGGTATCACCAAAACATATAAAGACCTTAAGCAAAAGTTCTGGTGGCCGGGAATGAAGAAACAAGTAGTAGAATATGTGGCTTCATGTTTGACTTGTCAGAAAGCCAAGGTAGAGCATCAGAAACCAGGGGGACTACTAAGGTAATTAGCATTGCCTAAGACCCAACGGAAGTTTGACTCCATTTGGGTGATTGTCGACAGGTTCACCAAATCTGCCCATTTCGTACCCGTGAGGACTACTTATGATCTGAATAAGCTTGCAGAGATCTACATTGCCGAGATTGTTAGACTACATGGGGTACCCTCCAGCATTGTGTCAGATGGAGATCCAAAGTTCATTTCTCGTTTGTGGGGAGCATTACATGAGGCGTTGGGTACTAAGTTAAGATTGAGTTCGGCCTATCACCCTCAAATCGATGGACAAACAGAAAGGACTATTCAGACCTTGGAGGATTTACTGAGAGCGTGTGTGTTGGATGAGCGAGGAAGTTGGGATAATATGTTGCCTCTCGTTGAGTTCACATATAACAATAGCTATGATGCGAGCATTGGGATGGCACCACAAAGCAGACAAAAGAGTTATGCCGATCAACGAAGGAAATCGCTGGAGTTTCAAGAGGGTGAACATGTGTTTTTGAAAATGACGCCCACTACTGGAGTTGGTAGGGCACTGAAGTCTAAGAAAGCTCACTCCTAAATTCATTGGCCCATATCAGATCCTCCGACGTATGTGTCTCGTAGCTTATCAGATTGCCTTGCCTCCGAGTCTGGCCAAACTGCACGACGTATTCCATGTGTCACAGTTGAGGAAGTACATGGCTGATCCTTCCCATATTATCACGCTCGATGATATCCAGTTGAAGGAGAACCTTTCCTTTGAAATTCCACCACTAAGCATTACTAAGCACCTACGAGGTAAGGAGATTGCTTTGGTCAAGGTGATTTGGGACCAAACGACTTGGGAATTAGAGGAAAAGATGAGAGAACTCTACCCTGATCTGTTTATGTCTACCTAGTTTCGAGGACGAAACTATTTTTAAGAGGGTGAGTATTGTAACATCCTCTAAATTATTATTTAAAAATAATTAGAACCTATCAATATTATTCAATATTAAATTATGTGTGATCATTATTTGCCTTGTTCGATTTTTGTAGTTGATAAAGTTATTAGTAAGAATTATTTAATCAATGGGGAGTTTAAATATATATATATATATATATATATATTTAAGTACAAATATATTATATGTAGATGTGTTTTCCTAGTGCAAGAAGAATTTGGGCTAAGGGTTTGAGGCTTAGTGTGACCCAACCCACTTGAATGAGTATAAATTTGGGTTGTGTGTTTGTGGCTTGGTTTTTATGATCAAAGTTAAAAAAAAAAAAAAAAGTGACATTTTATCCCTTTTATTCTTCATTTAGGCCCAACATTATCTAACCAACAATTTCCACTTTAAATTTCCCTAAATCCACAATTTCTGTATACTCATTAACAACAAACAAAATTCCGAAACCCTAGCCACCATCACCTTCACACCTCATTTTCTTCGTGTATCCAAGCTTTGAACTTCTTTTCCTTGTGAACAACTCCGTGTGGCTTAAAGCTTTGTACTACGAAGAAAAGCGTCCAAGGTAAGGGATTTTCCCCACACAAATTAGAGTTAGGCCGTTGGTTGGATGACATAAAATAAATAATCGTGAATTACTTCTATTTTAAATGAATAAATGTAGACTAATGGATTAAAATAATAAAACCTCAATTTTTGTTGACATTGAATTGTAATATATGACTTCTATGGATTAAAGTATGAAATTTTATGCTATGTGTGGCAAAATTATAGTTTTACGATGAATATGAAATAAAGTGTGAATTTTTACCCTATATGTGATAAAGTTTTAAAATTTATTATGTATATGAGTTGGAGTTTGAATTTTCTTATTATATATGTGGAAGTATATTTTTTATAGCCTATATGATATAAAGTTTCTATTTTTATGTGTATGTGGTGAAAGTCATAATTTTTATGACTATTTGTCTATGAATATGTGATAATCATGATAAGGATGTGTGTATGTGTTCTTAGTGATATGTGAATAAGTGATGATTTTAAAAAGTAATTTTGAATGCATATGACATGATTCTTAGTGGGCTGTGTGGGAATATATCTCTTGATACTATATCATAAAGTCATGGCATATGCATCTTCGTGGGAGTTGCCTTAGTGGCAGGTTTGTTTTCCCCATTGGTATGGGTGACCTTTCTTTGTGGAAGTTGCCTTAGTGGCATGTTTATATCCGGATCATATAGTTTTAGGAGCATGCATTATGCATATGTTTTGATATACAATTTACCGGTGTGCGCATTTTTTTCTTTTAAATTGGAAGTTTTTACTTTTATATGTTTTGTGTTATTCTTCTATATGCTTAGCTTTGGTTTGATGTGGATGATGGAAAAAAACTGACCCTTACAACAACATTCTGTGTACTAATGAGTTCAAGGAGATTCAAGATTAGTTAATGAGTATTGACGTGTGGCGAACGTGGGGTAAACATGGGTTTTTCAAGACAATTTTGTAATAATAGAATTGTCCAACATTTCTAATTTCTTTTTAATCGTTTGTCACAAACTTTTAATATGTACTAGAATTGTATAAATACGGAAGTGGTTCCCTTCCGTTATGAATAATTGTCTTTACTTTGTTTTAAATTTTGAATAAATATTTTCTTAATGATATTAAATAATGTGTTTGTTACTAATTATTTAAATGAATAAATGCTAAGTATTCAAAAAAAAAAATCGTAAACTTTTCTAAACAATAAGTATTTTTTTAAGTAACGTTTTGGATTAAAAATCTGGGGCGTTAGACATGGGGACCTATAAAAAACAATCTACATGCAACAACCAGAGGATTTCGTAGTGGACAGGTCGAAGGTGTGTCTTATGAAGAAATCGTTGTGGGTTGAAATAGAGTCCAAGGCAATGGCATCGTCAATTTAATGAGTTTCTTATGACGAATGGTCTTGTAAGAAGTAGCTACAACAATTGCGTCTACATCTTGAAGAGGGATGAGAAAGTCCTTCTCTACCTACTTCTTCATGTGGATGATATCTTAATGGCAGTTCTAGCAAGGAAAAGATCAATGTGCTCAAGGAAAAGCTAAATGCAGAATTTGAGATGAAGGATCTTGTTGTTGCGAAGAAGATACTTGGGATGGATATCGTGAGGAACCAGACTAAGGGTGAATTGTTCTTATCTCAGTTTGGTTACTTGAAGAAAGCGGTGGATTGATATAGGATGCATGAAGCTAAACCAGTTAGCACTCCTTAGGATCATCACCGAAGTTCTCAGTTACACAAGTTTCTAAGTCCGAAGAGGAGAGGAGGAAAATGGATGCTACTCCATATGAAAGTGGGCTAGGAAGCATCATGTACGGTTTGGTTTGTAGTAGGCCAGACTTAGCATAGTGAGTCGGTTTTGAGGTATTTGAACAAGTCACTAAAAGGTGGTTTGAAATACACAAGATACGAAATATGCTGGAAATGTGCATACAAGAAAATCGCTGTGCGATAAATTGGAAGACAAATCAATCATCTGTTGTGGCGTTATTTGGAGAAAGAATATATATGAGAAAAAAAAAATTAGTTATTTCACTCTTGATTCCTCATCTATTAGCTGTCTCTGCCATGCAAGCATTGAATTACTATACTGCAACTGAATATTACCTATTCTGACAATTATAGTAATATATGTGTTGATCTCTATTTCCTATTAGAAATAGTACAAATTACGACCAATTGCTAAAACAAATAACATATCAGAAATCAATCTAAGATCAAATTCTAAATATGGATATAGGATACTTCTCTCCGTCCGAATTTGAACAGTGATTCACTGTACTGTTAGAGTTTAGCCTCTTCCACTAGATCCAATTATATGCGTTGGTTTTACCTAAAATGTATCACAATAAAGTAAAAACAAACATCCAAAAAAGAATATTTCATTTATCTCCAACTTTCTTAACATTTTTGTTTTCCTCAATATTATGATTTATGATATCTTCATTCCTTCCAACATATGCTTAATAAACTTGTCCACCGTACAAAAATACATGTTTATGTATGAGCCAAGTGCAAAACTCAATAAACTGCTACAATTCAAATTTGAGGCTTGTATTGAAAGATGATTTCTTTGTCAAATTTGGCTGATACTGATGGATAAGATCAGAACCATAATTTTTCTCAAAAGACCAAAAATAAAGGAAAGTTCATTTTCTAGCACGTAACTACATGTTTTATCTTTTGGCATGCCAATATGTCTTTGTGTGTGAGTGAGAAAGAAAATACAAGAGTGACAAATTTAAGAAACACAATTCATAAAACAACTGCTAGAAAATGAAAAACATTGATATAGCTCCAAACTTCAACTAGTTAAAGAAAGGTAGATGATGTAGAATAAACTAATTACATGAAAGACAATATGTAATTGGGAAATCTTTATGAATTGATATAACTCCAAACTTCAACTAATTAAAGAAAGGTAGATGATGTAGAATAAACTAATTACATGAAAGACAATATGTAATTGGGAAATCTTTATGACATTGGACAAAATGAAACAAAGTTCAAATATTTCATCCTATACTATTGCATTTGTAGAATCTAATAGGTTTAATTGCAGTTTTAGTTCCTCTATTTTTATTAATTTACGAAATTGACCCCCCTATTTTAAAAGTCAACAGTTTTGATTCCTTTATCTGATTTTTTAACTTAAAAATGATGTCGTGTGATGCTTTAAATAATGTGACATATAATACGATGATGTAGAATGATTAACACCCATGAAATTAGAATAAAACATCATAAAACTTAGCTTTCAACTTCAAGTTTTTTTTTCATATTTTTAATTTAATTAATGCATCTAAATGGTTCTATATTATAGAATTGTATGTCACGTCATTTAAAATATGTCAAATCATTATTTTTTAATTAAAAAATCTAAAGGAGGAACCAAAACTGTCAACTTTTAAATTAGGATGACCGATTCCATGAATTGATTATAATAGAGGGACCAAAATTGCAATTAAATCAATCTAATATAATAAAAGGTAGTCATATAAGATCTACTGTGGATAGAAAAATATTAACAATACATTATTTAACACATACTTTTAACCACTCTTTTATATTGGTTGAAAATCAGATTAGTTATACTAAATTTAAGTGGGACCCATATAAATTGGTGTGATTCATATGAATTTCAACCAATAAAAAAGAGTGTGTATGTTACAGAGTGTGTTATTAGATAACATAAAATTTTATATGTCATAGATCACCTTGTACAGGAAGATAAATTCATTAACATTTGGTCATTTGCTAATAAAAATGATACAGAGAAAGTGACGTGATAGAAGTGATATGGTGATGATGTGATAGGAAGAGAGATATACAGAGAAAATGAAGCATTGAATAGGTATAGAAAAATTATGGGTGTACATATGACATTGTTGTAATTGTTATGGTCTCTAGTAGAGCAGTCAATTTCACAAACCCTCTAATTATTTACCTCAGTCCACATGTTGGAGGGGCCAAAACCCCA
Source organism: Cicer chorassanicum (assembly GCA_037974735.1). Taxonomy (NCBI): domain Eukaryota; kingdom Viridiplantae; phylum Streptophyta; class Magnoliopsida; order Fabales; family Fabaceae; genus Cicer; species Cicer chorassanicum. The sequence continues at coordinate 14,813,072 of JBBPBP010009777.1, read as the reverse complement.
AAAAAGAAAACCCTTAAAACCAAAAAGCCCCTAAAAATTTATGGGCTTAGTGGGGCATATAGGCCCACTTTTTAAAAAAAAATTGAAATTTTTTTTATTTTTTTTCTGAAATTTTTTTGATTCAAAAAAAAAATCAATTTTTTGATTTCGCTCACAATTTTTTTAGAATTTTTTTGTTATTTTTTCAAGAAAAATAAATTTCGAAAATTTTTCAAATAAAATATCTAAATTAACTAAACATTAGACCTATGAGATCCCTCACTTAAGCTTACAAAAAATAATGAAATAATGGATCGGAGTTTTAAAATATTTATTTCAATAAGAACTCTAATATTAGAGACTTAGTATGAAATTTTTGAGATGAGACTTTAGACTTTGAGACTTTATTGACAACTCTAGTCTCTAGTACTTTTGAATACTGCATAATATAATTTGCAAATTCATGTTCTGTGCCTCTGTAGCCTCTAACATAACATGTTTTGAGCTGTGGTGAAAGACATTCTGGAACAATGGTGGGTGGATCCTTTCAAGTGTGGTTATATGTCGGGGATTGACCCTGAAGTTCCTGTCAACATTTGACATATAAAATGTTGCTTTTAAAAAAAATTAAAATACATGAAATTGGATTTAGTAACGAAATAAAAAATCCTAAACGTCAACAAAACCTTAATGGTAAGATTTTGAATTTTAGGAGAATGTTTGAGCATTCCAAGCTACCACATCCACTATTATAAGTAAAGAAGTGAACTCAAATTTTAGTTATCATTATAAACAAAAGTTAATTATTTTTAACTCATTTAACGTTAGTACTTCTAATATATATTCCTTTACTTTAATAAATTTGTAAAAGCTTAGTGGATTATAACTGTGTCTGATTAGTTAGTGAAAGTCTAAAATCTATATTAAACCAATGTGATAGTATTCTGTTTTTTTTTTTCTTTCTTTTTTTAGTTAGTTAATAAGTTATAGTTGTAACTAACTAGAGGAAAGGGAGAGCTATGTAACTAACTAGAGGAATGTGATCGTAAGTGTTCTAAGGTCAATAAGGGAGAGTTCAATTGAGCATAGAGCAGAAAATTCTAAGTGCTATAACATTGTACTCTATTTTGGTTATTGAAGAAGGAAATAAAACAACTATCATTGAAGACGTAGGAGATTATTGCTCCGAACCTCGATAACTCTTGTGTTTTCTTCATCTTTTATCATTTCCAATAATCAATTCTGCATTCACATTCAATTTTTCTGGATTGAAATCATAACAAATTGGTATCAGAGCATAGTTCAAGAAGAAGGTATTTTCTTTCGTTAAAAATGGGCAGAGCAAAATTTGATATTGAGAAATTTACTGGTGATAACGATTTTGGGCTATGGAGAATCAAGATGAAAGCATTGCTGGTTCATCAAGGACTGCAAGATGCATTGCTGGGCATTTCGAAAATGCCACCAACATTATCTAAAAAGGAGAAGAAAGATATGGAGAGCAAGACACACAACACCATCATTCTTTCCTTGGGTGATGATGTTCTCAAAGAAGTGGCAGCTCAAGACATTGCTGCTGGTGTTTGGTTGAAGCTTGAGAGTCTCTACATGACTAAGTCTCTAACAAATGAACTTTATTTGAAGAATTGTCTGCACCAAATGAAGATGGAGGAAGGCATGTCCATTAAAGAACATGTTTCTTTATTGACCAAAATTGTTCTTGATTTAAAAAGCATTGATGTTGAAATAAGTGAAAAAGATCAAGCAATCATGTTACTATGCTCACTGCCACCCTCCTTTGAAAATCTTGTGGATATAATGATGTTTGGGAGAGAAACTTTCACTTTGGAGGAAGTTAAGGTGACTCTAAATACAACAGATATGAAGAAGAAAATTATTGATATAAAAGGGGAAACTAGTAATGTTGAAGGGTTGTTTGCTCAAGGAAAAGCTAAAAAGAAAGATGGTAACAACAAGAACATAGAGAATTCCAAATTCAAGACCAAGAAAACTTGTTTTCATTGTCATAAAGAAGGGCATTTTTGCAGAGATTGCCCTGAAAGAAAGAATCAATATCATGGAAATTACAAAGATGAGAATGATGTTGCTGTAGTTGCTGATGGATATGAGCAGTGATGTATTATCAGTAACTGAAGAACCATGCTAAAATGAATGAATTCTGGGTGCACTTTCCACATGACACCCAATCTAGAATGGTTTGATACTTACAATAAAACTGATGCTGGGAAAGTTCTGATGGGAAACAACATGGCCTGTAAGGTGACTGGAATTGGAAATGTGAAGATCAAAATTGGTGATGGATCAATTAAAATTCTCTCTAATATGAGGCATGTACCTGAACTTAAGAGAAATCTGATTTCCCTTGAATGCTGGACCAGACTGGTTTCACAATAAAAGCTGAAGGAGGAATACTCAAGGTTTATAAAGGTACTTCCCAGATTCTTCAAGGAATCAGAAGTAGTGGACTATACAAATTGCAAGGTAAAATTATCACTAACTCTACCATCTTAATTTCTGTCACAAATGATATTTCTACAAAGATGTGGCATTAGACTAGCCCATGTTAGTGAAAGGGGTCTGGAGGAATTATATAAGCAAGGTTTGATTGGGAGTGGAAACTTTGAGAAGTTAGAATTCTGTTAGTTATGTCTTTATGGCAAATAGAAAAGGGGAAAATTCAATACTAGTACACACACTACAAAGGCCATATTAGACTATGTTCATTCAAATATATGGGGGCTTGCTAGAGTCCCTTCAATTGGAGGTGTCAAATTCTTTATAACCTTTATTGATGATTGGTCAAGAAAGGTGTGGGTTTACTTACTGAAGCATAAGAATCTTAAATGGTCTGGAATATCTAAGTAATGGGTTTACAGAATTTTGTAAAGATATGGGGATAGCCAGACATAAGAGAGTAAGACTAACAACCCAACAAAATGGTCTAGATGAAAGGATGAATAAGACCATTTTGGAGAGAGTCAGATGTATGTTGACCAATGCTAAACTTGACAAGAGATTCTAGGGGGGGGGGAGGCAGTACACACAACTTGTTACTTGATCAATAGGTCACCATCTGAAGCTATAAGTTTCAAAACGCCTGAAGAAATATGGAATGGAAGAGCACCAAGTTATGAGAATCTATGAATCTTTGGTTGCACTGCCTATATACACGTGAATGAAGGAAAACTTGAGCCCAGTTCTTAGAAAGGGATCTTCCTAGGCTATCCCGAAGGAGTAAAAGGTTACAAGGTTTGGATCACTGAATCAAATGGAGGAAGAGCTATAATTAGCAGAGATGTTGTTTTCAACGAAGATGATATGCTGGAAGTTGGAAAGCCAAGCTCAATTCAAATACAGGAAAATGATCAAAAAAGTTAGGGAGCACAAATTGAGGTAGGGCTACCAAATCCTGGTAAGCCTAACCCAGAAAGAACTATAAGCCTGGCACAATCTGAAACTAAAGATGCTCAAGGTGGAGAATCAGAATCAACATATTGTCTTGTAAGAGATAGGGAAAGGAGAGAAGTAAGAGCTCTAGTAAGGTATGGATATGCAGATCTGGTTGCATATTCCTTAAATGTGGAAACAGATGACCAATGGACTGATCCAATAAGCTACAAAGATGTTGTTACTGGAGAAGACAATAAGCATTGGAAAACTGCTATGATGGATGAATTGGATTCACTCATGAAAAATGACACTTGGAAACTTGTGATAAAACCTAAAGATCATAAAGTCATAGGCTGCAAGAGGATTTTTAAGAGAAAACCTGAGATTCCAGAAGTTGAGAAGATGAGATTCAAAGCTAGAGTAGTAGCAAAGGGATATTCACAAAGAGAAGCAATTGATTTCAAGGAAATATTTTCTCCAGTTGTGAAGCATACCAGTATTAGGGTCATACTTGCCTTAGTTGTTGCTTACAACCTGGAACTGAAATAAATGGATGTCAAGACTACTTTCTTACATGGCCATCTAGAAGAAAACATCTACATGAGTAAGCTTGAGGGTCATGTTGTACTAGGAAAGGAATACATGGTATGTTTGCTTAACAGGTCATTGTATGGACTTAAGCAGTCCCCTAAACAATGGTACAAAAGATTTGACTCTTTTGTGATTTCAAAAGGATTCCATAGAAGCACTTTTGACTGATGTGTATATTTCAAAAGAGAAGGTCCAATCAACTTCATATACCTATTACTCTATGTAGATGATATATGTTAATAGCTAGTGTTGATATGAATGTTATCAATAATTTGAAGAAATCACTTAATTCTGAATTTGAAATAAATGACTTAGGAGCAACTAAGAGAATCCTTGGAATGGAAATTGAGAGGGACAGGCCCATGGGATTGCTACAAGTAAAGCAGTCCAATTATATTGAAAAATTACTTAAGAGATTTAACATGTTGGATGCCAAAACTATGTTAACTCCTATTGTTGGACACTTCAAACTATCCTCACTTCGTCTAATTATAAATGTCTCATAAGAATTGTGCATATTCTTTTAAGAAAATGATGATTTGCGTTGATTTCAATGATAAAATGAATTTTAATTTATTAAAATAGACTTTTTAAAAGTAATTAGATTAATAATGAGATTAGTTGAGATACAATAAATAAAAATATATTACTAGAAACGTAATTAATATTTCATTGGTAATATAAATAGGCAAACAATGAGACAAATAAATATTGCAAATAAGAAATTTAGGATAGATGAAAAAATAAAAGGCTCATTACTTTGTAAAAAATTTGCTTATTTTCATTTCTTAAAATTTGTGTTAATTTTATTCGTTAATAAGTAGATAAAAGTTTTTTGAAGAGAACAAATTGTCTACATTTCTAGCATCTCTCATTTCCCTTCCACACCCCACCAGTGAAAGCAGCTGTCGCCTATCAAGCGCCATCACCCACAACAAAATGTTAGAAATCTTGAATATCTTCAATCTTGACGTTAGAATGTGATTTACTGATTTTAGAAAATCATTATCTATTAGTATTTATTCTGATTGAATTTTTTTATTAAAACCCAATATTTTAGATTCGAACAAGACTTTCAAAGTCGACCTTATTTATAAATTGTTGTGATCTGAAAATACAAAATCTTTTAGATTGAAAATACATAATACATAACAATTAAAAGCAATAAAACATGTCATACTTTCCATTAAGGTGAAATTACACTTAATTTAATTACATGATTGATGTCTACCCACCATGTTCGTGATTTTCATTCTCAATATTCAAGAATTCTTCAACATTAACGTAGTCACTGGATTTGGACCTAACCCAACATATTTCCATGCGATGCACTTGGATAGTTTCAGACGTGTGTTTGCGGCCGACAAACATAGATGTGAAATAAAAGGAAACTTTTTCCACACTCAAAGTTATTTCAATTTCAATAGGTTTTAAAAAAAGAAGTTATTTCAATAGTACACCCAAAAAAAGAAAATATTGAGACCAGCATCATGGTCAGGATGAGTGCATGCATGAGTTTAGATTCTCTCTATTTTCTTTTTCTATTTCTTCTTTTTATTACTATAGTTTTAAAGTGTTTTATAATATATTTTGTTAGCAAAAATTAAAGTGAAAATACACCATAACGAAGAATTCACATCTCAACTACATTGGTATTTCAAAAATATCGCATCTCATGTGTAACATTCTAATAAATCTATTGACTACAAAATAAAAAACAAAAGGCCTAATTGTAATTTTTGTTCCTTTATTATTATCAATTTACGGAATTGGTGTCCTTATTTTAAAAGTTGATAATTTTTGTCCCTCCCTCAGATTTTTGAACTAAAAAATGACGATTTGACATATTTTAAATGACGTAACATACAATTCAATGATATAAAATCATCTAGATGCATTAATTATTCATATGTCATTAATGTTAATCATTCTAAATCATCATATCATATGTCACGTTATTTAAAACATCTCATATTATCATTTTTTAGTTAAAAAATCATTGGGAATAACCAAAACTTTCTAATTTTAAAATAGGAGGACCAATTTCGTGAATCACTAAAAATAGGTGAACTAAAACTGAGATTAAGCCAAAATAAAAAGTTTGAGAAGGAGCCAAAACCCAAAGAAACAAATATCACCAATGCGGTCTCATTAAAAATATTACCTGAAAAATCTAAAAGAATAAATCCAATGTGAAGGAAAAAAGAGTAAAAAGAGTGTAGCGTATTAAAGTAAAGAGTATCAAATAAAAGAGAATAATTAACTAAAACAAAAAAATGGAGAGACTATCCTGAAATATTGTAGTAAAAGTCGTTTCATGAATGTAATAAAATAGAGGAGTAAAAGTACACTTAAACCAAATGAAAAATTTTATTTGAACACACAAATTTGAAATAATATATGACGTTGTATGTACTATTCACTGTATTTATAGAGTGAACAATATTCTTTTTTTGTCAAAAAAGAATTTTCATAATTTTTTTTATCAATTTTTTATTTTCATAATTGAGACATTTTTTTGTGACACATATACAAATTTAAGACATTAACCACTTTTGAATATTGCAATATAGTAGTTAAAGAAGAACTTTAACGTTGTTAATACCATGTATTTTACTAGTTAATAAAATATATCTTTAACAAGTAGTTAATAACATACATTTTAGTGGTTAATAAAACAAATTTATAATGTGTTACAAAAGTACTTTTATTTTATTTTTTGAAAAAAAATATTTGCAGAATAAAGTATTTTCTTTGAAAAAAAAAGTTCACCTTTGTGTTCCAATAATACAAGTGTAAACCAAATAGTTATGAAAAAATAAAATCTAAATTAGTGAAATGAAGTAATGACATTAAATACGGTAAAATTAATTAACATTTACTTATATATTTTAAGATCATAAAATTAAATTGTTTATGTTTATATTCGAAATTAAGAGGAGTATAAAAGTTTTTATTCCAAAAATATACAATATTAATTACACATTTATGCATCAAGCTGTATAGTGAAGATCTCTATTTCTTTAAAAATGAAAAGATTCAACCGGTCTATTACATGCTGAAAATTTAACAACATTCACAAGTGGCAACCATATCATTTTAGGGGGGCGCCGCTTTTATAATGTTAAATTAAATAAACTAACTAGATGATTGTACTATATCGACTTATATTGCTATGCTGCCAACCCCTATAGGGTTCTAAGCATTCTACGATTATGTTGCCTTAAATGCCTAAAACATAAACAATGAATGCGGACAATCATGACTAGAGACAAAATTTGGTGAACACTTTGTAGAAGTCGGGTTCCTTCCGATTACTAACAAGTTAATATTTAAATTTGTTTTCGAAATTTTATAAATTGACAAATATAAAATTTTATGAATTTTATAGTTCTTTTGAAAAATTTTATCATTAGATATTTTAATGTGGCATTGTAATTAAATATTTAATGTATCTTTATTGATTTCATATCAATGTCATTTTTCTAAAGATAAATTTGTCTATAAAATTTTGTCATCTCAAAGATTAATTTATGAGTATTTGTAGTTGTACATGAATTGATTATTGACAAATTAGTCTATGAAAGATTTAAAATTTCACAGGAAAATTAGTCTACAATGTAATGGCGTTGAGGTCAAATATTCAATTAACATATCATATCGTAATGTTTAATGATAAAAATTTAAATTTAAACTGTTTTAATTACTATTTTACTATTTTGACTTATTCTTACAATTTAAATGACCAATTTGCATATTCACTTATACTCCATATGTCCTATAATAATAGGAGATACAAAGTTAGTTTGATGGCTCGTGCATGACACATTAGAAGTTTAATAATAAGGGAGATGAAATGTTTGACCTCATTTTCAGCGTATTATGGACAATTTCCAACAAATACTAATATTGACTATTCTAAAAAAAATTAGTCACATTTTTGTAAGAAAATTTATCTTAAAATAATGTCATTTTTTCCTTTTCAATGTAAACTATTTACCGTTTATATTCTTCAATTAATATTATTTGTATTACTTTCAAGTTATAATTTTACTTTGCATTTATGATATTGAAAATCAACTAATGATTAAAAAAGTTAATTTTGTAAAAAAAAATGTTAGTTTAGTAAAATTATTATTTTTTTTAATTTATTTATCATTTTTCTTACTCGATATAAAGTTATCGAATGCGACAAATCTACAGAAAGAGTATAAATTATATTAAATGAACATGGATATTTTATAATGGTGTCTTTTTTTAAAACAAAAATAGGCATCTCATCCACATAAGTAAGTTAGGTATGATCGCATTAATGGCAAAGCTCTCATAAGTATTTTTGGATAGAATAGAACAATTCTATAGTGCTCGGATCAGTAAGTTTTGCATTATACACAAAATTTATTTTTTATTATTGGATTAATAAATCTTGTCATTGAAATCCAATGAGATATCATAAAATTTATTGATCAAATGGTAAAAATAAACTCATGTATAATGTAAAATTATAGTGTTTGTGCACATTAAACAAAGCTTCTTCGTTAACGGTAAAAAGGTACTAATCAATTTCATTGAGACATCTTATATCTAAAAGTTATTAAGTCTCTACATTAAAAATTTATGTCTCAAAGTGATGGCAATTTTGTAAAAAAAAATTTACCTATTTATTTCTCCCACTAATTACATTTTTATTTTTTACTTAGTCACATCTTTTTAAAAAAAAATTATCAGTCCTTATATATTTTTTAATATATCATTTTATTGCTTAAACTATTCTTATTACAAACTACTGATGTGTTCCTCCCACTAATTGCATATTATTATTTATTGTTATTTATTTAGCCACATGTCTTGTATTATATCTAAAAGTTGTTGAGTCTCTACATGGAAATTTTTCCTACTAAATTAATGACAATTTTGTAAATTTTTATACCTATATTTTTTTACAAGATATACCTATTTATTT
>JBBPBP010009777.1:14781299-14802129 GCA_037974735.1 Cicer chorassanicum | reverse complement strand
AAGTGTATAAAAATCTAATTATATAAAATAAATAATACAATTTTCAAAATATATACATTTATACACCAAAAATTTTATTAAAATAAAAAAATAGAAAAAAAAATAAAGAGGATCAAAACTCGATTGACAAGTGTTTTATTTTATTACTGATGAACCACTAATTTTTGTTTTTTTAGGAATGACACTGTTATTAATTAAAATTATTGGAATATTATATGACGCGTATCTCCTACTAATGACTTTTTATTTTTCACAAAAAATGAGAATAGGGAACTATTTAGCCCACTTTATAATTGGGCTGGTTTAAAGAAAAGTTTCATAATTGATTAACTTTATGCCTCTACGTACACCATATACTTCTACCTCCATAGACTCACTTAAATTCAATTTTGTCCTTCACATGAAAAGAAAAATCAAAGCAAAACTACACATTCAGTCTTTTAAATTTAATTTAATATTTGTTTAGACTCTTTAAGTTTATTTTCCTCAATTCAATCCTCTAATCAAGTTATATTCGTTTGAACCATTAACCTTTAAGATATATTAAATTACGAATGCAGTCTTTTAAATTTGAAAATATTTTTGAAGTACTGTTATAAAATGTTAAAATCTAATCGAAACATCGCAATAAGTTGACTGTCCAACCTACTTTGCATGTGAAGAAAGTTAAATACATTGATTGTGTAGATATACCTTTATTACATTGTTTTTACGACTATACTTAGGTTTAAATTGTTATAGAAAAAATTAAAAATCGAAGAAAAAAAATATTTACCATTTATAAGATTTGATGATTATTTTTAAAGTATTATAGTATGAGGGACATATTTTTGCAGCATTTGATAGAGTTTCAAATGACCATAAGGCTTTCAATTGAACTAATTATTATCCAAATTGAGATAAAAGGTTAACGGTGCAAACATCATGTAACTTAAAGGACCAAATCAAAATAAAATAAACTTAAAGAACCTAAGGTATATTGTTGCCAAAAATTAATTTTCCTTTTAATTCCGATCAAAGCTCTTACACAACGAAATTTTTAGTGAAAATAATTCCCTGAGAACAAATTATGTATAAAAAAATGTCATAAATTTATTTTTTGGAGTTGCACATGTCCGGGACATCAAAAACTAAGTTCTTGACATCAATGAGTCGATTCATCAGCTTGTAAGTCTATTTTCAAAGTTAAAAATCACTTAAGAAATGTTTCTAATGAATTTCACATTATGTCCATATGATATGAACATGAAATAAAGTTTATGCATGCTAAAACGTGATTTTTCATGAACTCTTTTGATTCATTTGACATTTGCAAGAGATTGAGAATGAGAATCAACAAATAATACACTCACCATCTAATCTAGACTAAACTAATTTTGACATCACTCTAATCTAAGTACAAGGAGACCCTTAGAGTAACACCACTGTCGGACTCATTATGTTATACTTCTCAACCATTGGGTCAAAGACCTCATATTGCTAAATTATGAATGAAAACACAGAGTACGATATCCTCACATTTACCTTCATCATCTTGTTGTCCTAAATCACTCCTTATAAAAATGGAACCATCATAAGTATGAGTCGGATATATATCACAATTATAATTCACAGCACAAGGTTCATAATTTCACAATGCACATATCACAACTATAGCAATAATCAACAACTATAAGGCTCATAATTTCAAGACAATAACATTCATAATAACAACATAACACATAAACAACAACTGCATCTATTAATTGCAGTCCTAATAATACACACAATAACACAAAAAAAAACAAGTTACAATCTGTTGCGACCTAAAATTTCGAGTGTTCCTCAAATTCAATGCAGTCGCCACCAAAATTTATTTTAAAATAGGGAAAATATTGGAAAACCCTTAAAAAAAGTCTTTGAAACCAAATTTTGACTTCCGGAGTCAATTATGCGTAGGGAAGATATTAGCACCCTACAACATCCGTTAAATTATGATTACCTATAATAAATTGTGCAAAATTAATGTTAACTTATATGTATGTATGTATGTATGTATATATATATATATATATTTATTTTTCCATTTTAAAATGCAAATATAATCCTTTTTATGAAAAGAATAGGTTTAAATATGTGTTTGGTCCCTGTAAATATAACAGTTTTTAGTTTTAGTCCCTGTAAAAAATTTTGTTTGGATTTCATCCATGTAATATTAGAAAAAATTATTTTTGGTCCTTAACGTCAAGTGGACATTACAAAAACGTTAATTGACAAAGGGAAACGTGGACCAAACGTTTAAATATATTTTTGGTCCCTGTAAATATAATTGTTTTTAGTTTTAGTCCCTGAAAAACATTTGTTTGGATTTCATCCCTGCAATATTGTTTAAATATTGATTCGGTTAAATAAATTAGAATAATTATTTAAATTTGTTTAGATTACTTATTTTATTAGAAATAAGTATACAAATTTAAATAATTATTCTAAACACATTTAACCGAAACAATATTTAAATAGCAAATATAAATAATTTGAATACTTATTTCTAATAAAATAAGTATACAAACTCCAATAAGAATACAAATTTAAATAACTATTCTAAACAAATTTAACCGAAACAATATTTAAATAACAAATTAAAATAAGTATACAAATTATTCTAATATTTAAATTAATATTCCCATTGGAGTGCTAGGATTGGTCCATGTTTTCCTCTATTTGTCGGCTCACGTTTTTGTAACGTCCATTTGACGTTAAGGACCAAAAATAAAGTTTTTGGATATTGCAGGGATAAAATCTAAGCAAATATTTTTCAGGAACTAAAACTAAAAACTGTTATATTTATAGGGACCAAAAACATATTTAAATGTTTGGTCCAGATTTTCCTTTGTCAATTAACATTTTTTGTAATGTCCATTTGACGTTAGGACCAAAAATAAATTTTTCTGATATTACAGGAAAGAAATCCAAACAAAAAATTTTACATGGACTAAAACTAAAAACAGTTATATTTACAGAGACCAAAAACATATTTAAACCTATAATAAATACGATTAGCACCCTACAACATCCGTTAAAATACGATTACCTATAATAAATTATGCAAAATTAATGTTAACTTACATATAATTATTTTTCCATTTTAAAATGCAAATACAATCCTTTTTATAAAAAGAATATAATGATAAAAAGTGTATTTAAATATAGAGGAAAAAAGAAATTTTGTTTTATTATGCTTGACAAGAGTGCGATCTTGCTCCTATGTATCTCCCGATGTGATGGAGAAATCAAAACTACATAGTTCTTAGGTAGAAAATGCGGATGTGTTGATTGCTTTTAAAGAAAATATGTTTGATTACAATAAAATGATTGGATAAAAAGAAATTGTTGATTTAACGAAAGAAAATAACCTTGAGTCTCATAAATTGATTTTGATGAGAATGATTGGTTATTTATTTGGATTTGGTTAAGAAAGTATAATATCACCAAGTTGTCACAACTCAAACATCTTAAACTATCACTGACAAGATGTCGCATCTTAGTCAGTCTTATTTTATTAAAAAGATAATTATTATTTAGAGCTTAAGATTATCAAGTTGTCGCAACTCATGACATCTTAAAACTAAGCTTGGCAAAGTGTAATATTTCAACCAATCTTTTTAGCCACATTTTATTTTGAATAATTTCAATAGTGGTTGATGTTAGTTGTACTTAGTCCATAATTTAATAAAAGAATAAAATTACAATTATTATATAACAAAAGAATAAAACTAAAATAATTTAATAAAACTTTGAACAAAACTAAAATGATTATTTATGGTTAAACAAAATTCAAATTAAAGGTATAACACTAAACGAAACTATAAAATTGTTACAGAGATGAGTTTAGAAATACTTACCACACAAGTCGAATGTTTTCTATACTCCTTGATTTGCTATGATTGTATTTTGTTTTTGTTTTGAGTTGTTATATTATTCCTTAACTCATTTCATGCTTCATTTATCTTACTAACAAAAACTCTTACTAGCTTAAAAAATGAAAACTAAAAACTCTCCCACTCCTCCCGCTCTAAGGATGAATTTATTCTCAATTTATAGACAAAAATAATTAATCTTTGTATCAATGGGATAAAATTGAGTTCTTGATTATTGCTTGTTTTTGTAGAAAAATTGGATTTGTCAATCTAAGTCTGAAAAAAAGAGGATACACTTTTTAATTACTTGTATACATGGTAAAAGTTGTATTCGTTTTAGGGAAAAAAACCAAAAGGGGCTAAACAAGGGTTGGAAAGATGGCGTGCACACAAGGAATAGTTTCAGTTATTTTAGGAAAAAAAAAAGAGGTTAAAAATGGTTAGAAAGATGGTGTGTGTAGCTATAAAGGTGAAAAGCAAGGTGGCTGAAAAGATGGAATGGAGTGCTAATGTTGTCCAAAAAAAAAACAAGAAGAACTAAGAGGGAACCAGAACTAGTGCCAGATGATACGACCAGAGGCAGAAATAGAACCATAGGCAAAATCAAAATCAGAGGCAAAAACAGAGGAAAAACCAGAATCAGATTCAAAAACGGAGATAGAGCCAGATGATACCACCAGAGGCAGAAACATAAGCATAACCAGAGGATACCACCAGAGGTAGAAACGAAACCATAGGCAGAACCAAAGGATAGAGACAGAAACAGAGGCAGAGGCAAAACCAGAGGATACCACCACAGGCAGAAACGAAACTAGAGGCAAAACCAGTGGATACCAGCAGAACTAGAGGCATAACCAAAACTATAATCAGAGACAGAAGCAAAACTAGAGGATACCACCAAAGGCAGAAACAGAACTAGAGGCAGAACCATAGGATACCACTAGAGGTAAAAACGGAGGCAGAATCTAGGATACCACCAGAGACAGATCAAAATCAGAAATGGAGCCATAACTAGAAGATACCACCAAAGGAAAAAACAGAAGTAGAAAATACCACCAGAGACAGAATCAGAGGATACCACTAGAGCCAGAAACGAAACCAGATACAGAAATGAAGGCAGAACCAGAGGATACCACAAGAACTAGAGGCAGAACCAGAATTAGAGATAGAAATAAAAAATACCATTAGAGGCAGAAACAAAACCAGAGGCAAAAACGGAGGTAGAACTAGAGGATACCACCATAGGTAGAAATAGAACTAGAGGTAGAACCAGAGCCAGAATCAGGGGCAGAAACATAAGCATAACTATAATCAAAAGCAGAAACGAAGGCTACAACTTGAAAAATCTTTTCGATTGGCTAAACAAAATTGGGGTACTACACAATCATATCTAACATATTTCATTTCTAACAATTGTTGAATGACATATTTAATTCACTTAATTACTAGAAAAGGCATGAAACTATGACCAACCTCAGAACACTTGGAAATGAGATACTCACATTCAACCCACACAACTCTATACTTACGACTCAAACAAATAAAAACTTACCCAATTACCTAGATAAGTTGGCCGAAAATGCACTAATATGATAAGGTACCACTCTTAGCACGAGTCTTCAAGATCTAAATGATCAAACTTTAATATTTACGTAACAAAAATGAACAAGCGTTCATAGTGACATTTAATTTGTAGAAATAGAATTCAATCCGATGGAATAAAAAACAAACGGTTGAAATGAAAAATAAATGGTCGAAACTGAAAATATGGATAAAATGAAACTTGTCAATCAGTGAAAAGTGCCCTGACAAATAACTAATCAATTAGAAAATTCAGTCTTTCGAATTTGGAGAAAATGGTTTTGATTAGGCAAAGGTTTACGGTTATTTGAGAGAAAATGATACATTTTGGTGATTAGGGTCATTGGAGTCACACTAGGGTTGAAGAATGTAGCCAAATCTAGATCTAACGTTTATTTATAGAGTCATAAAATCTTGTTTTCACATAGCGGGAATACTTCTCACACAACAACACGATACGTATAATCTGTACTCTCGTTTTCCATGTCAACGCACAACAAATAAAACTATAGAATCAGGCTTAGATGTCTCTATATGAAATGTAGGTATGTTAGGAATTCAATAGTTTTGATTTCACTTAAAAAAGGAGTAGTGTGGATAAAGATATTTTAATACCCCAATTTTTTCCGACCAATTGATATTGTTTTAAATAATAAGTAATAATATGTTTTGCAAATATTATTCTAAAATTTAAAAAATCATCATTTTATAAATTTGACTCAATTTTGAGTCTAGAATTATATAGGTGTTCTCATTACATTTAGGATCAAAAATAAAAAATAAAAAGAGTTGTGCTTCTACTACACGTTTTCCTTTCCTGCTCTTGTTTCCCCTTTGTGCATTCCTTTGCCTTGTTTGCCACCCTATTACAAACCTCCTCCTTGCTTCATTTTTTTTTTCTTTTTCTTTTTTTAGGTTAATAAGGTTATTATTTTAACTACTAGTACACTCTATAAAAAAAGGGATGAGCCACTCTATAATAGAAGAAGAAGACAAACAGAGTAGTAAAAAAGAAAAATAAATGAGAAGAAGAGTTAAGGTATATTTGTTTTTTCTCTTTACATTATAATCACTCTGTTGTTATACAAATGTAATATTCTGATCAGTGACAGTATAAACAAACAAATATGTTATGAAAAAGAAAATAGATAAAATAAGACTAAAAACCTCAAACCTTTGACAACGTCGTCGGAACGTTGACCCTACTTTTTGGTCCCGCCGTGCTCAGCCTATTGATCACTCCCCCTCTCTCTCCACACTCCCTCCTAGTCTTCTCCTTCTCCCTCCAAGTATTTCGTTTTTCTCTCCCTGCTTTTTTTCTTCTCATGTTTTCTTTTTCATCCTACGTTTTTTCTTCTCCTAATCTCCTATCAGCAACGCCGTTCCTTTACTTTCTTTCACAAGTCTAAGGATAATAGTTAGAATTGATGTTAGTTTTATATTTTTTTAATCCTTATATTATCTTATGGTATCCTCCCATTTCCTTTCTTTTGTTTTATTATTTTTATTATTTTATATTAAATTTCAATTTTTAGATTTTAAACTCATTTGTTTTTGTGTAGCTTTATGCCTTTAGCATTTATTTTTTTTTAACAACTCCAATTTAATTAGTTTCTAACAAATGTTAAATATTCCAAAAAAAACACAGAAGTGTTTTAATCTATGAGTTGTAAGAACATAAGTTGACAACTCGATAGTTCTAAAATTCATTTTTATAACTAAATTAAGCTATAGCAATAATTAACTTTTAAATTTGATTAATTAGATGTGTTATCTTTTTAATCTTTGAGTTGTTAAGACACAAGTTGTAACACTTAGTGGTTTTAAAACTGAAAATAATATAAAATATTCTTAAAAGGATTAACTAGATGAAACATCTTTTTACTCCTTGAGTTTTTGAGACACGAGTTGTACAACTTGATAGTTATATTTCAAATTTCAAAATAGTTATCTTTTTATAAAGTCACATTTCAAAATAATTATTCAAATCAAACAAACTCATTTTTTTCGTTGAATCAACCTTTTTTTTTATCAACAACAAAACAATTTTCTTTAAAAACAATCAACACATCCGTATTTTTTACCTAAGAACTACGTAACTTTGATGTCTCCATCGCATCGAGAGATATGTAGGAGTAAGATCGCACTCTTGTCAAGCATACTGATAAAAATTTATTTTTTTCCTTTATATTTTAAAAAAATTCTTATCTCTAGATTATTAAAAAAATGATTATATTTGCAAAAAAAGAAAGAGAGAAATAAATATATATAAGTTAACATTAATTTCACACAATTAATTATAGATAACCGTATTTTGACGGATGTTGTAAAGTGTTAATACCTTTCTTATGCATAATTGACTCCCAAACCCAAAATTTGATTTCAAATACCATTTTTCTATTTTTAAGGGTTTTCCAATATTTTCTCTATTTTAAAGTAAATTTTGGTGGCGACTTCATTGAATTCGAGAAACACCTAAAATTTTAGGCTGCGACAGATATGATCAAAATACTAAGCCTTAGTTACACAGATAATATAATACAATAAATGTCATATTTATCTCAGTTTTGACATAGAAGATGGAAGAATTGGACTTTGTTCTAAACATGACACTTGTAGGTGATTGAATTAACTTTTTAAAGGTACAAGAAACAAATTAAAGGGATACATAAAACTGAGATATGATTTAAATATGACACAAAGGTCACTAAGGAAATTCGAATCAAGGAAAAGACATTCAGAAAATCAAGTTTTCTCACGGTGCGCGATGATGTGACATTAAAACAAACATTTAGTCACGTTATCACTTGACAATGATCTTGTATCACATTGAGATATGGTTCATTAAATTGAACATTTATGAGCACGTTGCCCAACACGGGTGACTTTTCAAATTGCAATACGACACATTAAAACATGTCATTTAAGACTACATCGTACAACGAAGATATCCCTTCGTAGTGTCTTCAACTAGCTTCCTAAGTTTTGCGTCACACAATAATGTGCCCAAAATTACAATAAATAAGAACATATCTGTTTTGGTTGAAAACACTACGCCAAAAATGACATTTTATAGAGCGTCTTTTACAGTGCTTATTAAATACAAGCGCTGTAATATAAATTTTTAAAAATAACGTAGGCTACAACAGCGCTTTTTTTACAAGCGCTGTAAAAAAAGCGTTGTTGTAGGGTCACATAGGGTCAGAAAGCGCTATCACATAGCCTTTTACAGCGCTTCTTCAGAAAGCGTTGTAAATCAAGCGCTATTGCATAGCCTTTTACAGCGTTTTGTGAGCGCTTTAAAAAAAAGCGCTGTAAAAGCCTTGCGCTTTGTGTCATTGGTTGACCTATTACAGCGCTTTTTATACAAGCGCTGTAATAGGCTTGCCCATTCACATTTTTATAGGACCTATTAGAGCGCTTTTTTAGCAACCGCTGTAAATTCATTCATTTCAAATAAGAAGCGTTCACTTTAAGTAAATAAAAACAGATTTAATACGTTGTCAAAACCCTACGAAATCTCATCTCCCCTCCCCTGCGAACCCCTCGTGTGCACCCATCTACAAATTGATTTACTTCTTCCTCCTTTAAAATAAATTGATCATCAACGTTGTCTCAGGTACTTTATTTTATTTATTTGTTGTTGTCACTAATTCAAACTGATAAATTGTTACATGATATAATTTGAAATTGTTACATTGTTACATGATATAATTTGTAAAAAAAAGCGTTGTTGTACCACTAATTTATATATCAAAAACTTGAAATAATGTCTATTGTTACTGATATAATTTGTTACTGATAAATTTTATTTATAATATATCATACTGATATAGGTCATAATATATCAGAATTGAAATCATGCTTACTGATATAAATTGTTACATGATATAATAGGGTTTCTGATAAATTTTATTTATATGTGTATTATCAATATATATATAGGTCATAATATATCAGACTTGAAATCATGTTTATTGTGTAACTGCATTTATATATATAGGTCATATAAATGGACCGGAAATGGATGTCTGCCAATCGATTGACAAAAGAGTATGAAAATGGAGTGAAGGAGTTTATTGAGTTTGCAGTGATGAATGCAAAAGATCCAAATAGAGTCGTTTGTCCTTGTTTAAAATGTTGTTTTGGAAAACGCATTAGAGCAGATGAATTGGAAGGACATTTAGTATGGTATGAAATTGATCAAAGCTATACATGTTGGATAAGACATGGTGAGAAAATCAATGATAATACTCGCACAGATACATATGTTTCAACTGATTTCGACACAGATACATATGACCCAGACCGAGTTGAGGAGATTGCAAAAGCAGTTGAAGAAGATAATCGTGATTGTCCTAAAATGTTTGAGAGCTTGTTGAGTGATGCAGAGAAACCATTATATAATGGTTGTACTAAATTCACAAGACTTTCGGCGATACTAAAGTTGTACAACTTAAAAACGAGTAATGGATGGTCTGATAAAAGCTTCACAGAATTACTAACCCTCTTAAAAGATATGTTGCCAGATGATAATGAACTTCCTAGTAGAACCTATGAAGCTAAACGAATTTTGTGCTCTATTGGTATGAGTTATGAAAGGATTCACGCGTGTCCTAATGATTGCATTTTGTTTCGAAATGAATATGAATTACTAAAGGTGTGTCCGAAATGCAATGTATCTCGATATAAGAAGAAAGAATCTACTCCAGCAAAACTCGTGTGGTATTTTCCTATAATACCAAGATTTAGGCGCATGTATCGCAGTGAAGAAGATTCAAAACACTTGACATGGCATGCAGATGAAAGAATTAGAGATGGAAAGTTTCGACACCTTGCGGATTCTCCGCAATGGGCAAAAATTGATCACGAGTATCCTGAATTCGGGATAAAGTCGAGAAATCTACGCCTTGCACTTTCTACTGATGGAATGAATCCACATGGTCTTCAAAGCATCTCACACAGCACGTGGCCTGTGATTTTGTTGATTTATAATCTACCTTCATGGTTATGTATGAAGCGTAAGTTTATGATGTTGTCTCTATTAATTTCTGGACCCAAACAACCGGGGAATGATATCGACGTATACTTGGCTCCTTTAATTGAAGATTTAAAAATTATGTAGGAGACAGGTGTAGAAGTCTATGACGGGTATAAGAAAGAATGTTTCAATTTGAGGGCTATGTGGTTCAGCACAATTAATGATTTTCCAGCATATGGTAATTTATCAGGATATAGCATTAAAGGTCAGTGTGCGTATCCTATATGTGAAGAGAGTACAAATTGGATGCGGTTGAAACATTGTAAGAAGAATGTATTTCTTGGACATCGTAGATTTTTACCTTATAGTCATCAATATCGTGGGTGGAGAAATGCATTCGATGGAAAATCAGAGGAAGATAGAGCTCCTGTAGCATCGACTGAATATCAAATACTTGAGAAGGTACAAGGTTTGACCAATAAATTTGGCAAACCTTTTGCGGGAGAGCTGGTCAAAACTGGGTGGAAGAAAAAGTCAATTTTCTTTGAATTGCCATACTGGAAGTCATTGTATGTAAGACATTTTCTCGATGTGATGCATATTGAGAAAAATGTATTTGACAGTGTTATTGGTACGTTACTCAATGTACCAGAAAAGTCTAAGGATGGCATCAATGCAAGATTGGACTTGGTCAATATGGGAATAAGAAATGAATTGGGTCCCGTAAAGAAATGAATTTTGTTTCACTAAAATGCATGTTAACTTTTTGTTGCTACGTACTTAGACTGAACTGAACTGCATATATGTTGATGTTGAACTACATGTTGTAGATAAATGGATACCAACAAGGGGTTAGATTGTCAAAATGAAGAAGTTGGCAACACTAAGACTTACGAAAATGAAGTCAAACGTGGTGCAACAATAATGCAAAATGTTATAAAAGAAAGAAGTACTGGGCTAAACTTTGAGGTATATTTGTTGTTTTCTGTATCTGCTGTTTGCTGTTAATATATTATACCTTGTTTGCTGTTAATATATTATACCTTGTTTGCTGTTAATACATTGAGTTACTTACTATTTATTAGGTTGGATGGAATGAGAGTGGTCAACCAATTGACCCCAACAGTTCCATGTTTGTTAGTTATATTGGAGCTGTTGTTCGTCAAAATATACCAATCGCAATAGATGATTGGAGAGATAAGGCATTGAAGGATGCCAAAGATGTGTTGTGGGCTGATATACAGGTAATTTTTTTACTCCACCCTATTATTTATAAATTTTACAATATACTGCTTTGAAGTATTTTACTCAAACTACATATTTATTTGGTTTGCAGTCAGCTTTTGTTTTTTATGAGGTGAGAAAGAGCTATGTGCTCAGAGTTGCCGGGAAAATACACCGGGGCTTTAGATCTCACCTCTCTAATTGTTATTTAAAAGACCGTGAAGGAAATACGATTGCGGAAGCTCCAAAAATATATAAACATTATATATCAAATGAGGAATGGAGCGCATTCGTATCAAAACGTTCCGACCCCGCATTTGTTGTAAGTGATTAATTTATTAGCATTTGTTTTTTATTATTCATATTCATAGCGTATTTTAAATTTTTACTATATTGTTATTTTTTTATTTAGAATATTAGTAAGGCAAATCGCGAGAGGGCAAAAATTATTCCCCACCCATACAAGAAATCTCGTATGGGATATGCTCGTCTAGAGCAAAAACTTGTAAGTATACTATCTAACTAATGTGGTATATTTAATTAATGTGGTATATTATAAACTATACTATCTAACTAATATTTTTTTTATGATCTTAACGATAATAGCTACAAGACACCCAATCCGATCAACCGTTGGGTCGTCATATATTGTGGAAGGAAGCTCGTGTAAATAAAGATGGAGTGGTTGATAACAAAAATGTACAAAAAGTAATAGAACTTTGTGTAAGTATATTTATCACTTTAATATTTTTTAATATTGTATTTTAAAATGTTTTTGAACTTATCTTTTTAATCCTATGTGTATTTTAAGCGAATCTTGAATCGGAAAATCAAGAGGACAACAAGGGAAGTTGCAGGGACATATTGGGTAAAGTGTTTAATGTTCCTGAATATTCCGGCCGCGTGAGGGGGAAAGGATTTGGCGTAACTCCTAGAAGTTATTTTTCACAAGAGAAGCGCCAAAATCCATCTAACGAGGAAGTATTAGAGAAGATTAGAGTATTAACGGAGCAAGTGGCCCTCTTGGTGAAGACAAATAAAGACAAGCAACTTGCAGACCAGCCCCAACGTGAAATTCACATTGAAAGTGAAAACACAAGTTGCAACGTTGGTCTCAACAGTATTCCTGAGGTAATTAAATTTGCGGACCAGCCCCAACGTGAAATTCATTAAATTTTTCTTGTTTCACATATACTTATGTATTAATTAACCATTGATTTTAGGGGGTCACTCCATGCTTTCTATACTTATCCTCCCCTACTCATCGGAAGGTCGGAAAGGGAACATTGTGCAATGCTCCGGGCGAAGTATTGCACAACACACCAATTCCTGCGGGCCATATCAAAGTATCGCTAGTTATTGCTTTGGAACCAAATGCACCGTTGCATGTACTGGACAACGATGCAGATTGGAATTATTTGGGCGAAACAATTGGCAGCTACGTGACATGGCCCAAACATCTTGTCTCCCTTGACAAGGTAAGTTTAATTGCTGAATTTTATTTAATTGCTGATTATATTTAATTGCTGAATTTTTTACAATGTTAACCTTAATTTCACATTTATTTAGATTCAAACAAAGTCTAATAAAGGGAATGATAAGAAGATTCCCAGAAATGAAACAGTCACATCGCCCGAAAAGGTTTGTAACTTATTCTGTAAGGTTTGTCATTTTTTCTGATTCAATAAACTAACAATTTATTAACCTCATTTTTTCAGATTGAAACTAATAAACCACCCGCACAGCAAGCCAGCTGCCGCACCACGACTGGATGTTCGTGGCAAAAATAAAGCCGACAAACCTCAAAAATTGGAGGGTAATAAAACTGGCAAACTGCAAAAGCTGTAGGGTAATAAAGCGGCCAAAATTGTTGCTGCTAAAAAACCGGTTCGTGTAAAATCAGTTGCTGCTCCTGCTCCTAAAATAAGTCAGCCACGAATTGCTCCATATGGGTCGTCTCTTGACATACAGGCAAAAAAAAAATATGGGCAGAGACGATTCACGAATAATAAGCATGGATAAAGATCTATTCAGAGATGCGTATGAAGAATTTTTTGAAAAAGAGCACATATACGAAATTATCGACCATAAGGAGCTGAGTGCTACTGTTATGAGCATTTACATGAGGTAAAAATTACTTTTCATCTCATTTATTTGTAATTAATTTAATTTATTAGTAATTAATCTAATTTGAAATTTTTATAGAAGATTTTTGTATGAGAAGTTCGTGTGCGCGCGCAGATTGTCGAATAGATTTTCATTCTTGTCTCTGCATAAGATTTCGATGCTTAAACATGATCCAGCGAATGTAAATAAATACGTTTTAGATATACTATTAGGAAATAAAGAGAAGGATAAGTTATTCCTTGCACCATAGAATTCAGCGTACGTAATTATATATTCTATATTTATATCTTTTTTAATTTATGAGATCTTAATTTATTAGTTGTTAAACTAAATTTTTGTTGTTGTAGGGCACATTGGGTGCTAATTGCAATCAATGCGACCTCTGAAGTTATATACTACCTAGATCCCTTGCACGGCCATTACAACAATCGCCCTGAGTTAAAGACTTTGTTCGACACGTAAGTAATATTCATTTATGCACTATTTTGCATATATATATATATATATATATATATATATATATATATATATATGTTCAATTTTTATGCACTATTATTTATGTTCAATTTTTATATCAGTACTTTGACAATTCCGGTCCATCGTATTCTGAAGAAGAACTAACAGAGATAAAGGAAGACTGGTGTCAGTATGTGCTTCAAATGAATATTATTTGATTTGCTGGGAAATGGCAAGCTGCAAGGGATATGGTAGTTATGTGCTGTTTGTGTATATACTAGGTTGTGAATATGAGTAGTTGTATGAAAATAGTGCTGTAATTATACTAGGTTGTGAATATGAGTAGTTGTGTGAAAATATGTGTTGTTTGTGTATATACTAGGTTGTGAATATGGTAGTTATGTGCTGTAATTATGAACTGATTGTTGTGAATATTTGTGCATTTGAAAATATAGTGAATCTGTTGTTGTGTACTGATTCTTGTGTGTTTTAGTGTTGTTTTGTTGTTGTATACTACTGATTCTGGATTGTGAAATGATTCTAGGTGAAAATGATTTTTGAATAAAATTTGTGAAGTGATTCTGGATTAAAAGACAGCGCTTTTAAAAAAAACGCTTTCTAAAAAAGCGCTTCTATAAATTTACAGCATATTATTTAATAAAACTAAAAAAAAAAAAACCTTTTACAGCGCTTTTTTGAAAAAGCGTTGTAAAAGGTGCAAAATAGTGCATAACAATGCATCTGGATAAGTGCACCTTTTACAGCGCTTTTTTGAAAAAGCGCTGTAATAGGTGCATAACAATGCATCTGGATAAGTGCATCTTTTACAGCGCTTTTTCAAAAAAGCGCTGTAATAGGTGCATAACAATGCATCTGGATAAGTGCACCTTTTACAGCGCTTTTTCAAAAAAGCGCTGTAATAGGTGCATAACAATGCATCTGGATAAGTGCACCTTTTACAGCGCTTCTTCAAAAAGTGTTGTAAAAGGCGTATAACAAGCGCGCAAAATATCCACCTTTTATACAACGTTTTTTTTTTTAAAACAAGCGCTGTTATATCCTTTTACAGCGCTGGTAACTACAACGCTTTTTTTTTAACAAAAGCGCTGTAATAGGCTTAAAAAAAGCGCTGTAAAAGTTGTTTTTTCGCGTAGTGAAACTACCAAAAGTTAGTTTTTGTAAAAAATAAAACAATAATCTTAGTCCCTTAAAAACTTGGTTAGTTACTTGAATATAATCTTCACAAATCCTAGATACTTGGCAAGGATAAGGTTTTCATCATGGTAAATAAGAGTGATTATTTGAAGAATTTTCATCAATATAAGTTGATATGGTAGAGTTCAAGCACATAGTGATAAGGTATTGTAGTTATATGATAATTTTTTGTGTTTAAGTTTGTTTGTGGCAAATAACTTTTTGACAGTTAATTTTTTTATTTATATAATAGGAAAAAACTACTAAATTGTTACTTATATGCATACTCTTAAATTATTTCATTGTCACTACAAAGACAAAAAAAGGAAAAATAGTTTTATGAAGATGCAACAAGTTTTTCAAAAATGTCAAGTGAGAAACTTGACTTAATGGTAAATAGGAATTTCATCTACATTTTTTTAGTAGTCCTCCTTTGGTTTCAAACATTGTGGTTTTTCATCTACCTCCAAACAGCTCAGTATTTGTAAAAGTGATGCAAATAGCACAACAATGCTGCAATTTTTTTTGGGTCCATGAGAATAATAAAATGGATTGAAAAGTCTAGACAATTATGCATCTTTTCAAGGCATCATGTATTATCGAACCCTTTTAATTTTCAATTTGTGACAACTATATAAACTTTACATAAGTTTTACTAATTTCATGTATTGAAAACTAGAAATTTATATCTAAAAATTCATATAATATTGTTGAACATAGATATTTCTACATGTTATACTTCAATTACAGTACAAAATATATTATGTCATTTTATAATCTTTTAATTCCAATTAAAAATAATTTTCGATATGTTACATAATATGTTTTTTGTCCTTGCATCACACATGTCCATGATCTAGTCTTGTTACTATGTTTGCTATCGTACTTTTTTTATGTCAATCATTTTTATTTTTGCATATAAATTTTAGTGTGAAATATTTTTAGCTTGTACAATTATAATATCTTTCTTTGTTTACTCTTGTTAAATTCTAAAAGAATTTAACATTAAAACATTCTAGAAAGATCGCTCAACTAATTATTATTCTTGATCATTATTTATGAGGACTATTTGTAATATAGTTCTTACAGAACTAAAGTATCTCGGAAGGATTTTTCAAGAGTGAATTGTTTTTTATCATTATTTATGAAGATAATTTGTGATGCAGTTCCTGAGGAAATTAAAATTTAATATCAAGCGCCCCTCTATGATAGCACAAAATATTCTTTTTGTTGGTTATCGTTGGAAATTTTGGTATAGTTTTGGAAGAACTAATAATTTAATATCAAATATCCTTGTAGGAATGCAAAAATTGTGAGTTTTCTTCATCATCGTTTTAGAAGATGTGTGGTTGAGTACATGAAGAACTACATATTTAGGACATGATTAAAATCAAGATATATTTGATCTAAATATTAAATTAAAAGAAAACAAAATAAAAGAAAATACCTATATTTTTATGTCACTCCAATATGTTTATGAAGTAGCATTATATTTTCAAGAATATTTTAAAAGATTAGTTACATTTGTAATTAAATAAAAGAGTGGCTGTTGATTAAATTGACATATGATCAATTGAACTTTATTCCTTGAAGCGAATGATTCATTACTTGTTTTGCATAACCAACGTTGTGGTTACGATCATTTACATAGTAGAGATTACTAATAATAGTAAATGCGAAAGTGATAAAATTTTATTAGTATGACAAATGATTATAATTTTTACTATTCTAAATAATGGTGTAGTAAATAGTATATATTATGATCTTTACTATTCAATTTGTCTTTTAACTTCATATATTATTAGAGTCAATTCAGTCATGACTGGTGGCAATCAATACTTGTTGAAAAGTTTAAGAAATATAAATTTTGTCCCAATTAGAGGTTTTTTTGACAATTTATTTGTAAACATTCTTGATGATATTAAGTTTGGGGAGAAATATATTTAAAAGAACAAAATTAAGTGAGAAAAAATAATCGATTATAAACTAGTTCATATAATTATTAGTAATGTAGTAAATTTAGATCCTCGTGATCGTGAGTATATTATTGTTCTTCATCTCAATCAAGTTAAGAAAATTGTTTAACAAAATCAAACTAAACACAGTCAACCACCGGAGAATCTGATGTAAAAAAAGAATTGAGTGTAAAGAGAATTTTTATTTGATTTTTTTGAAAGACTCTGTTCACGCAGTTACAGCTTTGTTACTCATTAAAATTTTGAAATGGTGTTTATTGATGACAACATTAACAAAACAATCCTTTTAAATTTGGTCTATGCATTTTTCTTTTTATTTGACCATGTAATTTCAAATCACTTTTAATTTATTCCCTCTAAGTCATTTTTAGTGTTGAAATAGACTTAAAAAAAATGACGTGTCATTGAAAACAAGACGCTACTATTGCTGACTCGTCAAAATCTAACTCTAATATCTTAATTAACTTAATTAATTTTTCAATTATTATTATTGAAGAAAATAAAAATAAAACTTCATAATAACCCAAACGTAAAGTTCAACAACACAAATCCAGAATTCACAACTTCAACATAAACACAATGAAAACAATAAACAATTCTTCCCTCTCGTCCCTCAATTCTCTACCCTCAAACCCACTTCCACCCAATCTTTATGTTCTTTATCCCTTCCACAACCTTGAAATTCACATGTTGCAAGATAACCCCAAACTTCAAATCTTCTCGCCAGGTCTCAACATGAAATGGACCTTCAAATTGGTAGGAGTAGCAAACTATAGAGAATACGAAAAATTATATTCGTCTTCATCCACTCATTATGTTCTTCGTTTTTTTCTTCGTTGTCGTCTTCGAAGAGCATGATTTCAATCAAAGTAATCCTCATCTTTTCGCGTTCTCCTTTTCCTAATTTGTGTGTTCTTGGTGTTTAATTGAAACAAACCCTAAACTCTCAATTCTATAAACCTAATATCAGTTTTTGTTTTTTAATAATAAAATTGAAAAGTTGATTGATTAAGATTATTAGGAGATTAATGTTAGATTATGATGAGTCAACATTAGTAGTGTTCAGTCGATGACACATCAATTTTTTTGTCCAGCACTAAAAATGACACGAGAGACCAAATTAAAAGTAATTTGAAATTACAAGACCAAATAAAAAGAAAATGCATTTGCAAGGACCAAATTCAAAACGTCCAAATGGCAGAGATCAAAAGCATAAATAAACACTTGCAAAATAATAAAACTACAAAATCTCATAAAATGATTGTCCCATTTGACTTTGAGACGTCTGTGTGGAGAATTGTTGCATAAATAAACATTTGCAAAATAATAAAACTACAAAATCTCATAAAATGATTGTCCCATTTGACTTTGAGACGTCTGTGTGGAGAATTGTTGGTATTTTAAGGTGATTGGGATGTATAACATGTCAATTATAATTTATTTAGTCAACAATTATATAGCCTTTTTGCACTAAATTGAGATATTTCTAATGAAAGTTTAGCGACGAAAGATTTTTGAGATGGTTCTTTTGTATTAGGAATTGTGATTTTTAGTGATCGTTCTCAATTGTTGCCCAATGAACAATCTGAAATTTAGAAAATTTAGTATTTCTCAAATACTTTGTTTAGGGAGTGTGGTGGTATATATGTAATTTATTTATTTTTTATAAGTATCCAAAAAAAACATATATTTCATAAGATCATTTGGTATATACTTAATAAATTTAAGTTTGAATTGTTATAAAATGCAACAATAAAGATTATTAAGGAGAACAATAAAGTTTATACTCACAAATAAGAGATATGACGATTTAGTGATCATCAACATGCCTAATTCTGTTTATTTTAATGTCTATATAAAGTGGACATCCTAACTCATGAAAACACTGAAGTACTTATTTCACTTGGTTGCATATAGTAAAAGATATGTTGCAACATAACTAAAGCCGTATATTGTTTCAACAATAAAATTTCTAAAATGTATTGACATACATGTTATTATTGTTGAATGAGATAACATATAGAGTTAGAATTTATTCTAGATGACCCACCAATAAAAGACATGGCATTTAAGGTCTTTTTTAAGAAGCACACTGCTCGTATGGTTGTCTTCACTAAAGATGTCTTAGATCAGTGGGAGTGTCACTTTTGTTATGTTCTATATTTTAGTTTTGAAATCAATATAGACTTTATGATATGGTTTTCTACCCAAATTGAGATTATTATTATTATGTATGTTTTTTTTTATTGTGTGTGTGCAAATATTTAATTCGTATTTAAAGAACTTTAATTTGATCTCACTAAAGACTTTAGTTGGATCAGTTGAAAATATACATTATTTAGAGGTTACATTGCATGGAATTTTCGTGTCACCCATCCATATTGGTCTACGTCGTCAAATGCACTGATGTGGTGGTCGTTATGATTTAATTATGTTATACGTTAGTGACGACAACTCTGGATCCATTAATATATGAGGTGGATCAATTTATAAAGAAGAAATTTAAAGAAAAATAGCATTCAGATGCACGCGTAATGAATTATGATATAATCATTATGATATATTGTCCAAGTAAGATTATTGGAGCATTTTATTAAATATTTTATTCAATTATTATATTTCAATATTATTATGTGGGCATATATTTTTATTTAATTATATTAGTTATTTATCAATTAAGAGTTTTTATTGATTCTTGATCAACTTAAGTAAGAAGAATAATTAGATTACTATTTTGAATATTAATTATTTATTTAATTAATTGATATGAACTCAAATACGAGTGAATGTCACTTATGTCTCAACTTAAAATAATAAAAACCCTAATTGGTGATCACCCTATATATAAACTATAGCCTCCAATATATAAGACACACTGCATATTATCTTTTCTCCATACGAAGAATTAGGGTCCGTTTGATGGACCAGATATGATAGAGACCGGATATGATAAGAAGCAGGATAGAGACCGGATAGGATATGGACATGATAAAGAGTTATCGTGTCATGCGTTTGATGCGAACATGATAACGAACTTGATAACATTAGCTTATTATATCCCTTGTTTGATACACAACAGATAACCAAATGATATGATTTATATTGTGATAAAATGACAAATTTGTCCTTATAATCTATTTAATTTTTTTCTTTCAAAATAACATCAAAATAACATTCATATATTTTTTTATATAAATAAATAAATAAAAAATATTAAATCACTATCATAAAAATTGCTAAACAAAGTCCAACCATCTCTAAAAACATTTGTTCTAACATTAGATATAACATCACATCATTTTGTTCTTGTGAATTCATATTTACCTATATATAAAAGTATGAACATTATTATTATTATTATTATTATTATTATTATTATTATTATTATTATTATT
>JBBPBP010009777.1:14752585-14775672 GCA_037974735.1 Cicer chorassanicum | reverse complement strand
GTTTTGAAAATTAAAGAAAAAAATCAATTGGTTTTTAAATTATATTTTTGCTTTAATAATTTCTGAAAAAAAAATAAAAAATTGTTTATGATTGTGAAAAGTTTTTAGATACTTTTTCATAAAAAATTATAAATTATTAATGTTTTTGAAAAATTTTCAGAAAATTTTCAAACAAAACAAAATTAATTTCAAAATTATTTTTTGTTTCTCCAAAAAATTTTAAAGAAATAAAAAGAAATTTTTAAAAAATTATTATTTTCTATTTTAAAAAGTTATTAAAGTAATATAATTGAATTTAAATTCCATGTCTATGTGATTTTGCGCATCATCTTGCACATGTCACTTAAATAATTGTCACATCACCAAATTACAAATCAAATTAAGAAAGAGAACTAAATATCAACAATTTTAAAAATTAAAGAATCAAAATTGTAGAAAAAATGTGGGGATTAAAACTACATTTTGTGAGTATAACTGACCCCTAATATGAATTTAATGATCCAAATTCTACCCCATTATTTCAAAAATAAAAATTAAGTTGATAAGTTTTTTTAATGAGAAAAAAAATTAAGTTGATAAGTGATATTGTCTAAGAATATGGTATCAATATATAACACACTTGTATTCTTCAATGTTGGGTGAGCTAAGTTAACTCACAAAATTGATCAGATAAAGATGTACAATATTATTTAGGTGTATGTTATAGTATACCATTTTCATAAGTTATGTATCATATAGACCGATGCTTAAAGTGAATTAAAATTTTAATTGTGATAGACAATATTATTCGAATTATAAATTAATAATCACTTTAATCTTTATCGGTGAAACATTGACTTTATATTTGTTAGTTCGATATTAATAAGAGAAAATGAATGTGTCGTTTAAAATTCAATTCATTAAACATACATCAATCAAATACTAAATTTAAGTTGTTTGTTGACTTTTAAACATTGGTTAACTCCATCTTAAAATTTGCCTATTACTTAATAGGCTACATTGTACTTTTGGTACTTTAAGTTATTTTTAGTTTTCACTTTGATATTTTAAGTTTTATTCCTTTTATTTTGGTCTCTTAAATTATAAATAATAGACACTCTGATCTTTCAAGTTATTTTTCGTTCTATTTTAGTACATTAAATTACAAATATTAAACACCATGGTCCCTTAAGTTATAAATATTATACATTTTAATTCTTTTTAATATTGTCTAACATTGTAACTTAAATGATTAAAATGTCTATTTTTTTTTCTTAAATTAACGGACTAAAATGTTTGATTTTTATAACTTAATGATCTAAAATAGAACGAAAATAACTTTAAGGACAAAAGTATCTAAAGTTGGTAACTTAAGGAACCAAAATAAAAGAAATAAAACATAAATGATGAAAATGAAACTTAAAAATAACTACCATTCATACCAAATCATCATTCAATACAAGACTCTCATTCACATCATCTATATTCAGAATGAAAATTTAAAACATGATGTGTACGACCCGATAGTGGAGGTCCCAACAAATCTACGGTATAGACAATCACACCATTTTAGAAGCACTTTTTGGCCATTTTCCAATCAACATTGGACGATCATTTTGTAGAAATATCAAATGATTCAAAGTTGGCGACCATAGAAAGGTGCAACATGATTTTCTCATAGCCACCTCCTATTATTAAATGATAAATGTGACAATTATTAAATCATAAATGTGACAATTCTTCATTTTACAGTCTCTAAAACAGGATTTTGTTCTCCACAATCTAAGCATCTATGGTCACTAGAGAGTAGAGAGGCCCCATAATGTGGCCATCACTATACATGTTTAGAGTATTCCCACATGATAATTACTCTTTTAATTATTTATTAATGGTCGGTCTCCCTCTAGAAAACATGTCAACTAAAGGATTGTGTTACTTGTGTTGACATTTTCACACTACTATAGCACACTATTTAAAATTAAAAAAAATCACTGTTAATGTAAACTAATTTTGATTTTATTATTTAATTAAATAATAATAATAATTATTATTATTAAATAATCACTCAATTAACTGTCAAAATTTATTATTAATATAAAATATTTTATACAATTAAACATTTTTTAATGGAATTTAATATAATATCGCGAAAAGATAATTTAAATTTGGATATTCATTTGCATGAAAAGAGGTCACCTTATATATATGCCATAAAAAATGGTGGGATTATCATGTTGTTTGGTCTTAGATATCATGATTATGTCATTTTCACACCAATGGATCCCCATTAATACATATATTGTATAATATATTTGCTTTTAGTAAACAAAAATCAGTTCCACCACTTGTCGCTATCGCTCCCTCCCAATAAGGGAAGCCGTTAAATATCAATGGACCGCACAATACAAGGATGAGAGCACATCCATTTTCTTTTAATTTTTTAAAAAAATAAAAAATATATTAACAATCTTAACTTAACACAAAATATACAAAGAAAAGAAATAAAAGAAATAAGAGTATAAAAGATATTATCTTACATAAAAAAGCTGCTACCTCATAAGAGAGAGGTCAATCCTAACTACTTATACCTATATCCCAAACAAATTAAAGGATACATTTTCATTTAATTGATTAATTTAATATTGTTTTTTTTAGATTTAATTGATTAAATATTGTTATCAACATTATATACAGTGATAAAATGTAAATTTAAAGTTACAACGGTTTATATTTTGCAACATATAAAATCCGTTGAGATAGATCTTCTAAAAACCATTTTCAATTTTATGATATAAATGAAATACAACGTCTTTATTTCCATGATTAAAAAACGGTTCTAATAGATACAAAAATTGTTTTTCCATGTTTTAGAAGGTTTATTAGAAGTTGCTGCAGTAAAAAAGTTGTAATGCCTATAATTTTTTTAGAGGAGAAAAAAAATGTTGTAAGTTTCATTTTAATTATTAACGATCAAAACAGGTGTTGGTTGATAATTCACACCTCCTAATTTTTATGTGTAGATTAATAACATATGCATCTTTTTTTCAAAAACAATAAGATGCACATGACTCATTTATACCAACTAAAAAAAATTTTTTTGATGAAAATAAAATGATTAAATTTTGATCACACATAAGAGATCATGTTTCCTTCAAAATCACACCACAATGTTAACTAATTTTTCCTCAAAGACATATTTGTCCGTTTTAATTCATGACTTTTGGTGTCTAGTATAATGTGCACATAACCTACTTGTGGAAATGCTTCTAATAGTGAAAAAATATATTTCATAATTCCCAGCAAAGTCCAACAATAATTTTCATGCTTTAGTTCCTCTAGAAAAAATATGTAACTCTATTTTGTGTTGGTAATCAATAATAATATTATTATCTTATGGTGGTATGTTCCACGGCTCAGTTATGCACATATGTGAACCATAAGGCTAACACTACGCGAAAAAACGCTTTTTACAGTGCTTTTTTTAAGCCATTTACAGCGCTTTTGTTAAAAAAAAAAAAACGTTGTAGTTACCAGCGCTGTAAAAGGATATAACAGCGCTTGTTTTTTTTTTTAAAAAAAAAAGCGCTGTAAAAAAGGTGGATATGACCCTACAACAACGCTTTTTTTACAGCGCTTGTAAAAAAAGCGTTGTTGTAGCCTCCGTTATTTTTAAAAAATTATATTATAGCGCTTGTATTTAATAAGCGCTGTAAAAGACGCGCTATAAAATGTCATTTTTGGCGTAGTGTAAGCAAAAGGAAACAAGGTGGATATGTGGTTATGGCATATGGACAGCAGATGGCGTTAACGAGCGATCAGCAAAAAAGAGAAATTATAGACTATGATTGTCTAAATTATTTTTAGAAAGATTATCTAACCATAGGTATTTATTTATATTTTTTAAAAGTTTATTAATGTTTGTTTTAAATTATTTAATAAAATATCAAATAATTTTAAAATTTTATAAAAATTTATAAAATTGATCTACTCAATTAAAACTCTTGAGTTTACGATTGAATTGATAAAATTTATCATTAATATTAAATTATTAAACGAAATAATTCATTATTAATTGAATCCTAGAGTCAATGATCCTCGTCCATATATTTATACAATTCGGTCAATAATTTATCAAAAAACAAAATTCAGTTATGTCCTTGAAAAAAAATCATTTTTAATTGAATCCTTTAACTTTTAAATAATTTCAAGGTTCGTCTTGTAACAAAATAGTAGTCACATTAAAATCGGATTAAGTATGACGATATTTTCTCTCCGGTTGTCAAACATACTTCTATTAGAGTGGTGTTAGTTCAAGCACTTTGATTCCTATATGCTTCAAATTGACTACAACATATGTGAGTATGACTATTGTGATTATGCTAGGAGTTTTGATGATGGTTCTTTTATTTTCTTATTACTAAATGTTGATTGTTGCTAATAATTTATATGACGTAGATCAGCTGAAAATTATAGCGGGAAAAGAGTTTAGCATGAAGGACAAAGAAGATTATTGGGATGAAAATTTACAAGGATATCAATGTTGGAAAATTAATGCTCTTAGAGCAAAGCTATGTTGAAAATATGCTAGAAGATTTGACATGAGTAATGTTAAGGTTGTGAGTACTCCATTGGCGAATCAATTCAATCTTTAAATGTGTAAACTACCATTTTTGTCCTTGACTCAACATGGCGTTGTCATTCTAGCCCCTGGTTCAACAAAAAACTCATATCAGTCCGTGACATAGCCAAATGTCTGTCACTTTAGTCCCTGATGCTAAATTTTTTGTTAGCTTTATTAATTAGGTGACGTGTACATGTACGTGGCTGAGTGATGTGTCACTCTCTTCTACGTGGGTCTAATGAATATACATGGACCAAATTGACATTAACTTAAAAAGAATTTAAAAATGAAGCTTTAAATGGGAAAATTTGTTTCTTTCTCTCTTTTAGTCACTTTTTCTCCATTCTCATTTCTTCTCCCTTTAGTTACATTTTCTCTCCCCTCATCAAACCCTATAAGTTATTATATACATGGACTACTCTGACTATAAGTTATCACTTTTAGAGACTATAACGAAAACAAGTTTTATTTTTTGGGGACCACCGTGATTATATTTGTAACTTTACAACTATAAATCTTTATTCAGATTTTACAACACTTAAAGTCACTTGAAATAACACAACACACATTAACAATATGAAAGAACACAAAACAGTTCAATTCAAACACTTCATTTCATTTGAAAGAACACAAAATAGATTAATTTCAAGTCATTAACCACTTGACAAACATAAAATACATTACAAACTACCCAAACTACTAAGATCAATTTATGGCTTTTGAAACCAAAGCATATGCAGCATTTGTACGACAAATACATCAACTACATGTGTTCTAAACATCTTTATTTTAGAAGTCAAGTTTGGTATTAACTCCAACCTTGAACATTCCATCTGAATTTATTTGGTATTAGCTTCATTTTTTTAAAATTTATTTTTAACTTAATGTCAATTTGGTCCCTGCCATTTCATCATACCCACATAGTAGAGAGGGTGACACATCACTTAGCCATATACACGTACACGTCACCTACTTAACAGGGCTAACAGAAAAGTTAATTTTAGGAGCTAAAGTGACAGGCGTTTGACTGAGTCAAAGACTAATCTGGATTTTTATTGAGTTAGGGATTGGAACGACAACGCTATGTTGAGTCAGAGACCAAAATGGTAGTTTACTATAAATAAAATAGAGTCCAAAGATAGATACAGAAGTTGAGTATATGACAAATGTTTTCTATGTCAGTGATGTGGGTTGTTTAATGTATGTTATGATTTCTACTAGAAGATTTTGCACAAACTATAAGTTAAGTTAGTAAGTTCATGTCCAAACCAGGTAAGTATCACTAGAAAGTAGTCAAATTTATTTTCAGATACTTGAAAAACATGTCATTGTATCATGTTTGGTATAGGACAAGGTGATCTTTAAGTTTTATGATATATTGCTTTAAATTTTGTGGTGAACAATGTGATATGTATTTACTCTTGTAAAATGATCTATTTGTTATAAATTATTAATTAAATGCATTGTGGCTATGTCTACAGTTGACGAAGTGTACATGAAAATATAAGGCTGCAAAAGAGAATTTATGGCTTACATGAATAATGAAGGAACTGAGTGTTGAGTAAGGTGTAGTTTTAATTGCACTGTGACAATTATAGTGTTATTTATTTGAAAAATAATCAAGAGTGTCGCGCTAGAGAAAAATATATTGATGTGAAATTTTACAAGATCGAATAGTCGCTTACACTAGGACAAATATTACTTAAAAAAAGTTTGTACTTCTAAAAATGTAGACGATATACTGACAAAGTTAGTCACCAATGACAAATTCAAGTATTGTTAGGATTTGTTACATGTTTCTTAGTGTTAAGAAAGATTTGTACCCCCTAATTGTCAGGATGCATAAGTCATGCAATTCATCTTCAAAGTGGTACGGTATGTGTCAAAAGGAAGATTGTTGGATATGACTCATAGTTAGTGATAACTAATAATTAAGCGATATAGCCCAAACATTAGTTGGATTGTAATTGGGGTTGCAAGGGTGCAATATGATTTAGGGAAAATATTGTAAATTAGATTGTAGTATTTAAACACAAGCTGCACATTGTAAATTCTAAACTTGAATCATAATAGATATTTAAAGGTAAATAATATATCTTAAATTTAATACATAACAAAAACTATAACAATAATAAGTCCATGTAATTAACTCCACTTAGCTTGAGGGTTGCTGCACTAATAGTAAGATCAAACTACGTCAAGTCAATGGTTCCTTATCAGTAATTTTTAGTGGTAAATTATTTGCTAGAGTAAATGTTCATTTTGGTCCCTAAAAAATTCTTAATGATTCATTTTAGTCCTTGAAAAAAATAAAAGTACTTTTTATTCCCTAAGAAAAATAAATCGGACTAAATTAGTCCTTATGTGAATCATAATTAGAAAATTGAGTTTTTTTTTTTGCTAACTTGTCCGATGACTCATCAACTTAATTCTCCCACGTGTAAATTTTATAAAAAAAGACAATTAGGTCATTGACAATAATTAAAAATAGAAAATTAAGTCTCTAACAATAATTAAATGAACAATTTAATCCATGCAACAAAATATTCACTAAATTATAATATAATTTAAAAAACGTTAATAATATCCAAATTAAACCACAACGATATCCTTCATGAGTAGTACATAAAATCGCACCTTAAAAAACGCGAGTAGGATGAACAATAACACACCTTTAGAAACACGAGGGCGAAGAAGAAAAACGTGAGAATGAAGAAGAAAATACAACTTTTAAAACAAACGACAGAGACAATGGAAGTCACACATTCAGAATCGCATACCATAATGGAAATCACACCTTATCTTGACTATTTATGACTTGATCAGCTTCATCCTTTGAAGATTTGTCATATTCTTCTTATTTGCTTGTATTCTCTAATTTTTCAAGTTCTTCTGGTTTGTCTGCGTCTGCTTCCTTTGGTTCCGATAAACTTGCACTGTCATCATCTTGCTTTGACTTTTCAAGGTCAAGTTGTTTGTCATCAAATTTAACATGTATGAATTCTTCCACAATATGAGTTTCTCTTTTAAACACTCTATAAGCCTTGGATCTTTCAGAGTATCCAATGAAGGTACACTTTGAGATCTAGAATCAAATTTACCAAGGTTATCCTTAGTGTTTAACATATAACAAGTACAACCAAATTGTTTAAAATAAGAGATGTTAGGCTTTTTACCTTTCCACAATTCATATGGTGTTTTATTCAATATAGATCTAATATAGACTCTATTTTGAATATAACATGGAGTATTAATTACTTCAGCCCAAATGTGTTTTGCAACATTGATATCATTTAACATGGTTCTGGCCATTTCTTGGAGTGGTCTATTCTTTCTTTCTACAACTCCATTTGTTGGGGTGTTCTAGGAGAGGAGAAGTTGTGAGAGATTCCATTCTTATCACAAAAACTTTCAAAGAACTTGTTTTCAAATTCTCCTCCATGATCACTTCTAATTGTTATAATCTTAATACTCTTTTCATTCATTATTTGTTTGCAAAATATGATAAACACTTTGTGGGATTCATCTTTACTTCTTAAATTTTTTACCCATGTCCACCTAGTGTAATCATTTACTATAACAAAGCCATATTTCTTTCCACTTAGAGAGGCTGTTTTCACTGGCCCAAAGAGATCTATATGTAAGAGCTCAAGGGGCTTTGAGGTAGAGACTGAGTTCTTAGGGGTAAATGAGTTTTTTTTTCTTTCCCTTTTGACAAGCTTCACACATAATTTAAGTTTTTTAACTAAGCTTAGGCAGACCTCTAACTAGTTGAAGTTTATTCAGTTTTGAAATTAATCTAAGGTTTGCATGACCTAATCTTTTGTGCCAAATTAGTTTCTCTTCATTTACTGACAAAAGACATTTAACCTCTTGTTTCTCTAAACTAAATAGATTTATCTTATAAATGTTGTTTTGCCTCTGACTTGTAAAGAGTACAGATCCATCCTTCCGACTAATTGTCTTGCATATTTTTTGATTGAATATAATATCATAATTATTATCATTTAACTGACTAATACTTAATAAATTATGCTTAAGACCTTTAACAAACAAGACATCTTTAATAGAAGGGGAAATACCATTACCAACTGTACTTTGACCAATGATCTGACCTTATGTTTTAACTTGATTGCTGAAGACATCTACAACAAAGATAATTTTGTTCTTAGGTACTCAAATTTGGTTGGGTCCTGGTTTGTTAATCTTGAAAGGTTTCTTGTCTTTCCTTGTATTTAACATGGGACAAGATAATTTGGAGTGACCTTTCTTAGAGCAAACAGTACACAAGATATCAGAAGGAATAGATTTAGGTTCAGTTATAGTTTCTTCGAATCTTATACCTCTTTTACCATTTCTACTAACTCCATAAATCATAGAAGCATATTTGCTTCTTTCTATACCATTAGCAAGAAATCTTGAAATACTTGTTCATGCTTGTCAGAGTTACATGTGGTATTTTCAATTGATGTTGAACTATGATTGCTTTTTAGAGTTAGATTTTTAGCCTTTAGTTCAGCAATATCAATTTTCAAATTTGCATTCTCCAATTTAAGTTCAGTAATATTAGTTTTCAGAGTTGCATTTTCTCTTTTAAATTTGTAACACCCTAATATTTTCATGTATATTATATATGTGTCTTTTTAGTAATTGTTACGATTTATTATTTAACTCTAATAATTATTCTATTATAAATAAATTAAATTAAATTTTATCACACTCAATTTTACCTAAATAATTATAATCTTTATTTATATTTAATTGTTTTGGCGTGATAATTACATGGGGACGATTTATGATGTGATTATTTCCTAAATGGACTATTGTGTCTTTTGTTTATTGAATTAGTTTCGATAATCATGAAATTGATGTGTTAGATATGTTTGTTTTATTTTGTTATGTGTGACCTATGATATTCTTGCTTTGCTTGATTTATTTTAGTTGATAAAATATTAGTTGAATTATTTAATTAAATTATAATTTATAGAAGTTATATTGTTTGTTAGTTTATTTTCGACCAAATAATTATTCAATTTAGGAGATAGTAGAGGTAGTGAAACTCATATAAGTGTTTTGAAAATATTTTTGGTCAATCCATCTTTAGTATAAAAAAAATATTGACTCATTCTTCTACTCTCCTTCATGAGAAGATTTTATGACAATTCATGGTGTTGTCTTGACATAATGTAACTTTATTTCCTTGTCTCAACCAATTAAGAGAGGAGATAATGTAGATTCCTTCATTCTTAACACCTTTAATTCCTTTTTGATAGGATGGTTACAAATTGAATTATGGGTCTTATCTTTTTGTGCAATTAAGAGAGGACAAAAAAGACTCTCACACTCCTCACTCTTTCTTAAACCAAGATTATAATTTTATTTTAGTTATCTACAAAAAGAATTCTATGCAATCTTTGGTTTCATAACTATTAGCAAAAAAAATTAAAAGGGAGTCTACACACCTTCCTATTCTATTCCCATACGTATTTTTGCTTTCTCTTAAATTCCCAAATTTTCCATCACAAAAAAAAGAAAGAAAAAAAAAGAGAAACATAGTCTCATTCCTTTTCTCACACCATCATTATCATCAAGTCGAATTACAATTTTCCTTCTTCTTTAAATACCATATCAAGTAAAGTTTGGACTTTTGTCTTGTCCTTTGATTCGTGGGGCTTAGGACGTGTTGCTAGGAAGTAAAGCACCTATGGTAAGGGCTTTTCCCCATGCAAGGTTAGGCTAGATATTAAATTAATAGGTTGTAAGATATTGATATGATGTCTTGATGTTTTAAAAGAAAAATGTTGTTTTTCTGAGTAATATGTTTGTCTTGATAAACTTAATTATAAAATTTCGATTTTTATTATTATAACATGAGTAATATGATT
Source organism: Cicer chorassanicum (assembly GCA_037974735.1). NCBI lineage: Eukaryota > Viridiplantae > Streptophyta > Magnoliopsida > Fabales > Fabaceae > Cicer > Cicer chorassanicum. The sequence continues at coordinate 14,765,187 of JBBPBP010009777.1, read as the reverse complement.
GTTGTCATATATTTGATGTAAAGTTGCGATTTTTGTGTTGTCTAGGTGTACTTAATTATAAAGTTATCATTTTTATCATGATCTCATGAGTAATTATTTGTTAGGATATTTTTAATTTAAAGTTTCAATTTTTGTGGTATTTCATTTTAAAGTTTTGATTTTTATGAATATTATATGAGTTTGTGGGGGAATTGATGAAAAGTCTTAATTTTTAATTTTGATAACATGATTAAGTTGATGATTTTTGTGATGTGTTTAATGGTAAACCTTGATTTATATGCCTAAATGACTAATAAATGGAGAAATTTTATAGTAGAAGAAATAAAGTTTATATTTGTATGAGTTCTTCGGCATTTGAGTTTTGATGTCTATCAATAACACGTCGCTAATCCAATTCTATAGTTATAAAATGAAAGTTGTGACTTTAAGACATTTATTTGTGTGTTTGTGTGTTATATATTTGGGATAACAAAATTACTGATTCTTGATTGTAAGCATCATTGATCATAAAACTTTGATGTCATATGTGATTAAAATTTAACCTTGAATATTTTATCTTTGTGGTTGCCTAAGTGGCTAGTGATTTGTGTTTTAAATATTGTTATCTTTGTGGTTGCCTAAGTGGCTGGTAATTTGTGCTTTAAATATTATTATATTTGTGGTTGCCTAAGTGGCTAGTGATGTGTGTGATGGGCATTGTTCTCTTTGTGATTATCTAAGTGGATGGTGACATGTACCTTTTGAGCATCATTATCATTTCATGACATATCATATGCATCTTTGTGGACGCCTGTGTGGCTGATTTAATTTTCCCCATTGGTATGGGTGACTTCTGTGTGGACGCCTGTGTGGCTGGTTTAATTTTCCCCATTGGTATGGGTGACTTCTGTGTGGACGCCTATGTGGCTGTTTATATCCGGATCATATACTTTTAGGAGCATGCATAACTTGCATACATTTTATTGTTATTTTTATTTTGATCTCATTATTTGATCTACGGTGAGTTGCTACGGATTTATTTAGATACATTTTATGACTTTTGATACATCCTTGGGAACTATTAAAGAATCAATTTCTTTAAATCTTTTATTACAAAAAGATTTTATATTCATATTTTATGCCGTTTAATTTATTATTTGGTTTAATTTTGTTGTGGGATGAACTGACCCATTACACCAACATTTAGGTACTAATGATCTCAAAGAGTTGCATGAATGATGAATGATGTTTGTTTGGTGCACGCACGTGGGAAAATGGGTCTTTTATTTAAAAATAATGTTTTGTATTAATAAATTTTTGTGTTACATTGTAAAGGTATTTACTCTTCATCATTAACTTTAAATAGAAATGCGGAGTTTTCATTCGCTAGTAAATATTTGAATCGTCATTAATTTCAGTCAATCTATTTTCTTTTAAATTTCACCTAAAGAGAATTTATTTTATTTTGGAGCGAAAATAAATATTGATCTAACAACTAGAATATTAACTTTGCAAATAAATAAATGAATAATATTTTAGTAAATTGCATTACATTCTCTTACAAAAAAAAATATATATATCAAGTCATTTTCTGACGCATCTTCAATTTATTACATGATGAACTACTCCTAAAGAAAAAAGAAATTATTGTCGTTTTTGGAAGAAAACAAATATTTTTAAGTAATCTTTGGATCAAAAAAATCTGGAGCGTTACAAAATTCATTTTGATTCTTTAAAGCATTAACTTTTTCAGTTAGATTTGTATTTTCTTTCCTAAGTGTTTTTCAGTTTTAAAGACAATTTATTTAAAAAATCATTTATAGTAGTAATTAAATCAGATCGAGTAAAGTCACAAAATACCTCAAATTCTTCATCCGCTGATTCACTTCTAGAGTCAGAATCTGTGTTGGATCCAGAGACAGAGTTGGTATGAGCCATCATAGCCAAATCTGCTTGTTTATCGTCAGAGGATTCCTCATAACCATCCCATGTAGCCATCAGACTCTTCTTCTTGGGTCTGGAATCTTTCATCTTGTGTTTCTATTTCTACATATTTGGACATTTTGACTTGATATGTCCAGGTTCATTGCATCCATAACAGATGATGCTTTTCCTGTCATATTTATCGTCATTCCCTCTGTTGAATTGCTTGGAATATCTTTGGAGAAATTTCTTCTTTCTGTTGTGCCACATCTTTCGAATTTATTTGGATATGAAAGCAATCTCCTTTTCCTCTGAGTTTAGATTTTGATCATCTGAATCACTATCCTCTGATTCTGATGTTGCCTTTAAAACCTTCTTCTACTTAGATTTCAAGGCCAGAGTCTTGTTCTTCTTCTTGGGCTCATCTTCTTCAAGTTCAATTTCATGTGATCTGAGAGTGCTGATTAAGACTTCCACCTTTAGAGTGTTTAGATCCTTTGCTTCATGAATGGTAGTGATCTTAGGTCTCCACTTGCTTGTCAGACTCCTAAGAATTTTCTTCACATGATCAATAGTAGTATAACTCTTCTCAAGTACCTTTAATCCTAAGACCAGAGTTTGGAATCTAGAAAACATTGTTTCAATGTCTTCATCTTCTTCCATCTTGAACAACTCATACTTTTTGACTAGGAGGTTGGCCTTTGCTTCTTGAACTTGCTTGCTTCCTTCATAGGTTAGAATTAGACTACCATAAATACTCTTTATTGTCTCCCTGTTGGTGCACTTGTCAAACTCCTTGAAGGTGATTGCATTTATCATGAATGTTCTTTGTAAAATACATGTTTTTGATGAAGACAAAAGACCAACGATGATGATGATGATCAAGACAACAAGCTCAAAAAGAAGAAGTCCAAAATATCTCATTGATAAACTTTAGACTTCAAACATATTAGATGTTTAAATGTAAAGGTAAATGATACAATCACAAGATCAAGTACATGAGAACCTTTCATCTTTACATATGCATAAAAAGTATTTTCAAAAGTCAAAATTATATTTACAAAGTGTTACAATTAATATTTTTGACAAAATACAAAGGTGTATTCGAATACAACCTAAGTGTATTCGAATACAGATGAAAATTGCTAAGTCAGTAGCAAAAGCCTCTCATCTGTATTCGACTACATCCTATTGTATTCGACTACAACCAACAAGTCAGTGGCAAAATTGATCAATCTGTATTCGACTACATCAAAGTGTATTCGACTACACAGTGTTAAATTTGAATAAATTTGAACGTTACAAAGAGGTGTATTCGAATACATACATCCTGTATTCGAATACAACTGGAAACAATGCAATTTTTCAGTTCTGAATCAACTCTAAATCATTGCAATTGTTCCTCAAACCTCTTGGATCAATGGCCACGAATCTGAAGAGATGTTTATGGACTATAAATACACCATAACTTCAGATTCATTGAGGACAATCCCACGGCCAAACCTTGAACGACATTGAACAACTTTTCTATTTTTCTCAAAGTCATTTTTCATAATTCAAGTACTTGCATTTCATTTTCATATCCTTGACAAAGGTTCTCAAAGTACTTGAAGCAATATTGGATTGTTATTATTATACCTCTCTTTCATATTCCTATATCCTTATCAAATCACATTATTTGTAAAAAGAAAGTAGTACTTTCTTTAAGTAGTTTTATCTAAGATAGTGGGGTGCTATCTTGTACATTATCTAAGATAGTGGGGTGCTATCTTAGAGGTTTTGTTAGAAGTTTGTAGCAGAGATCCTAGGGTGGGATTTGTACATTTTCTAACAATAGTGGAGAAATCTCTTGTGGTGTGCAAGAGGACTGGATGTACCCTTGGGTATAAGGGGAACCAGGATAATATTGCTGTGTTCATTTCTTTACTGCCATTTACATTATCTTTGACTATCAGTAAGCGCAAAAATCGATTGCTAATTCGCTGAAAACAAGAAATACTCTTAAACACCTAATTCACCCCCTTTCTTAGGTGCACATCTATTCTTACATTCTTGACTTATGATGCATCTTGTACATCTTCTTCTAATCAACATTAATCTCCTTTCTTAGAATTTTAATACTATCAATATTCTTTAGAGCAATATAACGATCTTCCACCAAGTCCCATAGTTCAGGATCTTGTGAAATATAGAAACTTCTCAACCTTTCCTTCTAATACTCAAAACGTTCTCCATCAAACAGAGGTGGTTTGTTGATGTTTCCTTCAGCAGCTTCTTCATTGAATCTAGACATATTGAACCCTTGGATCTTTTCTCAAACACTGTAAAGTGCTCAACCTTGAGACCGTGCTCAGATGCCAATTGAAGGTGCAAACACGAGAATGGGGTTGAATTGTGTTTTCCAAAGTTGACAACTTTTTGATAATTTATAAATAATTAAAAAAATTAGTTTGCTTTTGGTTACTTACTTAGAGTAGAAGCAATCGGATTCAGAGGCAGCAATCAATGAAAACATAAATAATTTGACACGTAGATTTATCCTGGTTCACCACTAACTTGTCTACATCCATTTCCCTCATTCAGAAGACTTTAATCAATTAATTCAAAAACCTTGAATTACAAAGCACCTGACCCTCCAAGCCAGTCTTCCCAAACAGCTTGACAACCCCAGACTTTTAAGGAACTAACCACCTTGACCCCACAAGAAAAGTCTTCTCCTAACAACCGGACAACCCCAGAGTTAAGAAGGAACTAAATCACTATCGAGTTGGATACAAAAGATTGGAACTTGAGTAGTTGTTTCTAAAAAGATGATGATAATAATAACTCTCACACTCTAAGAAAAGAACACTCAGAAAATATTTCTAACGTGAACAAGTGTTTCCCTCTTTGAACTCTAAGATGAATTGAGAACTTTAAGCTTGAGTTCTTCTACTCTTTTATGCTTTTCTCCTTTAACCTTGAGCGTCTATTTATAGTGAAAATTTGGGCTTCAATTTAGTCCTTGTTTAATTTTGAATTGTATCTTGTTCAGATTGAGTTTGTAATTTCTTCAAATTGATTCTATTTCTATTTTGTTTAGATTGAGTTTGTAAACTCTTCAGATTGATTCTGTTTTATTTTTGTTCAAATTGCGTTTGTAAATTCTTCAAATAAAATCTTCTTCAAATCTTCATCAAATGTTGATAAAATCTTCTTCAAATCTTGCGTATATCTTCTTTTCAACTTAGTCAAAGATTATAAATATGAATCAAATCTTATTTTAGATTTTCATCAATTATAAATTTGAATCAAATCTTGTTTTAGATTTTCTTCAATTATAAATTTGAATCAAATCTTATTTTAGATTTTCTTCAAAAACATGAATCTTCTTTCATACTCTTTGAAGTCAAATATATTGTTGTCATAAAATACTTTTTTTAACATCAAAACTCTAAATGTAAAACCAATTTGGTTCCAACAAAGTTAAATGATACTTTATTTGCATTTATAGATAATGAATTACAATGAATACATATTTGAATTAAGGTATAGTTTGGTCAGTGAGAGAGACATCGAAGAGTTTTAAGAAGAAGTTTCTAGGTCCAAAATCCGATAAAACTAATATTTTTTTGGGTAACATGATAAAACCAATATAACCATTAATTTACTAACATTTACTTATAAAAAAGAATATTTCAACTATTAATAATGATATTGAATATGTCATTATTAATTTGTGAAGGAAGATTAAATCCTTCACATTCACTTTGAATTAAGGTATAGCTTCATTATTGAGGAACATCGTAGAGTTTTAAAAAGAAGGTTTCGAGTCTAAAATATGAAAAAACTATTTTTTTGTAACATGATAAAACTAATATAACCACTAATTTGTTTTTAGCTATTAATAGTGATATTGAATATATCATTATAAATTTGTGAAGGAAGATTAAAAGGAAAACAATAGATTTAAGGATAATCGATTTTTCTAATTAAATTTAGTATTGATATATATTTATTTGTGGAACTTGAAACGTTTTGTTTAAAGTAAATTTCAATTTCAATTATTTATCAAATAAATTTATAAAAAATTATTTATTAACTATTATAAAAATCAAAATTGCAATCTTTTGTATATTTTATCATGGTTGAGTGAGATGCTAGATAGATTTGGACCCTCTAATATTGAATTGATTAAACATGAAAAGAGTTATGTTTGAAGGTCATATCAAATTTGTAAATGGAAACAAATTTTTTATTTATTTGAGGACATAAGCTACAACTTTTTTTGAATGACATAAGCTGAAATTTACTAATTGAGTCACAAATTTTTGAAGAAATGAGCAGAGACGGATTCATGAGATCAGATTCATATTTGCAAATGATAACTGAAACATTTAGGATGAGATAATTAATAGGACATATTTTATTACTAACAAATATGCATGGATATCTAAAGTTACAAATGGAGGAAAAGTGAAAGCTGATTGTAGTGAGAAGATTGTAGGTTTATTTTCATGAGGAGCTTTTGTGTGTGGGTTTTCAACTTATGTATATGATGTGTGAGATGCAAAAGCTAAATTGAGAAATTGAAGATGTAAGATGAACTGTAGAACCGAAAGTTGATTGTAGTGAGAAGATGGTAGGTTTATTTGCATGAGGAGCTTTTGTGTGTGGGTTTTCAACATAGTATATGATGTGTGAGATGCAAAAGCTAAATTAAAAAATTGAAGATGTAAGATGAATCGTAGAAGCTTATGAAGAGTGCAACATAAGAATATAAACGATTTGGAGCAAATGCTATGATGTGGCACATAAGGATGTGAGGTGTCATTCAATTGACTTAGAAGTCTATTTTAATATATTATATAGATTCTTGAAAATTTGAAGATGGATATACACTTCCGTACTTAATTTAGTGAGAAAAAACCATATACTACAATTAATTTTTTGACAAACCATACACTAGACATGGATATGAACTTTTTTGTTTTTGAAAATGAATAAGGACTTAAATTACATTAAAAAAAAATTGATTGGACTGGACAATAGAAAAATAAGAAATTGAGATAAGTAAAGCAAAATAAAACTACAAAGCAAAATAAAACTACAGAAGAACAAGAGAAAAAATATTAGCATTAAAAAATAGAGAGTTAAATAAGTATTTAGTTTCTATAAATTTTAAAATTTTATTTGAAGTTTTTATAAAAAAAAAATCAACATTTTATTCTTAAAACATTTATTCACTTTTAGTCTCTATTTAAAAAAAATTTAAAAGTTTTTATAAAATATTGATACTTTTAGTTCCTCAAAAAGTCTTTATAAAATTAAAATAAGACTAAAATTAAATAAATTTTTTTATAACGACTAAAATTAAAAAATTATAATTTTGTAGAAATTAAAAATATATTAAACCTAAAAATAAACATATGAAATATAAAAAAAAAATTAAATAGCTCTTAAATATATATGAGTTGACAACCGGTCAACGAAATATATGACTTGACAAAAATAGTAATCTAACTTATTTAAGGAGAAAAGACACATAGACAAACACTATCAATTATCATGTTTATGTTTTATTGTCAAACAATAAGACATATATGCTGCTACCTATAACTTATTACCTATTGGTGATATGTTTCCTAAAGAAAACAAGCTAGGTTTTCCAATTCAAGGGTTGCATCCCTTAGTATGCCAATGATCAATTTTTACTTACTCATAAATTAGGAGGGAATTCCAACATAAATGTATGCTATCAAATCAAATGAAGGGACAAATGTTAAAGGCCGTTATAGAGGGAAAGGGGTAAAATGCTACTCTATCACCTACAAGTATTGAACCCAAAATTCAACATGCAAGTTGCAATGAATAAAGATTATAAACAAAAAAAGTAAGGTATCACAATAATGTACCTAAAGAAAAAGGTAAGAACAATTAAGATACTTCAATTTTGTGGGGAGAGGTTATATTATATGAGTCTACTTTGTGTCTTATTTATTTAAGGGAATATGGATCAAATTATGAGATTTGTTGAAAATTAATGATTAATTTGATTTGAATAAAAGATATATATCATGAAAATATAGTTTGTGCAATAATATATTGAGACTCTTCGGTATAAACTATTTGAACATATAAGATTTTTTTATTTGGTTTGAATGACATGTGATTTTTTCCTTGTTTTGAAGTGTTTTCTATGCTAAAATCATTGTTTATCTTATGTGTTTGATTTGTTCGGTTGATTGTTGTATATTTGTTGTTCTTCTTCAAATATTTTTACTAGTTGGAACAAATTTATTTCTCTTATATATTATTCTTCTATTATGCTTTTGTCATTACATTGTTGTTCTTCAATCAAAGAGAACTGTCGAAAATATAGATATGAATTCTCTACTATCAAAAAGTGACTATAGTAAAATCTCGACCGTGATAATATTTTGATGGTTAAAATTCATTTGTCAATTTTACGATACAAGTCGTCCAATTTTAAACAAATAATTGTGGGTAGTCTCATTGCGTAACTGCACAGAATTGTGATTGCAGACAATCTAATCTATGTCCCATAAAACATGACAATAGCTAAGTACTAAAAGATTTTAAATATTAGTGGTGCAATGGTGTGGTAGTGCATCATTGCATCAAATATGTAAGGATCATTGTTTCCTTTGTTCTTCTTCCAATACCTTGACTTGACATGCAAAAAAGTGGCCCCAAGAAGAGGTCCCTATATATAGTCCTCTCCATACATGACCACCATAACCATCATAAATGAATAAAAACTTCACATGTCACATGGACCAACATTGACCCTACCAATGTCATCTCTCCCTACTTGAATGTATTAATACAATCTCACAAGTCCTTCTCATACAATTCAATTTCAGAAATATACAAGATTTTCACATTCCTAGCTACAGCAATGGAAATGGAATCAACACCATGCCATCATCACCTCAACATACTTGACTTAGACAGGAGCATGGGCCATATATGATACATCTATGACCTACCCTTAAAAAGACATAAAATGTAAACAGTAGCAAAGCCAAAGACTATTTTTTTTCCTTCTAATTTTGGAAAAATAGAAGTTACTTAAATTGGGTAATGAGCAAAACAATACAAATTTGAAACATGTTTGTTTATCTGTCCTTGATGGAATGATGGAAAAGATTGGATTGTGGTTGCAACTATTTGGAAAAAGTGAGATTTGTAAAATCTCTTCCTTTTTGTCACTTTTCCTTTTCATCTTTGTATAAGTATGATGTCTTCTACTTCTACTTCTCTTATCAATCTTTCTATTGATTCTCATAACTCAAAAGGGTTGAATTGAATCAACCACTTATAAAAACTTCTTTAAATTCTAGGTTCAACCCTCTTACTCTTTCACCATGCTTAACTTTAAGCTTCTTCACCCTTTAACTACCAACAACATATCTTCCATAAAAAAATTTAGATATCCATCATTTAGCCTTGTGAAACAATACAACATTATGTTCATCAAAGGCTTAATGATTTTATTTCTAAGTTGTATTACCATAAGACTTAACTTCTGTATTTCAAGTATCCCTTCTTCTTTAAAATCACTTCCATTAGAAGGACACTTTAGTTTTGATGAATTTGATCTTAAAAAAGCAGCAAGAGATTTTGGTAATAGGTACCAATCTTTTCCAATGACAGTACTTCATCCAAAATCAGTTTCTGATATTTCAGTTACTATAAAGCATGTATGGAATTTAGGTCCAAATTCTCAGCTAACTGTTGCAGCTAGAGGACATGGTCATTCACTTCAAGGACAAGCACAAGCTCATGGAGGAGTTGTGATCAACATGGAATCATTGAATAAGGTTAATGAAATGAAAGTGTATGCTGGTGGAGAATTTGCTTATGTGGATGTGTCAGGAGGTGAATTGTGGATAAAGATTTTGCATGAGACATTGAAGTATGGTTTGGCACCAAGATCTTGGACAGACTATTTACATCTGACAGTTGGCGGAACTTTGTCTAATGCTGGTGTTAGTGGTCAGGCTTTTAGGCATGGTCCACAGATAAGTAATGTTCTGAAGATGGAGATTGTTACAGGTTGGTAAATTTGTTGACAATGAGAAAAATAAAATTATTTTTGTCAAAAATATGTGGCTGAGAACGTATTGATTTGTCTCTTCTGAACTTATATTTCACTTGACATTGACATTTTAATTTAGAACTCCCTAAAATCTTAGTTGAAAATCATAGTCGCGTCATAATTCTTGATATTATAAAAAATTGCAGTTAAATGCAGCTGATGTAATCTATATATGTAGCTTTGACTCTAGCTACCCTCGACGAGTTAGCCTGCGGTGCTACACCGTTTGGGTACACCCCGAGACCGCGTAGTTAAAGGGTGCTCCCTTGCTTGTTGTTCTTCCCTGTTCGTTCGCCCTTCTTTGGCTAACTCTTTGGGTCAAGGCTTGTTTCACACTTCACTGCCCCTTAGGTCCGCTTTTTATAGAGCTACCCTCGGGGCAGTGTGTGAACTATTTTACTCGTTTTCCGTCAAAAATACATCATAAATCATAATCTTTAAGCTTAGTTGCAGTTCCAATTTTTTTTTTAAGAAAAAAACCTTGTTAACTTATGTGACTTTACTTTGGACTTATTTTTCGTCTTAAACCTCTGGTTTTCAGGGTTTATTTTGAGCATTCTGGTTTTTAGGGTTTATTTTGAGCATACAAGAAAATAACAACAAATAATAGGCCTAAAATAATTTTTTCCAACAAAAGAAAATGTTTTATTTTGGATGATTGAAAAATAAATTGTCAATGAATGAATGCAGGCACAGGAGAAGTGGTAAACTGTTCTAAAGAGGAGAATGTTGAACTCTTTTACAGTGTACTTGGAGGACTAGGACAATTTGGTATTATAACAAAAGCAAGAATCTTACTAGAGCCAGCACCAACCATGGTAATAATGCATAGTCCTTTAATTTTCATAAGTGATTTTCCAGGTTTCAATTTTGATCACAAAATAACTTTTCATCTTTTTAGCACCGACACCTCTGATCGTGTCTTAAGTGTTTGGCAAAACATGACATTGATACCTTGATTACATTCAATTAATTCATTTTCTTGTATTATTACCGGTGTCAACGTGTCAGTGTAATGTCCGTTTGCTTCATAGCTTTCCATTGTTTTGAACAGGTAAAATGGATTAGAGTGCTATATGCAGATTTCACAGCATTCACAAGAGACCAAGAGAAACTAATATTTGCTGAAAAAGGTTTTGATTATATTGAAGGATTTGTCATCAAAAACAGAACTGGTTTGTTAAATAATTGGAGATCATCTTTCAATCCACAAGATCCAGTTCAAGCTAGCAAGTTCAAATCAGATGGAAGAACCCTTTACTGCCTTGAATTGGCCAAATACTTCAATCATCAAGAAACCTTTGCAGTAAATCAGGTTAGAGAGAAACTACTCAACTTAAACATTGATTTTATACAAAGTCATAATCAATTAATTGTTAAGAGGGTGAGTCTTAAGCAACTGTGAATAAATCATCATTTTTGGTACCTGAATGTGTGAGATAGTGTCATTATAATATCTGAATGTTTGAAATTGCAAAAATATCACTAAATGTGTCTTTTGTTAGTAATTTCATAGATCAAGTTAACTAACGAAAGATACATTCGAAGATTAAACTAACTAACGAAACATATAGTCTAAGATCAAACTCACTAAGAAAAGACACATTCATTTATGTAACTTTGATACATTTGAAGACTATAATGACAGTATTTGACACATTCAAAAACCAAAATGATTGTTTATTCTGCAACGGTAAGATTGAAATATGGTATGTTGAAACAGTACCTCAAATTACATATTCATTAAATTAATTATAAACAATCTCAACCAAATATTTTAATCACAGTAACTCGTCACACAATTACTACGCCGAATCCATTTCCCACCGTCTGGTGGGGGCCTAGTGCACTAAACTACCCTACATAATCAATTAATTGTCACACAAACTATATAAAATTAATTTAACTATCTTTAACTAATCACTATGTTACTTTTTATTTAACGCAGGAAGTTGAGAAACACTTGTCCCACTTGAACTATATCCCATCAACACTTTTTCAAACAAAAGTCACATATGTTGACTTTTTAGACAGAGTGCATATCTCAGAAGTGAAATTGCGTTCAAAAGGTTTGTGGGATGTTCCACATCCATGGCTCAATCTTTTAATACCAAAAAGCAAAATACACAATTTTGCAGAATTTGTGTTTGGCCATATTGTTAAAGAAACAAGCAATGGACCTGTCCTTATCTATCCAGTACATAAATCAAAGTAAGCTTCACAAAACTTGTCTCAATTTTTTATTTTTTTATTATTATAATAAAAAAAAGTTACCTACTTTTCAACCATATCTTTTATTTAATTAAAAATATTTAATGTAAATAGTTAAGTGTTTCACATTAAAAACAATCAATTTAGTAAATTAAATTTATGTTTTACATAAAATCTTAAAAATTAATTATAATCGTAAAAGTAATTTTTTTAGAAAGTAATTTTCAATACATGCAAGTTATATCTCAATTAGAAATAAAATCAAATTCAAAATCGAATTCAATATTTACAAATAGTTGTTTTGTGCATATCCTTTTTTCACATGTATTATAGCATGAATTTCAATTCATTATTGTGATGAATCATAAACTGAACCTCAATTTTG
>JBBPBP010009777.1:14721248-14750636 GCA_037974735.1 Cicer chorassanicum | reverse complement strand
ATATATATATATATATATATATATATATATAAAAGGAGATAAATAAAGAATTGTGTATGTGAGATAAAGGATTGACTAAAGGATGATAATAGTTAATTACTAAAATTATAAGATTTTTAAGATTAAAACATCAATTATGGTCAAAATACGTATCAACTAAAGAGAAAGTTTCAAAGTTGCAAACATTGTATCCGATAGGATAGTAAACAAATTCTTATGGTAATTATACCATATCATCTATAAATAAAAAAAGATAGAAAAATAATTTATACATGTCAAAGACTTACATTTTATATATAAAAAAATGATCAATTTAGAGTAACACTAGAGAAATATTATCTTAAATAATGGCCCAAGAGTATGAGGTGCTCCCATATGATAAACTGCTATAATAGTCTCTGAATTTGTGAGATCTCTTAATTTAGTCCTTTAAAATATGAATATTTCAAATTAGTCCTGAGCTATATAAAACATTTCTTCATCCTTTTATGAATATCTAGAAGCAATCATCGTATTATTTAATGACATTTCTGTTAAGTGTATTGTTGAAAATCCTTATCACAATGAAAAATACAAAATCAATAAACAACTAAATTTGTCTTTGAGATTACTATAATTACAAAATAACAAACTACACAAATTTGTAAAATATTATTCTAGTTAATGCTTTTGTGAAGCTTTGTAAGTTGACGTCGTTTTAACTGCTGATGTGATCATTAAACGTTCATATGAAACACGTCAATTGCTCAATCTCAGGAAATAAAATGACTCGTCTTCATCGACGAACATTCCCCCTTCCTTATGTTATTCCATTTTCTCCATTTGTCTTTTTGATAAAGCCCAAATAATGCATCATAAAGTAGGCATAGTAAAATGAGAAATACTCATCCTCACCTGATTTTGCCCATCCACCCCCAATACACTATCGAAAGCTAGGATTCGGTAAATTGGGTGAGACAGGATCATATGTTATTTGTCATAGCAGAACAAAACTCCGAAGGTCCGCAATCATCATATGATATGAGACGCAGAATATCAACATTGCATTAAAAAGTATAGATGAATTTATATTTATCTTGTTGGGACCAGAATGCACAGTGAAATATCCAAAGATCGTTAAATTTGGTCTTTTTTATGAAAACTTCTGCAAAAAAGGTATTAAGCAAATTATCAATATTAGTAAACTTCTGCAAAAAGATATAGATGAATTTATATTGATCTACTCTACCTATTTCAGAAAACATATCTTCCATATTGAGAAACTAAACATTTTCAATACATATATAAAGACCAAGATATAATATGATCACAATTCACAGATTTCCTTTTCGACAAGAACTAACAAATATTCACTAAATGGAAATGGAAATTGATATCTTATTAACAAATACTCAACCATGTTGATTGCAGAGTGAATCATTTGGTTAAATGCTAATGGTGTAATATCACTATGTGAAACCAATAAAATAAACCTTTGTCACACATATTCTTCACTACATAACCTTTTCTAGTAAATTCACCTTGGTTTGTGAATTCCATTATTCCAATTTCATCAAACTTGCATGTTAACATCTGATTCCAATATACACTAAATCATTCTAGTTGTTCCAAGGACCCATTGTGTTGTGTCAAAAACCAATCCTTGAAGTACTCATTCCAGCTGCATATAACAACTGTTGATATATATTTTTTTTAAAAAGTCTTGAATAATAAAAACTAAAAAGCTTAATAACAAAAAATATTTCACATATATTGAAAAGGGTACCTAAGTGTTGTATTCCACAACAGCAGCATCTGTAGAATCAATGCATTTGGTGTACCTTGTAGAATCAATGCATTTGTTATATTCCACAACAGCAGCATCTATAGAATCAATGCATTTGACATGAGAAGAAGGAAAAGTTCTTAAGAAAGGGGCCATTGATAGGCACATGATCCAAAAAAAAGCTCTAAGGAATCATGTTAGAAATATGAATAACAGAAAATGAAGAGATTGAGAGAAAAACTTCAGTAATCTGAAACAGACTTTATTAGATTGAATAGTTGAAATGATTACACTTGTGTGATTTTATTTATAGGTGAAGATCACTGTAACTGAATCTAACAGAATTAAGACTAACCAAATAACTAATACTAACTGAATCTAATTAACAGACTCTAATGGAATATTCTAGAAAACAGATTTACACGCGTGGGTTTATAGCCCTATTCTACATACTATCCGTCAAAATCTGTTTCTGTTTTATCATTAAAAATATCCCTCAAGTATAGGGATTCAGTTGTATAGGAGTACTAGTAGGGATTTAGTTATATATGAATATTAATAGGGATTAGTTGTATAGTAATCTAATATATATCTCTGTTGTATTGTCAATATATTTCAATTCAATAAAATATATTTTTACCCTAATTCTTGATATGATATCAGAGCTCTCGGTCTTTGGGAGTCTCATTTCCGTATAAACCTGCTACCTTCATTGCGGATGTAACAACTATGTTGTTTCAAATACGATTGTAACACTGCATCCAAAGGCTCCGTAAAACTGCAACAAAATGGTTGAGTCCAAATATGAAAACCGACACTAAATGCGAAAAATCATCTATACAACAATTGTGGCAGATTTACAGAGTTGCAAAGTGCAGCAAAAAAATCACATTGCTGCAAAATGACCTGACTATTCGAATAAGAGAAGAAAAAATGGTAGCTATCTTATATCCCAACATCACAAATAGCAGGGTTAAGGGGGTACGTCACTCTCATGATCTTGCAATCTCACTTGAGTAGGAAGACAACGACGACAAATGCGCCACAAAAGATTCTTTATTTTTAGGGGAACTCGCAGATGCCAAATGAGATGCTATGAGCCTTTCATTTTTTATCTCAAAAGTGTTAATGAGATCTTTGATAGAGCAGAGGTAAGATAGAAATAGATGAAGAGAATTATTGTATTAATGGATACGAAAAACAGAAAATGACCCCAAAGCTAATGCTCCTCAGTTAGAGAAAACAATTCTCTCACTGCTCAACCTCTAAGGTGTAACTGAAAAATAAAAAAAAATAAAAACCATCCAACTACTTCCCCACACACTCCTATTTATTAGTGGAATATTAACTCACCAGGTCAGGTAGACAATCACGCTTTTCCTGTATTCCCTTTCTTATTTTTTCTCACATATACTCGCCATTGCTTAGGCCTCACCTCATCTCTCTTAACTAAGAGATCCCCCTCATGACTCATGGGGCCCAACCCATTCCTATCATCACCTCCACCTTCAACAGCAGCCTTGTCCTCAAGGCGCAAGTCAGGGAATTGACTCTTCAGCAACAGTTTCTCTTCCCAGGTAGCATCTCCAACATCCATGCCTTCCCATTGAATCAACCATTCTCGCTTATGTTGCCCACCATCAAACTTATCCCTCCATGAAAAAACCTTAGTCGGAATAATGTCCCCAGTGTCAGACTCCAAACTGATAGGTAATTGAGTTGTAGCAGTATAATTGCCTACAGCTTTCTTCAATAGAGACACGTGAAAAATAGGATGTATTTTAGATGTTGCTGGTAACTGTAGCTTTTAAGCAACCTATCCTATCTTCTTAATGACTTGATAAGGACCAAAAACTCTGGGAGCCAATTTTTGATGAATCCTATGCACCACTGATTGCTGTCGATGAGGACGTAATTTAAGGAAAACCCAATCACCAACTTCAAATTGCACTGCCTTGTGCTTCTTATCATCTTGGTATTTCATGTACTCTTGAGCTTTTAGTAAATTAGCTTTCAGTTGACGCAAAGCTTCATCCCTATCCCTTAATTCCTGGGTTACAACTTCTACTCTGGTTTTTCCCTCCAAAAAATGCACCAATATTGGAGGTCTTCTGCCATACACCACCTCAAAAGGGGTGAACCTTGTGGAAACATGGAATGTGGTATTGTACCATAGTTCTGCCCACGGAATCCAATGTGTCCATGTCATAGGTTAATCACTTCTGTTTGACCATCAATTTGGGGATGGTATGCCGAAGACATTTTAAGCACCGTGCCTACTAGCTTGAACAACTCTTTCCAAAAATACTCACAAACAAGGGGTCACGATCACTAAGAATCGACTCCGGAATTCAATGTAGTCTAACCATGCAACACCCCGACCATTACCGTTACCGGTAGTGCTACCTCACGATCTTCTCGTCCCCCTAACCACCCAGTGGAAATAACGAGTTTTTGTCTTCCGTGGGATTCGAGCCCGGTACCTAGGGGATAAGTACTGCCTCCAATTTTTATGTAACACCCTAGCCATTACTGTTACCGGCGATGCTACCTCACGACCTTCTCGTCCCCCCTATCCACCCGGTGGAAATAACGAGTTTTTGCCTTCCGTGGGATTCGAGCCCGATACCTGGGGGATAAGGCTTTGAATCTGTTTTTCAATTTCATCCTTGTGTAAATGAGGATATTTGTAAGGTCTCACACTTACCGGACCAGCACCCTGCAAAAGTTCAATGGAATGACTAGTGTTTCTTGTAGGAGGAAGACATTGGATTGCTTTAAATACAATAGCAAACTGATCTAACAACCCTTGCAACTCCTTAGTTTGTTGATCAGAGGCACGAAGACACTTGTGAACCTACCACCTCCATCAAGGTAGGCCATTCACAACGTGTTATCAGCCGAGAAGAAGTGATGATGTTTTGGAAAGTAGCCATCTTCTCATCTAAGGCTTGGCCAATGAGTTTCACCATACTGCCCTTATGGTTGAACACCATAGACATTTCTTTCCAATCCATGGTCACCTTCCCCAAAGTTTCTAGCCAAACAACTCCCAAAATCAGATCCACACCTCCTAACTCCAACATATAAGCATCAAAACAAATCTGCACCATTCCCACATCCATCTGAATTCCCTTACACCTTTCCATAGTTAGGACACGATGACCATCTCCTAGCTTGACACCCAAGGAGTAGAAGGTACCATAGGTAGTCCTAGAGCTTCAACCACCTTAGGAGATATGAAATTATGTCGTGCTCCACTGTCAATAAGAACCAAAATAGGTGCATCTTGCAAACAACCCTCTACTTTCATGGTGCGAACCTGGTTTGGAGTGGTGGATACACCAAAAACTCTCATCCCTTTACATTCTAACTCCTCTTGTGCAATCTCTTCTTCTGACTCAGCCTCCAACACCACAATCTCTCTTTCATCGTTGACCACTTCATCGTCCCCCAAGATAATCAATCGTAACTGCTTTGTTGCGCATTGATGGAGGGGATCCCATCGTTCATTGCAACGAAAATAGAGTCCCTTTGCGCGACGCTCATTAAACTCGACACTTGGTAAATGGTGAACACCGCGTGAGTGACGGTGTGAAACGTCACCAAAGTTTGTACGTGAAGGTGGAGTAGAATTGGGAGGGTGTGTTGACTCGGTACGAATTTTACCCATATTGTTGCTAGTCTGGGTAGGGTTTGAACGAATGTCATGACGTAAACCACCAATGAAATAACCAAGAAATTGTTGTTCTGGTAAACAGCCACACTGTGAAGAATACAATTCGAATTCAACAATGTAATCCTCCACAGATCCAGATTGTTTTAATTCCTTCAATTCTTCAAAAGGATTCTCCAAACGACCACCACCAAAACGAACAATCAACGCCTCTATCAAACTCTCCCAAGACAGATCCTCCGTAGAATCGCGCCATAAATTGAACCAATGAATCGTAGGACCTTCCATACTGAGTTTCTTCAATTGAATCCTCACGTCGCAGTTAAACGGAATTCATCTAACGGTGAGGTGACCGCTGTAATATTGTCCTGAGACATGTCACGCAACGCCAACGCTCTTTGAATTTTAGAACCAAAGAAGTCACGTAATGACTCAATGCTTGCTGCAACACGTCACAAACGCTCCTCCACTTCGGTGATTCTTGCGTCCATTCTGGTTTGCATGAACGCAGCAGGTCGGACCAATTGATAGAGCAGAGGTAAGATAGAAATAGATGAATAGAATTATTGTATTAATAGATATGAAAAACAGAAAATGACTCCAGAGCTAATGCTCCTCAGTTAGAGAAAACAATTCTCTCACTGCCCAACCTCTAAGGTGTAACTGAAAAATAAAAAATAAAACCATCCAACTACTTCCCCACACACTCCTATTTATTAGTGGAATATTAACTCACTAGGCCAGCTAGACAATCACACTTTTCCTGTATTCAATTTCTTATTCTTTCTCACATATACTATTCTGAGAAGCATGCCAAATTCTTCGATCTTTTAAGACTGAAGGGAACAAAAGAGTGCTCAGAATTTTTGAGACAATAGTTGATGTAAATAAATTGGAGATGAGAGGAATGTTCTAAGTCTTACAATGGGGATTGATGATGTCAACAACTTTCAAATGATTCAAGTACGTGCTCTTATGATTTGATTGAGCAATAATGGATTCTTCAAATAACAACTTTCATTCATAAGAGAAATAGTATCTCAGAGCCAATAAACAACATATTGCCTGCTCGGACTACAAACTTAGCACTCCATATGTTTCTCTAAACATAGCTTGGGAAAGTATCTAGCTTTGACAAACTGTCCCATAAGAGTGTATGTGTTAACCATCAAGTGCCAACCTTGTTCTCCAAGTAAAGAGTAATTGAAAACTATGATCTTGAATCACATACCTCCACCATTCTTATGCATTGAGAGCCTATCCCAAGATAACCAATGGATTTCTCTAGATTGCGAACTATTATGGCCCTACTAGAAGAAGTTCATTATCCTTTCAATTTCATCCCCAAGCATGGATGACCAGCATTTACTGCTCTAAAAATGAATTTTCTAGGAATAGATTGCGTAACAAATTTTATAACAATTTATCGACCAACTTTCGACAAGCATTTACTGCTCTAAAAATGAATTTTCTTTCAAACTTTGTCTTTGATAAAATTAAGAGTGGCCTTCTTGCTTCAGCCAATCACCGAAGGAAGTCCAAGATAGTTCTTTGTGCTAAGAATTGAATGATCTCCAAGAGCTGCAATAGAGTCTTTTAGTATGTCAACCACATTCCGACTGCAAATTTTTCTTCTGATTTTTGGTAGTTAATTGCTTGTCCAGACGTAGTTTCATAAGTGGTCAAGAAATTTTTCATAGCCAAAGCTTTATTAGTGGTTGCCATGAAGAACAAAAAACAATCATTGACGAAAAGTAAGTGTGAAATAATTAGAGCATTTATGCAAATTCTAGTGCCATGAATCTCTCCACACGCTCCTGCTTGTTTGACAAGGCTTGAAAGGCCTTCCACCCACAAAATTAACAAATAAGGAGATAAATGATCGCCTTGTAGTAAACCCCTGCCATATTCCACGCAGAGCATAATCCAACCGATCCATTGAGTTGAAAAACCCATCATAGTCATGACCCCATGTAGATAGTCCCAATCACTTATGTCATATGTTTTGTTGATTTCAAGCTTAAGAGCAACATCTCCTACCTTGCCTTTAGTAAGACCCTAATTATTATTATTAGCAACTCATATTAAACTTTTTTTATGTTATTATTTATACTTATAATTCAATTTTTTGTTTTTAAAACTAAATGATATATTGCTCATGGCAAGCACCTATTATAAATGAGGAGTTTGTGCCTTTAAAATTCAAATATTTTCCATTTCCATCATTTTTGAAAGAAACATTCTATTAAAATTGAACTAGTATTGGAATTGAAAAAGCTATAAGAAGTTTCTTACAATAACTATGTTTACAAAATTCTAAATTTAACTTCTACGTAAAAAATTGTTGGATATAAAGCGGGATACCTTGGAGTGTTTTTCATTGTTATTTGATGCTGAATATTTTAATATTGCTTATATCTTTTCAAGTTAAATTATAAATTTATTTCATGAAAAAAAATTATGAATTTCATGCATTATAAAAATTAATTAAAAATCCAAATTAGTGAGATACCCAAAACACTGTGCACTTTTAACAAAAAGAAATTGGACAAATTCATTAGCCCACGAAATGGTAGGTCTACCTAATTGGACTCATATATGTGGTCCATCATGAGTTAGGCATATACACTCTAGCTTGACGCATTTACCACCTACATTTTTGCTCTATACCATAGAGACTAATATCATATAAGTGTTTCTATCGTTGAAAGTGCTACAGCTTTTTACTTCAGACTAAAAGAAAACCTAGATACACGTTCAGTTTAGAGTCAATCAATTCAAGAAAACAAATGAGGTATGCAATCTTAATTCAATTAAATTATATATTACAACTCATTCACCATTTCATTATTTCTTACTTTGCATTTATTTATTTATGTATGATTTATTTTTTATATGTATAATTTCTCATATAAGGAATATATAGTCATGTATTATATATAATTCATTAAATATTTGTATTAATTAATTTAGTTGATATAATATTATATGAATGCCATTAAAGAAATATATTATTAATGAGATCAATTTTTTTAGTGAGTCACTATAATTCACCATAAGAATGTTAATTTAATGAACACAATATTGAAAACTTGTTTTATAAGCAAATTGTATTATTAAGAATATAAAGGTACTTAAAACTCATTACATAAAAATACGAAAATAAAAAACTTTGAATATATGATAAATGACTATTCCACTAATTCTGAAAAATACAATTTTTCTGTTTTTTTTTTTCTTTAAAAAAGAACCACAACCAAGACATTCTTTTGATGTTGTCAATCAATTCCGTCAAAATTGCCACCTTTCCGTTGAAAATTATATTGTTTCTTTCCAAACAAATACACAATGTAGTAGATAACCGAAACAAATTGTTCAACTTTTTTCCAACTCAGCAATTAATCTTTTTACCATCTATTCCTCCCCCAAAGGAATCTCCTTTCAATTTTTGGTGATTTCATTTACTATCTTTCATGGTGCTCTTCCAGCTTTACAATGTCTTTTTCAAAGAATCCAAAATTGATTTCTAGGTTGAAGATCTTCTAAGATTAGCTCCCACCAGTAAACCCATGAAACGAAATGGCACTTTATAAACATTACATGAAAGAAAGCTTGAAGCAACATTAACAAAAGACTCTTCCAAATTCAAGCCATACAGTTTACTCTTGTAAAAATTGACCCATAAACCAAAGACTAATTCCAAACATCTCAAAATTAAAACGTTTTAATGCTCGAAAGATTATCCCAAGATCCTTCTCCTATAATTGTTTTGATGTTGAATTATCCAGTATTCTTTGCTTAAATTATGTATCTTACTTACTCTATCTCATTTTATGTGTTTCATTTGGAATATTAATTTATATTTTAGATTACCAATGAAGTATTTATTTATTTTTAAGTTATATAAGTTTTTAATTTCTATAAAATTTAAAAGTTTTATTTTTAGTCCTATAAAAAATTCTTCTTTAGTTCCCAAATTTATTTTCCAGTTTGGTATGTGTTTTCAAGTTAACTCATATTTACTATTCAAATTTTTGAATAATTTTTGTCTAAAACATTATAAGAGTTTCTCTCAAAAAAAATTTAAAATATTTTAATAAGAAATAAATTAAATATGAATTTTTAAGTGTCAAAAGCTTTAAAATTCATATTTCATTGATCATTTGTTAAAAATTCTAAATTTTTGTAAGATATATCTTTATAATGTACAAATGAATTGAATTAATAGTAGGGATAAAAACGAAACTAGAAAATTTTTTGAAGACTAAAGTTGAAGAATTTTTTGATACAAACAAAATTTTAAAATTTTATAAATTAAAAATTTACTTAACTCTTTTATTTTTTACACTAATATATTCTTATTAATTGTATCTTAGTAGTTATTGATAAAAGTATTGTAATAAATAAAACTAATTTTATCCTGGAAATTATGACACTAAATAGTTTTCTTAAGGAGTGTGTATAATCAAATGAGAATTGTACTGAGGAATGGTATAATGTTTGAAGAAGGTGTGGGTCGTCGGGCTCTTTTATTATAAATTTATTATAAAACATAAAACTCTTTTTTAGTGTTGGTTTATGGCTAGACTTAAAATCAATTCTAATTTCAACTTTGCTTTTTGATTCTCTAATCCTTTCGGTTATCTCCAAAATGATAAACACTTTTTTTTTTATGGATTTAAGCTACTTCTTTGGAAAAAATATTCTAATGGTCCTTTACCTTTTTTTTCTTTCTCAAATCAGTCATTTATTTATTTATTTATTTATTTGAAATTTATACACCAGATTGGGCCTTATTAAAATCTATATGACCTAAAATCCCCTTGGAAAAAGGCCATCTAGAAAAAAGTACCAAACAATCTAGTATGTCATCCATTAGTAAATTTTACCCGGTATCCCTATCTTTATCCATGTACCCAAAAAATAAAGGAAAATACCAAAATACCCTCATATATATATATATATAAAAAGTTAGCATTTTTTTATTTCTTCATTTTAACATTTTCGGAACAGAAGTAAGTGTCAAAAAAATCTTTTTTTTTCGAAAAATATTTTTCAAGTTTTCCGGTACACAACTTCCACTCCGGAAAACTTGAAAAAAAGTTTTCCGGTACAGAACATCGTTTTCGGAAATCTTTTTTGAAGTTTTCTGGAACTACCGAAAAACTTATTTTAACTTTTCTGAAAAACATCAACGTGACATTTTTGGAAGCTACCGGAAAACTTCATCCACAAGTTTTCCGATAGCTGTTTGATTTTTTTTTTTAAATTAATTTTTTTGTTTTAATTTTTTTTATTATATTAGTATTTATTTAATTCATTTGATTTTAACTATTTTTTTTTCTTCATACGTGACTTTGAATCTTCATTGGATGCTGCTCTAGAAAGGATACGATCTCGTAGGATTATTAATTATCCTGGGGTGTTAATTATTTATGGTGTATTAATTATTTAATGGTGTTTTAATTATTATTTAAAAATATTTATAGTGTATTAATTATTATTTATGGTGTTTTAAAACAAATGGTGTGTATTGGAAAATTTGTTTTTCCGGAAACACATAAAAGTTGAAGAAAGTTTTCTGTTAATACAATAATATATTTTTACAATATTAATATTAATTATAATTATTCATACGTGTCAAAAATATTTGTAGTATCGAGACATATGTTTTATTCAATAATAGTAGCGGTTTATCCGGTAATATCGGTTAACATTTATAAAAATAATAAAATTAAAAAAAAAATTAAAAAAAAAATGGCGTATACCGGAAATCTTTCCTAGAAAGTTTTCCGGAAACACTTTCTATATCGGAAATCTTTCCAATGAAGTTTTCCGGTAGTACAATTTTTTTACTTCTGTACCGGAAATCTTTTTTAAAGTTTTCCGGAAATAAGGTGGGTATTGGAATTCTTCAAAAAAAATTTCAAAAGTTACCAGAAAACTTTTACCTACCCGAAATTTTTTTTCTGGCTCTGAAAAAGATGAAATAGTAAAAAAATAAGTAATTTTGAATTGGTAAAATAATAAATAAATAAATAATGAAGGGTATAATTAACATTTTCATAAAATTATGGGTATAAGTATAGAAATGGGGTAAAGGGTAAAACTTTTCATCCATTAACAACAAAAACTACAAATCAAAGTTTAAATTTGGGCCAGGCCCACGGTACAAGGGACTAAATTGTCAAACCAAACAAAATTGGACTTACATATAGCCAATGTAGCCAAATTATGAGCTGCCCATTTGCATGTGCAGTGGTTGAAAACAAAGGAAGTGTTTTCAAGCCCAGATGCAAATAAACTACAGTTCTCAGCCAAAGGAAGTGATGATGACCATAACATATTTCCTCTATATTAAACTGTGTGTGTCATTTAAAACACTTATAAGTCTCATAAATTATTTGTCATTTTAAATTTCTAATAAAATATTAATTATTTTTTATTAATATATTTTTATTTTTTATATCGCAAATCATTTAATTATTCCATTAACTACAACTAACAAATGTGTTTTAGTAAAAAAAGTTTATCTTATTACTATTTTTAAGCAAAAACTAGAGTGCAAAAGTATTACATGGAAGATATAACATTCTAACAAAGTTGACACTCCATAACCACCACCTATCATTTTGTAGCACCCTAATAAATTTTATTAATAAAAAAAAATTAAACAATTTGAAGGACCAGACCGAAACCCAATGAAATAAATAGAAGGGCAAACAACTACCTGGTTAAAAACCTTATTAGGAAAGTCCAGCGAGATAAAATAATGGTGAAAGGAAAAAGAGTGGAGTGCATAACCACGATAAAAATCCCAATCTATGGAATCGAAACATAGGAAGAGTACTTATGTTTCTTAAAAAATCATCTCTAATAAATGGAGGAATCGTATTCCACCAGTTGAAAGCTTAGAAATCATCTCCAATACAAGATTGAACAACTGTTGAGCGAAAATGTCAAACACATGAGGAGACCATGCACGCTTACAAATAGAAAAAATGGAGTCAATGCTACTATGTTCAATTGCAACACACAAGATACCAGTTAGCCAACTCCAAATGAGAGAAGAAAAAGGATAAGAGGAAAATAACTGATATCTAGTTTTAGCCCCAATTTGACAAAGATTGCACATGATTACAAGATAACAACCTCTACTTCAAAGAAAACCGCCAATAGGGAGCTTATTAAGAAACAATTTCCAAGCAAAGGTGGATTCAGAAGGAGGGATAACATGCAAAATTAGATTAGACCAATTACCGTGGGGCTTAAAATATAAATACACATTCCTAAAAGTAAGCACTCCATGTTTAAAATCAGTCCAAATTTTACAATTTTTTGTAATTTCACATCTCATACCTTAACCTAGGTTTTAATTTGCAAAAAGATCAAGTTTTACAAGTCTTATACCATTAGACTACTAAATTTCTACTTTGGATCAAAAAATTAGCATCACGACTCAACAAATGTTTGGATTATCAAAACAAGTTTAAAGCTCGCTGAAACATGATACTACATATTTGAGAACAAGGTTATGGGTACGTTTAATATATTGGAGTGCAGATTTGAATTTGCAATATCTCACTTTTCTGCATTCAGTGTGTGTCTTTTTCATCACTAAGTATCGATCAAAAAGACTTTTATATTTTGTTTGTTATGTGCTACAAAAAAACACTTTTTTTATATTTCAAAAATAAATTTTCATTCTTTTGCATAAATGATAATGTATATTTTCCTCTAATTAAACAAATATTAATTCTAAAATTCTATTAACTTATTAATACACATAATAATTAATTACATATTACCCGCGCAAGGCGCGGGTTAACATTAGTTGATATATAAAACAGCAACAATTCACAAATAGTGTCTAAATTCAAAAACAAATAAAAGAAGAAAGGATTAAAAACAGCAAATGACACTAATTTCTTGCTTCTAATTTTTGCAGTCTAAAACCATGCTGTCTTTGCAAACAATATCTCTTATTTATCTTTATGTTTAATGCTTCCAACTTAAATCAATCAGTGACTGTTGCTTCTTGAACAGAAATGAAAAGATGAATCAAATCTCTGTATATGCACTTTCCATGTCTTACCAATGACACGCCTGTTAACAACAAAAGAATCAAAATCAACAATGGCTTCTAACATTCATGTCTCAGAACCAAGTCTCTATTAGAATCAATAATATGATTTTTAAAAATTGAAACCGAGGGAACATCAAATCTGATACAGAGGGCAAGTTACATAAAATAGAAATTGAAGATATTACCTAAGGATAAATATATTTTACTCAAACACAAGTTAGAACCAAGAATCAATGTGAATTCTTAATTATCTACTTCTACTTGTTGCATTTATTTATGCTTCATATTGCACAAACTAACAAAGCAGTGAACCTTTTAGTTTTCATTTACTTGTTCAAAATTGTGGAACAAAGTCTTAGACTTCAAATTGAGGACAACTTCACATGATGCGGCCGCAATATTGCAGTGGGACGGTAGTGTCCGCAACCGCAACAGTATACAATTGCACTATGATTTTAAATCACAGAAAAATCTGCATCATAATCCTGCATCAGACTATATAGTCCTCACACAAAATATTTGTCTATCTTCCTTTGTGTTTATATCATAGATTTAGAGGGTATTTTAAAGGATTAAAGATACTTTAAAGAGATGAAGAGTTGATATAAGATAGATATGAGATTTTAAAGAAGAAATAGGAGATATGGGTATTATAAAATAAGTAATAAATTAGAACTTTTTATGCTAATAAAAAGTATCACGCCACAACGATTGTAATACACATCGCAACAGTCGTAATCGCAACTGCCACAATTTAAACTCTGGCTTGATTTGTGCTAGTGAGGCATGTAGTACGTCGAATTAATCTCATGGTTTTATTCATACTGGAGATCTAATTAATCAAGTTCTTCTCAAAGATTTTTCTAATACAAGGAATGTTGAACGCTTGTTTTTTATCAGAAGTGTATTAAAACATAAGTGTATGCAAATAATTAAGGGTGCTACAATGATTACATCAAATAATTAAGTGTATTAACACAATTTGTTAGTTATTATTATATCAACACTATACAAATCTCTCCTAAAGTAAACAATATATAAATCTCAGTAGTTCCTGTAAACTTGACTATTTTATAAATCTACTAGCTTATACAAACAATCACCCAAATAAAATCATACCTGAAACTTGATGGCAATTTTTCCTGTCTCTTCACATGGCTCATATGATCACTTCATAATTTATTTCTAAGACTGGGATGGACAGATGCTCCCACCTCTGACTTTTATACCTTGCTTCTAATAGAGGGCATTTATCGATTCTCAATATCTTAAGAGAGGAAGGCAATGAGTCTTCTGACAAATACTCAAGCCTTGGACAATCTTCAAACCAAAGTGTTTCTAAAGAGGAAAGGTGTCGAAGTCCATTTCCTTCAAAGGATTTCATTTCACAGAGATTAGAGATTTCCAGAGACATAAGGGAAATCGGCAGCAATCGCTCCTTCAACAAGGTGTTAACAATATCATCATCACCTGCAATTCTCAACCCTAAAAGAGCAGTAAGTCGTTGGAGACCCCATTCAAATATAGGTGTTGTTATTCTCACTGATTCAATATAAATAATTCGTAATTTGGGAGGTAGGCAAGCTCCTTCACCCAATGGTAAAGATAGTTCTGGAAGATTTGAGAGAAACAGAACTTCAAGAGAGGTCAGAGTTTCCATCCGTAGAGTCACTGATCTAAGTGCATCACATTCTTTTACCTCAAATTTGTATAGGGCTGACGGAAGACGTAAAGATGTTTTTGAAATAAAAATGGATTCCAAATTTTTACAATCCCAAATGTAAAGATCATGGAGTGTTGGGAAACCATCCAATGCGAATGAGGTAAGTGAATTACAACTACGGTATAAATGCAAAGACTTAAGCGATGTGTAATTGCCCCATGTTTCAAGAGGCAAGAATGCTAAATTCTCACAATTACTAATTTTAAGTGATTGCAATGAAGTGGGTAGACCATCTGTTGGAAAAGCAGCAAGAGACGGAACATCCCAGAGTTCCAAGGATTGAAAACAATTGCTATTCATAATTATTTTAGGTAATGAAAATAGTTATCATATTTACAAATGGATAAACGCTGTAGTAGACATGGAGAATCATTCTCAAGTAACAACAATTGGGTCCATTCAGAAAAACTTTCGAAGATTTAAATATTTTAAAATAGTTATTGTTTTTAATGAGGAGATCCAATGTAAAGTAGTATGGGGTGTTGTCAAGAGACTATCAGAACTACTTATTCTAATACTATCTATTGAAGAAAGATGGTTAGGCAAATGTCCCATTAGTTTAGGACATTCGCTTAACGACAAAGTTCTAAGACGAGGGAAAGCATGTTCACCACTTTCATAGTGTATCCATTCCTTTCAATTCGGTATGCAAAAGAAATTCAATATTTCGAGAGACTGAAATGGTTGGAATGAAGAAATGGAAGGTTCTAGTGTCTTCCCATAGAATTCTATCCCAATTGTTTCCATTTTCATACCACTACTTGTCAAGTACTTGAGAGAAGTGACACGTCCGGTAAAAAAAAAAAAAAAATTTTTAATAATAATAATATAATAAATAAATAATTAAACTCAACCATCCCACTTTCCCTTTTTCTTTTCTCTCTCTCTCACGCTTACCTCACTCTCAATCCCCCATTCTCCATTTTTTTTTCTTTCTTTTTTCTTTTCTTTCCTTTTCTTCTTCTTCTTCTTCTCACTCAAAAATCAAGTTAGTCTCCTTAAATCTTAAACCCTTGGGAAGGGTATACAAGTTCTTGGGTAAGATTTTTTTGGGTTTGAGTTTGAACTCTAAGGAAGGAGAAGGATACCCATTTATTGAGTCTCTTTGAGGTAAATCACAACTCTTATGTTTAAACCCTTGGGAAGGGTATACAAGTTCTTGGGTAAGATTTTTTTTGGGTTTGAGTTTGAGCTCTAAGGAAGGAGAAGGATACCCATTTATTGAGTCTCTTTGAGGTAAATCACAACTCTTATGTTAATAATAAATCTCTAGGAAATGTTGTTTTGTTTCAAAATCTTATTTTGTGCTTAGAGTAGATTTAATGAATTTTTATGGTTTCCTAGAGTTAGTTAAACTTTAGAATAATTTTCCTAAGGTCTTAAGAATATTTTTGATACTCAGATTTGTCAGCTGAGGTTCTGCCGACTACTCTTGGAGTTGTTGGAGAACAAACGTAGCTGATTCTCCGTAGTTGTGAGTTGACGACGGTTATCGTCATTTATTTTTTTACGCTATAATAATTATTTTACTCGTTTTATATGTTAAAATATTTATTTAAAAATTTGGGAAACACAACATTTGAAATTTTATCTCGACTTCGTCATTTATTTATTTTAATACTCTTTATTATATAACATGTTATTAATTCGATATACGTATGCGTTAAAAGTATTTAAATTGTGAACTGTTATGCGATTGAATATATTTTCCGTGAATTACGATAAATTGAAAGATGATTTTAAATACGTGTTTTTGGGAAATCGCTGCTATGATTATTAAATCTTTAACGGCGTTAGGTGCACCTAGTTACCTCGTTTTGATTAGGGAGAGTTACCCGTTATATGGAGCCGCCCCTATGTGAAAAATCATCCGTAGGAGGAGAGGGCTATCAACGAGATGTAAACTCCCTAATTGATGCGTGATGATGCGCTGCGGGATTGAGAGGAGAGGGCTATCCGTTAGATGGAGCCACCCCTAAGGGAAAGGCCACCCTTAGGAGGAAAGGGCTATCAATGAGATGAAGCCGCCTCTTGGTTCTCAATAATTAGTATTTTTACTTGTTTGATTTTCTATGATGATTTTAATGTTATTCATTTTGATTTCGCTTCACTATTAATTGGATTTTTAACATTCTTATCTGAATGGTTAAATTATAAATTTAGATGATTTCATTACGTGAATAATATAATCGTCTCAAGGTTGTAAAACAGTTATTCGTGCCTTTTTGTGTTTCCCTTCTAGTTGATGGTGATTGTTGTCTCCTCACTAAGTTTTTGTGACTTACTCCTTCATGTGGTTTATTTTTTTCAGATTCACAGGCAGCTGAGTAGCAAGCTGATAGTAGGCTCAAGTCTCGGTCGTGTTTTGTTTTGGTAGGCCTCTTTGATCGAGGACCATTTTTTTGTAAAATCTGTTGAGTCATATGTATTTTGCAGCTATTGGAGTTTAGATAGTCTTTGGGTAATATACTGAATGTTTAGATTTTGCTGTTGAATTTGGCTGAATTTGAAGTTAAACAGGGATTTTGTAAATTTGGAAATGTTGAAATTACAGAGGATACTCTGTCGAAATTTCGTTAAAAGTTATATATATATATATATATATATATATATATATATATATATATATATATATATATATATATATATATATATATTCTTTTGGAATGATTATTCAGAACTATTTATTTAGTAAATTGTTAAGTTGTTGATAGGCTTTCCAGGCTAGGGGTATAGCTTGTGTGCCGGTCACGGCGTTTAGTTTTCGGGTCGTGACAAAGTTGGTATCAGAGTTTGGTCGTAGGTCCTAATAGCTGCAAACATAGGGTGATAATAGATTCTTGTCAGTAAATTGTGTACCCGGGCACAAGTTACTTACAAGGGCTATTAGCACACTATGAGAGTCTCATATGTTGTCTAAATCTATGTTTAAATTCATCATCAATATCTTTCCACATTTTCTTGTCGTCTTGCTCAATGTTTGATCAATGTTCTTTGATTAGGTGAGAATGCCACCCAAGACTAGGAATCCTACTATAAGGGAAATTGTTGATGAGTCAATTGTCCAAGCCCAAGGCGCTCGTCAACGAGGTCGTGCTCGAAATAGGCGTAGAGCAAATGTTGGCTGACGTGGCTTGGATGCCAATGTTGAGGTACCTAGGAGGAGGCGCAGAAATCCATGCATGGAAGAGTTTGCTGCTGGTCTGCAGGGATTACAACAGGTTGTGCAACAACTAGTTGGTGTTGTCGTCGGACAACAACAGGGGAATGATCAAAGACACGACAATCCCAATGGTCAACAAGAGGTTGGACAAGTTGAGCATCAGACGACTGCAACAACGAGGGGTATAGAAGTTACTTTACCAGACTTCATGAAGCTTAAACCCCCTACTTTTTCTGGGTCTAGTGCGACTGAGGACCCACAACAATTCATTGATAGTCTAGAGCGACTTTGGAGAGCATTGGGTTATTATGAGGTAAGAGCAGTGGAATTGACATCCTTTCAGCTAATAGGTGTGGCCCGAGATTGGTTTGATATAGTGTCACGTGGTAGACAAGTGGGGTCACCTCCATTAGCATGGAGAGAGTTCTCTCAATTGTTTATGGCTCGTTTTCTTCCGGAGAGTGTTAGAGATGGATTAGCTCATGAGTTTGAGCGATTGGAGCAAATAGAGGGTATGGCAGTTTCAGAGTACAGTGCTCGGTTTACACAACTCTCTATATACGCTCCTTACCCTATCACCGAGGAGATGCGTGTCAAGAGGTTCATCAGAGGATTAAGGGATTACTTATTTAGATCTGTGGTTGGGTCGAATTGTTCTACTTTTGCTGAGGTTTTGAGTTTGGCCCTTCAGATTGAACAACAGCAGAAGGAAAAAGGAGGCAATAGACAAGATTCACGGAAGAAACAAAGAGTTGAAGGATCCTACAGTAACTATTCGAATCGCGGCGGTGGATCTATGTTTGGTTATCAGGGGCAACAAAGACTCATCTCTCAAAGAGGTGGTCATAGCGGGCAGTCTTCTGGGACAGTGCAGAGTCGTAGATCAGATTCTGGAGCAGCATCACAATCCATTTTCCCTTAGAGACATTCCGGCGTTTTAGCTACACGATGTTCTGTTTGTGGTAGGTTTCACTTTGGAAATTGTTCTAGAGATGGTAAGGTGTGCTATCAATGTGGCCAAGTAGGTCACATCAGAAGGGATTGTCCTGTAGACACGACACGTCCATCCTCTAGTTATGCATCGGCCCCAACAGCTTTGGCATCTTCTCAGGCTCCTTCTGCATCTGTGCGACAAAGTGGAAATTCTTATGTTAGAGGTTCAGGAACATCTCAGCAGGGAGGTAGAGGATTTGGTGGTAGAGGTCAGATACCAGCAGGAAGAGGTCAGGCTCGAGTGTTTGCTTTGACTCGTCAGGATGCTCAGACATCCAATGCAGTAGTTACAGGTATACTTTCTATTTGTTCGAGAGATGCTCATGTTTTGTTTGATCCTGGAGCTACTCATTCTTTTGTATCCTCGTGGTTTGCTACCCGACTTGGTAAATGTTCATCTTCTTTAGAAGAGGCTTTAGTTGTAGCTACACCTGTTGGAGGAAATTTGATTGCTAAGTCGGTGTATCGTTCTTGTGATATAACTATTGAGGGCAAGGTGTTGCCAGTAGATTTAGTAGTCATTGACTTGGTAGATTTTGATGTGATTTTGGGTATGGATTGGTTGGCTTTTTATCATGCCACTTTGGATTGTCATAACAAAGTGGTGAAATTTGAGATACCGGGACAATCGGTCTTCTCGTTTCAAGGAGAACGTTGTTGGGTACCACATAACCAAATCTCAGCATTGAGAGCTAGCAAGTTAATGAGAAGAGGTTGTCAATCGTACTTAGCATTGGTAAGGGATACACAAGTGGCTGAGGAGGAGTTGGAAAAAATTCCAATAGCAGGTGAATTTCCAGATGTTTTTCCTGAAGAACTTCCTGGGTTGCCACCTGACAAAGAGATTGAGTTCTCTATAGACTTGATTCCAAACACTCATCCTATATCCATACCTCCTTATCGTATGGCCCCAGCAGAACTTAAGGAGTTAAAGGAGCAACTTCAAGATCTTCTTGACAAGGGTTTTATTCGCCCAAGTTCTTCTCCTTGGGGAGCACCAGTCTTATTTGTAAAGAAGAAAGATAGATCCATGCGGTTATGTGTGGACTATAGGCAGGTTAATAAAGTAACCATAAAGAATAAATACCCTTTGCCACGCATTGATGAATTGTTTGACCAACTTCAAGGAGCTCAATGTTTTTCTAAGATTGATTTGCGGTCAGGGTATCACCAGTTGAAGATTAAGAAGGATGATATAGCGAAGACAGCTTTCCGCACGCGTTATGGACATTATGAATTCCTAGTTATGTCCTTTGGACTTACTAATGCCCCAACAGCTTTTATGAATTTGATGAATCGTGTTTTTAAACCATTCTTGGATCAATTCGTGATTGTGTTTATTGATGATATCCTTGTTTATTCCAAGAGTAAAGAAGAACACGAGCGACATTTGAGGTTGGTTTTGCAAACTTTAAGAGATAAACAATTATATGTCAAATTCTCTAAATGTCAGTTTTGGCTGGATAGTGTGGCATTTTTAGGTCATGTTGTGTCTAAGAATGGAATAAGTGTTGATCCAAGTAAGGTGGAAGCAGTGCAGAATTGGCCCAGACCTACCACAGTAAAGGAGATTCGGAGTTTTCTTGGTTTAGCCGGTTATTATCGACGTTTTGTGAAGGATTTTTCAAAAATTGCATCTTCGTTGACTAGGTTGACCCAGAAGGGAGTTGAGTTCCAATGGAGTGATGCATGTGAGGAAAGCTTTCAAAAATTGAAGGAGTACTTGACGTCAGCACCTATTTTGGCATTACCCATAGGTGGTGAAAGCTATGCAGTTTATTGTGATGCTTCTAGAGTTGGTCTTGGTTGTGTACTTATGCAACAAGGTAAGGTTATTGCTTATGCATCTAGACAACTCAAGAGGCACGAGGTAAACTATCCTATACATGACTTGCAAATGGCTTCAGTAATTTTTGCTCTTAAGATTTGGAGGCACTATCTATATGGTGAAACTTGCGAGATTTATACCGATCATAAAAGTCTTAAGTATATTTTTCAACAGCGAGATTTAAATTTAAGACAAAGAAGATGGATGGAACTCTTGAAAGATTATGATTGCACAATCTCATACCACCCAGGGAAGGCAAATGTTGTTGCAGATGCTTTGAGTAGGAAATCCATGGGCAGTCTCACTCATATAGCAGAAGTAAAGAGGCCAATAGTTAGAGAATTTCAATAAATTGTTGAAAGTGGAATTCAATTTGAACTTGGTCATTCGAGGTTATTTTTAGCCCATGTACAAATTCATCCAGCCATAGTTGATGATATCAAAGAAGCTCAAAGTCAAGACGCATACTTGGTGAATATGGTAAATAATGTTCAGAATGGTAAAATTTCAGACTTTTCAGTTGGTTCTGATGGTGTGCTGAGGTTGAAGTCTCGATTATGTGTTCCAAATGTTGGTGGCTTGAGAAGGAAAATTTTAGAGGAGGCTCATCATTCTTCTTATACTATTCACCCAGGTTCTAATAAGATGTATCAAGACTTGAAAGAGTTGTACTGGTGGGAAGGGATGAAGAGAGACGTAGCAGATTTTGTCTCTAAGTGCTTAGTGTGTCAACAAGTAAAGGTCGAGCACCAAAAGCCTGCGGGGTTACTACAACCTGTTGAAATACCTGAATGGAAGTGGGAAGGCATCGCTATGGATTTCATCACAGGATTACCACGAACCTAGAAGGGTTATGACTCGGTGTGGGTGATTATAGATCGGTTGACCAAATCAGCACATTTCTTGCCTGTGAAGACTACTTATACTGCATCTCAATATGCTAAACTTTATTTAGATGAAGTTGTCTCTTTGCATGGTGTACTAGTGTCTATTATTTCTGACCGTGGGGCTCAATTTACTGCTCAATTTTGGAAGTCGTTTCAAACTTCATTAGGAACTCGTTTGAAGCTTAGCACAACTTTTCATCCGCAGACAGATGGCCAGTCTGAAAGGACTATACAGATATTGGAAGATATGCTTCGTGCTTGTGTTCTCGATCTTGGAGGTAGTTGGGATCAACATTTGCCCTTGATGGAATTTGCATACAATAATAGTTATCAATCTAGTATTCAGATGGCTCTGTTTGAGGCTTTGTATGGAAGACGGTGTAGGTCTCCGATAGGATGGTTTGAAGTTGGAGAAGCCAAACTAGCCGGTCCAGAGTTGATTCAAGATGCCATTGAAAAAGTTAAATTGATTCGAGATCGCTTAGTGACAACTCAAAGTAGACAAAAATCTTATTCTGATAAAAGGCGTCGTCCCTTAGAGTTTTCAGTGGGAGAACATGTATTCCTACGAGTTTCACCAATGAAAGGAGTTTTGCGGTTTGGAAAAAGGGGGAAACTAACCCCAAGGTTTATTGGACCATTTGAAATTTTAGAAAGGGTCGGACCTGTAGCGTATCGCTTGGCACTTCCACCGGATCTCTCGGGAGTTCATCCGGTCTTTCATATTTCGATGCTTCGGAAGTATCTTCATGACCCTTCTCATGTGATTAATCATGAAGATGTGCAGTTAGATGAGAGTCTATCATACGTTGAACATCCGGTAGCTATACTAGATGGCCAAGTGAGACGTTTACGCTCAAAGGATATTGTTTCAATAAAAGTTCTTTGGCGTGGTCCATCTGGTGAAGAAAGTACGTGGGAACCCGAAGAAGTCATCCGGGCGAAGTACCCACACTTATTTGAAACTCAAGGTCAGTAGTATTTAATTAAATAAAAAGTCAAAATTCGAGGACGAATTTTTATAAGGGGAGGAGATTGACACATCCCGTAAAAAAAAAAAGAAATTTTTTAATAATAATAATATAATAAATAAATAAATAATTAAACCCAACCACCCCACTTTCCCTTTTTCTTTTACTCTCAACCCCCCATTATCCATTTTTTTTTTCTTTCTTTTTTCTTGTCTTTCCTTTTCTTCTTCTTCTTCTTCTCACTCAAAAATTAAGTTAGTCTCCTTAAATCTTAAACCATTGGGAAGGGTATACAAGTTCTTGGGTAAGATTTTTTTTGAGTTTGAGTTTGAGCTCTAAGGAAGGAGAAGGATACCCCCATTTATTGAGTCTCTTTGAGGTAAATCGCAACTCTTATGTTAATAATAAATCTCTAGGAAATGTTGTTTTGTTTCAAAATCTTATTTTGTGCTTAGAGTAGATTTAATGAATTTTTATGGTTTCCTAGAGTTAGTTAAACTTTAAAATAATTTTCCTAAGGTCTTAAGAATATTTTTGATACTCAGATTTGTCAGCTGAGGTCCTGCCGGCTACTCTTGGAGTTGTTGGAGAACAAACGTAGCTGATTCTTCGTAGTTGTGAGTTGACGACGGTTATCGTCATTTATTTTTTTACGCTAAAATAATTATTTTACTCGTTTTATATGTTAAAATATTTATTGAAAAATTTGGGAAACACAACCTTTGAAATTTTATCTCGACTTCGTCATTCATTTATTTTAATGCTCTTTATTATATAACATGTTATTAATTCGATATACGTATGCGTTAAAAGTATTTAAATTGTGAACTGTTATGCGATAAAAGTATTTAAATTGTGAACTGTTATGCGATTGAATATATTTTCCGTGAATTACGATGAATTGAAAGATGATTTTAAATACGTGTTTTTGGGAAATCGCTGCTATGATTAT
This sequence comes from Cicer chorassanicum, assembly GCA_037974735.1. Taxonomy (NCBI): domain Eukaryota; kingdom Viridiplantae; phylum Streptophyta; class Magnoliopsida; order Fabales; family Fabaceae; genus Cicer; species Cicer chorassanicum. The sequence goes on along the minus strand of JBBPBP010009777.1, from coordinate 14,726,592 downwards.
TAAATCTTTAACGACGTTAGGTGCACCTAGTTACCTCGTTTTGATTAGAGAGAGTTATCCGTTAGATGGAGCTGCCCCTATGTGAAATGTCATCCGTAGGAGGAGAGGGCTATCAACGAGATGTAAGCTCCCTAATTGATGCGTGATGATGCGCTGCGGGATTGAGAGGAGAGGGCTATCTGTTAGATGGAGCCACCCCTAAGGGAAAGGCCACCCTTAGGAGGAAAGGGCTATCAATGAGATGAAGCCGCCTCTTGGTTCTCAATAATTAGTATTTTTACTTGTTTGATTTTCTATGATGATTTTAATGTTATTCATTTTGATTTCGCTTCACTATTAATTGGATTTTTAACATTCTTATTCGAATGGTTAAATTATAAATTTAGATGATTTCATTACGTGAATAATAAAATCATCTCAAGGTTGTAAAACAGTTATTCGTGCCTTTTTGTGTTTCCCTTCTAGTTGATGGTGATTGTTGTCTCCTCACTAAGTTTTGGTGACTTACTCCTTCATGTGGTTTATTTTTTTCAGATTCACAGGCAGCTGAGTAGCAAGCTGATAGTAGGCTCAAGTCTCGGTCGTGTTTTGTTTTGGTAGGCCTCTTTGATCGAGGACCATTTGTTTGTAAAATCTGTTGAGTCATATGTATTTTGCAGCTGTTGGAGTTTAGATAGTCTTTGGGTAATATACTGAATGTTTAGATTTTGCTGTTGAATTTGGCTGAATTTGAAGTTAAACAGGGATTTTGTAAATTTGGAAATGTTGAAATTACAGATGATACTCTGTCGAAATTTCGTTAAATATTATATATATATATATATATATATATTCTTTTGGAATGATTATTCAGAACTATTTATTTGGTAAATTGTTAAGTAGTTGATAGGCTTGCCAGGCTAGGGGTATAGCTTGTGCGCCGGTCACGGTGTTTAGTTTTCGGGTCGCGACAAGAAGGTAGTTGTCCTAGTGGTGGAACTGTTATGCAATATTCACAATTAGAGATGTACAAGGACACCATGTTAGAAAACGAAGAATCTCCCAACCAACTCGGAAAGCTTGTGCCTCCATACAGGTCAATGCTCAGTTTATTGAGATTTAGTGACGGTTTCAACATTTCAAGCACATTTTTCTCCATTCGTGAGTCTTCGGTCTGCTTGCTCCAGTGTAACGCTAACTCCTTAATATGTTCTTTGCTTCTCATGTTGGCATCACTAGCCTCGACGACATCGATGACATTATGCAGGTTCTTGATGCAAAGTCTTCCTTGTAGGTTACGAAACTTCCCAAGATCTTTGACACTTAACCCAATTTCTTGCTTTCCAACTATAAAAACAGTTAATGTCTGAAGGTTTTCTAGTCCAACAATTTGCTTTGGCATCTCCTTTATGTTTGTCCCACTAATATCCAGGTGACGTAAGTTAATTAACTGTCCGAAACATAGTGGCAACTCAGTGAGATTCTCGCACTGCATTAAATTCAAGGTTTGCAAATTGTAAAGGTTACAAATTGCATCAGGCAAGCTTTTGATTCCAGTGAATGAGAGATCTAGATATTGCAACTGCACCATACTGCCAATTGATTCTAGTAACGTGGTTATGTTTCGATAACTATTTAAGGACATCACACGTAACCTTTTGAGTTTGGGTAGCAAATCTTCAACAACCTTTCTAGATAAGTAATAACCACGAGCGTAGTCGAAAAGGTTAATGGATAGGAAGCTTCGCAAGCATTTGAAATTGTCGAGAACTTCAAACTTATTGAAAAAGTCGTACCATTTTTGATTATATGACAAATGACGAACATTTTCAAAGATTTTACCACCACATTCAAGCCTGAAACAACTTTTTCCAGATACCACTATGGCTAAATCATTGACAAGGTCGTGCATAACAAACTTTTGTCTTCCAAAATCACCGTTTGATTGTTGTACTTGAATTAACGATCTGGACAACAATTCAATAACGTAGTCTTCACCTACTTCTTGAGGTGTTTTATTTTCTTGTGATGATGACCCTACTTCCAATTTTTCCATTAATCAAATGAGTTAATAGTTCATCCCAATCATTATAATTGTCATTCCAAAGGTCGTCCAACACTAACAAAAATCTTTTATCCCTCAAGTTTTTATTTAATTCAACTCGAAGAAAATCAAGATTATTGCTTTCACCACGTCCTGAAGTGATATATTCAAGAAGGGATTTAGTTACTCTCAAAATATTGAAATCCTCCGACACACAAACCCAGACTTTGAGATCAAAATGTTCTGGTACTTTTTAATCATTGTAAAGAAGTTGGGCAAGGGTTGTTTTGCCAACACCCCCCATGCCCCAAATTGCCACAACACCAATATTATTACTACTTGTGTTAGTGTCTGATAACAACATACTAATTAGTTTCTCTTTATCATCCTTCCTACCAACCATAACAGATTCATTTACCATTGAACTCGAAGGAGTTCTACGAGAAACTCTCCCGCTCACATTTTTCAAGCCAAGAATATCTCTCTGCTGAGCAAAAAGTTGCAGCCTTTGACACATAATCTTCATTTGTGAATTGATCTCTCCATAGATGTTTTTAAATGGAGATGAAAGGAGGTTCCATACCTGATTAGTAATGTTTTCAGCTTGTCTGCCCTCCATCTTGCACCGCAGGACGTCATAATTGATTTGGTTGAGCAAATCCTCAGCATCAAAGATTGCATCTTTCAATTCATCTAACCATGTTTTGACAGCAGTGTTGGTGATCTGCTTCATCTCTGCATCATCCAGCACAGCTTGAAGAGTGAGCAGTGTTGTTTTCAACTCTGCCAACAGCGAGTCATTGAGCTTGGTGTTTTTTATGTAATCACGAAATTCAGTTGAGGCAAGTTTGTCAACTAAGGTTTGAACAGATGCAGAGAGAAAAGCCCCTCCAACCAAAGTTGCAGCCATCTTGTATTGTTACTGTGAATGTAAAATAGCAAAAGGAAGGAAGTTGTAACTAAATTGAGAGCTATGAAGATTTAATTGAAGGATAGTTCGGAGTTCATATAGTAAAGAGATAAGGCTCAAGAACAAGACATTGTTATGTTGTGAATGAATAATTGAAGTTTTACTTTTAGGAGTATTGGAAAACAGAATAATTAAGAAAGGATTCGACAAAAGAATTGATTGAAAGAAAAGAAAGAGTTGCATAGTCACTTTTGCGTTGAAGGATTCTAACAGATCACCACACAATTTTTAAACTTTTGTTTTTATTATTTGGTTGATGTGAAAAAGTCATGCTGCGAATAAAGAATACCACTACGCAAAAGCTACTTTAAGAGTATAGAAAAAGTGATTCAATAATTGATGTTGGTATTGGCCTATAGAGTCCATCGTTTCATTTAACAATAAACGAATAAAAAAAATATATAATAATAATATTATAATAATAAATCAATAATGGTTTAAATATTTTTTTTTTCTTACAAATATGTTTCGTTTTGATTTTAATTCTGTAATTTTTTTTGTTTGATTTATACCCTTGCAAATTTTAAAAGTTTTGAAAAAGTCCTCAATCTTTTTTAGTAAAAAAATGGTAACATGACTAATTTTGGATGAAGTGACACATGAATTGTTGTTGACTACACAATAGTTATATTTAAAATTAAAATTTATTTTATTAACTCATTTAATTATTTAATTAAAAACTTAAAACTAATTAATTAATTAATAAACCAATTAAATAATAAAAACTCAATAATTTTCATCTTTCAACCCCAAAATTTTAATAAAAATTCAACAACCTTCATCTTTGACCCTAATTTCTTCATCTTCAAATCACAAATTCTCATATCTGAATCCAAACCCTAAAAATTATAATCTCTTATTATTCTTACACCACACCTGTAATGTTTGTCATAACCACCAAAGACATAGGTTGTTGGAAAAATCAATTTGAAAAGTTGAAGCAAGAAAATCAGAAAATTGGGGAAACACAACCTTTGAAATTATCTCAATTTCGTCATTTATTTATTTTCATGGTTTTTGTTATATAATATGTTTGTAGTTTGACTTATTTATGAGTTATAAAGAATTTAAATATCAAATTGATGTACAGTTAAATATGTTTTCCATGAGTTACGATGATATGAGAGATGATTTTTAAATATGTATTTTGGAAATCGTTGTTATAATTACAAATTCGTTAATGGCGGTAGGTGCATCTAGTTACATCATTTTGATTAGGGAGAGTTACCCATTAGATGGAGCCGCCCCTATGAGAGATGTCATCCGTAGGAGCAGAGGGCTATCAACGAGATGTAAGCTCCCTAAGTGATGTGTGATGATGCGTTGCGGGATTGAGAGGAGAGGGCTATCTGTTAAATGGAGTCACCCTTAAGGGAAATACCACCCTTAGAAGGAAAGGATTATCAATGAGATGAAGCTGCCTCTTAGTTCCCAAAAATTTATATTTTTACTTGTTTGATTTTCTATGATTTTTTATGGTTGCTCATTGTGATCTCACTTCTCTATGAATTAGATTTTAAATATTCCTACCTGAACGACTAAATTATAAGTTTAATGATTTTATCGTATGTATACTTTACTAGAGAATTATATATATTTTAGGAAGTATTCTTTAATATAATTACCACAAGATTTTAAAATAATTATTCGTGCTTTTTTTGTGTGTTTCCCTTCTAGTTGGTGGTGGTTGTTGTCTCCTCATTAAGTCTTTGTGACTTATCATTTCATGTTGTTCATTTTTTTTTTCTTTCAAATTCACAGTCAGTTGAGTAGCAAGTTGTTAGTAGATTTAAGTCTCAATCATTTTTTGGTAGGCCTCTTTACCCGATGACCCTTTTGTAAAATCTGTTGAGTTATGATGTGTTTTACAGCTATTTTGAATCTAGAAAGTCTTTTGGGAAATGTATTAAATATTTAGATTTTGCTCTTTGAGTTATGAATGAGTTAAAAGTTTGAAACAGGATTTTATAAATTTAAAAATGTTGAAGTTACAAAAGATGCTTTGACGAAATCTCGAGATTTTTGTTTTTGTTTTTGAGATTTTATAAATTTAGAACTATTTAACACTTCTTTTATTTATTAGGATTAATACTATTATTTTGAATATATTTTACAATAAAACATAAGAGTATAGTTGTACATTTCAAAAGAGTAGTAAAAGAGATTTTAGTTTACGGGTAGATCCGTCTATGCATGTTGCTGAGTCAATTAGTGTTGGATGTTGTTAAACTCGTTTTGTTTTGAATATGACTTGTTGATTAATTTAATAAACATTTGAAATGTTTATAAAACTTGGTTAATCTTTGTCAAACACGGAATAAATTATTTATAAATTAAACTTTGTATATATA
>JBBPBP010009777.1:14680010-14720247 GCA_037974735.1 Cicer chorassanicum | reverse complement strand
TATTAAAAAATATATATTAACATTCCGACAGAATCTAAATATGCTTATATGATAATTTTGCAAGGACTACTAACAAAATTTTAAAATTTTATAAGATTAAGAACTTATTTAATTTTAAAATTAATATCGAAACTGGAGATTAACTTACACTTTAGATAACCCTTTATTAGTTTGAAATAGTTTTAGAAAACTGCATCTAATTGATTTTCAAATGCTAATGTTAAGATTTTTACTATAATTTATTCTTTTGCATTACAATTGGTGAACATTGAGATTTAAAAATTTAATTAAGTTTTATGTTGATATATAATAATTTTTTTATGAGATGATAAAATTTAGTTGATATATGAAAAAATTGATAATATGATTGTAATACAACGATTGCCATGAAAATGGTTCACATTTTTTGTTGTTGAGATATTCTAGATGTTACTTAAACTATAAACACGAAATTTGACAAAAAAAATTTAATCTGACCATACATGGATATGGTGGTCATTAAAAAATGATTAAGTGTTAAAAATAGTAATTATAAATTTAAAGTAGTAAATTTATTACTTTTCCTTTAAGTTTAATTTGTTCACAACACTTGACATTATTCTTTTAGGTTGCATTTACACTTTTTACGCAGAAAAGGTTTAAATTCTAATATCATAGAATAGTCTGAATAATGTACTTAAGTCATAACTCAACTAAAAAATGACGATATTGTTAGGTTGTACGTCATTTCCTACGTTAGATTGGGATACCAGCTTACCATACCCTCGTCCTAAATTTTTAAGAGACAAAATATAAAGAACTAAAAAAAGGAAAACTTTTTATACCTAGTCTGAACACTAATAAGGACACTAATGTGGTGATCGTTAGTGAACCTGCAACATTAGATATATGAATTGAATCTACATCTCCATTTACACTATGAACAAATATTTTGCAAAATGACACATAATACACGTGACATGATATTGGGACACGTAGCATTTAATGATTTCATATTGAGTGTTCATATTTAATGATCACATCGTCGGATGTTGACAAAAAAAAATTCACTATTGAACAAATAAACTCATAATTACGAAAAATTTATTACTATAATTTAAAATATATTAAGTCTAATAAATAGTTCTAATTAGTATTGATAATGGATTTGTCAAAAGAAAGTATTGTAACCAACCGTTAAGACTTAAGACATGTTATCAACTATACACTATATGTTTTGGTATTAGTAAAAAAATATGCTGGAAGACATAATATACACATATATTATCCCTAAATGACACTTATTTTTCTATATTAATTTATTTATCTAAACTTATTTTTCTCTATTAGAACCTATAATTTTCTAATATCCGTATTTCAAATTATAAACCGTAGATTTTTGAACAGTTTCCATTTATATTAGCATATTGTAACACCCATCACTATGTATCTAGAATATGGTAATAAATTTATACATTTTAGTATTTCAGTAGCAATCATATAAAGTAATAAGTACAATCTTAGAAATATTTATGTAACTACATAGTTCATAGTGTACAATCATCCTCTAATGTACCAATGCCTAAAACAATTATAATTTAGCAAAAACAACTCTACTGAGTTCTATCATCTGCTGCATGAATTCCTTGAGATAATAATCTTAGTGGGTTCTATAAAAGGGGAAGGGCAGTTTGAAAAAAAATTCCTTAAGAAAATAATGAAAACTTGACATGAATATGCAATGCTTGTCATTGGCCATACACCAACATTTAAAATCTTTTCTTTTACTTTAAGCATGAAAAATTGTATATTCTCTTTCTTTTCTTAATTTAGAACAACTTTATAATTTCCATTTCCTTTTATAAGGAAAAGCTTGATGATTTTCTTTTATAAGTAAAACTTGTATAATTTCCATTTCCTTTTATAAGGAAAAGTTGTATAATTTCTATTTCCTTTTATAAGGAAAAGATCCTCCAATTACCTAGATGTTGATAACCTAGATAGTTTGAATCTGTTGTAAAGGTGGTCTGGCCGTGACCCCAATTAGCGTTTCAATTGTTTTACCTTTACCCATTGTTTCATGCCTGAAACAAAGCTAAAATGTTCCACCTTATACTTGGACTATGAATGCCATGACTTAATGAATGCAATGCATATGTATGCGATGCACATTTCATCAATATGATTAATGCAATCATTTAATCAACTCAGCAAGGTAATAGAACTAGAAGGTAACTTAACTTCAATCATTCATCAAGAAAATCCTTGCTGGTTGTTTGTTTAAATGGGGTTTTGTCTTTTAATTTTTGCATTTTGATTAGGAAGCATGGACCAAGGGATACGTGTATCAAAGGCAACGTGATAAAAGGAACTTGGATAAGAGGCAACATGACCAGAGGCAGATTTCTAATCAGGGTAGTGTGATTTGAGTCATTCTTAGATCAGAGGCAGCATGACTAGAGGCAGATTTCTGATTAGGGCAACGTGATCTGAGTCATTCTTGGATCGGAGGCAACATGATCAAAGTCAAAGGATACGTGGATCGGAGGATGCGTGATTACAGGATACGTGTCTAACGACAGAACCAGAGGATACATAATTAGATGCAGCCAGATGAAATAGACTCAGAGGCAACTAGAGGAAACAAAATCAGAGGCAGCTAGAGGAAACAGAATCAGAGGTAGCCAGTGGAAACAAAATCAGAAGGAGCCAAAGGAAACAGAATCAGAGGCAGCCAAAATAAAGGAAAATCATAATGGAGAAAAAGAGATCAGAGGCAGGAAAAACGAATCAGAGGGAGGGTTCATGAACCACGTTGACACAAATAATGTATTAGTTAGTCAACCAACAATCTACCCTCATTCTTTCAATCATTAACACAATATAATCATACACACATCATATGCAAAATGAAAGGTTTTGAAGAACTAAATGCAGATTTTTCGAACATTTTCTACATGCTAAACCACAGTGTTTTCCCCTCACTCTCATCTTCTTATAAACCCATTATCTCAAACCTAGAATATTATTTCTAATCAATTAAATGACTAAAATCGAACCCATAAGCCACTTGCAAAATGGGAAATAAGTTCTAGAAAATAACTCACAATTTGTTAATAATAATCCCCTTCAATTTGACCTGGATTTGTGGAAGATGTTTGCCTTATCAGCTCTATGCTCCCTGTCTTTTATGCTCTGTTTCAGATTCAGAGATTTTCCAATCTGCTCTTTATCTTCCTTCAGTAGTGTTTTGGTTGATTAGTGGATTTTGGAGAGGATGAAAGAGACATGCAAAGGGTCGGATTGAAGGTAAAGGACTTTAGATGACTGTTTTCTTTGAATAAATTTGGGAAGAAGAGGAAAATTGATGAATGGAGAAGACGATGGACAGTAACCAGGTGTTGGTGTTTTCAGAATGTTTTTTAGAGTGTGTAACTAGAAGTGAAAGAAAATGAAGAGGAAAATAGGTTAGTACCTGAAAGAGAAAAAGAGAAATAAATGTGGCATGTTATCTCTTTGCCACTTGGACTTGTTAATACTATTACTTTCCTATTCTACTCTTGATCCTAAATTAATATTACTAAAAAAAGCATTAACAATTACTTAAATTCTAGAAATTCTAATTGATACTTAAATCTTATAAATATTTCTAAGGTAGTGAAAGGGTTGTTACACATAACTTTTTGAAACCGGTATTTCATGTCATTTAATTAGTTGAATTATGTGACTCAATTAGGTCATAAAGTTACTAATTAGGTCATGATAGTTCTCTATTCATTTAAATAGCAAATTACTGTCATGTAAGTTTTCAATTAGATCATAAAGTTACTAATAATTTTGATTGAAAATTATCAGATATCGAAAAATCAAATTAATTTTATAGTCTAACACTGACCGATATAGTTGTAATATTACTGGAAAATTGAACAAAAATTTTACAGTCTAACTCAATCCCTACCAGAAAATATTGTTGTAATATTACTGGAAAATTGAGCAACAATTTTATTTTATCTCAATCTAATTTTGTTGAGATTGATACTCAATGATTATTAGATATCGTAGTGTATTTATAATGTTGCTATAATTTGGACTAAGTCTAGAGCAAATCAAATGATAATCTTAATTAATTATTTTTCAAAAGTGTGGTACATATATTGAATGCCAAATTTTTGAATCGCCCTCCTGAGTTGGCATATATTGGCACATGAAGCTTTTGAAATACCATGAAGTTTGTGTGTCCATGCGACACATACTTTCTTCATCTAAAATTATAAATTAAATGTTTTTACACAAATTAAAAGATATAATTAATTAATTATGTATGAAGTAAAGTTTGACAATAATCAAATTAATTTTATAGTCTAACACTGACAGATATTTTTTGAACGGTTTCCATTTATATTGACATAATTTTTTGAAAAGATTTTAAAATGACAATTTCAAAAACTTAATTGTACATCGTTTTGAATATAAACTAATCAAATATTCAATATAGTTAACACGTTTAAAATCGTATTTGGGCTTAAGCTAGATTGGTTATAAAACCATTTATCATAGTGTTGTGTAGATGAGTTTTTCAAATTTTAGATAATAAGGCATTAAATGAGTTTTTAAGTTGAAACTATACCTATTAACTTAATTTGAACTTAAATGGTAGAATTCTTATAATCCCAGCTTAATAATAAAAAAAGATGAATATTTCCAAAAAAGTCATATAAGAGATACAAAATTAATTCAATCAATAACAATCCAATATTACTACTTTTCATAATATAAATCTTCGATAACGCTATTTTTTTTATACAACAATCTTCATATCCACACATAAATTTTTATATCAATTTGATTCAATTAATCTTCCTAATCACTCAAGAAAGTTGTCATATTCGATTCATACACATTACTTTTATTGTCATGTATACCAACTATATTAACATGCTTAATTTTATAAATCGTTCGGAAAAAAAAAAAGGAAGTACACCAATTTCGACTGATATTAGATATTTAAATAAAGAAAATTTGTTGACATTGCGTCAGAAAAGAAATACGAGCAGGGTTAGTCATTATCTATCTCTACACGCCACAAGATAATCATTGAAAGGTATTTTAATCCATATATGACAATTGATCGTACTAAATAGTTTTATTAATTTATTATTGTATACATTGTTTGTCAGTTATTGCAATATTTCCCCCAATGTTTGTTGCACACTTGCATTGAAACTTCTGTATTCAGTGGTTTCAAACTTGACTTTGATAATGTGTCCGATGATGAAATACCAAATCCCAATGGTTAGTAATGGTTTGTATACCTACTTATGTGTAACTTTATTCATTTCAACGTGTTTGATAATAATATTCATAGTCTTATGGATGTATTTTTTGCAGAAGATTTACATTCCACCACCAAATCGTTGATGTCTGATATGGCTGAATGTCAATGTATGTTTTTAATATCTAACAATAGGTGGCATGTGTATTTAAACAAATAATGATTTTTGTTCTAGAATGTGTAATTAACTAATAAGTTTTTTTTAAGAAAATTTAATTTATATATTTTCAGTAATGTTCGATGTTGGTGATCTGGACATGTTGTGTAGTTTTGGTAATGCACTGTTCTTGTTTGAAGAACGTGCCAACGAACGGAGAAACAAATCAAATGCTGAGTTCTCACTATGTTGTATGAAGGGGGAGGATGAACTTCCATTTCTCGGAAGACCTCCTGAACTAACGTACAAGCTTATGCATGGTGCTCACCAAAAAGTAGTCACTATTTGGACAACATACAAGCGTACAATAGCATGTTTTCCTTTACTTTACTTGGAGGTAAGATTGAAAGAACCAATGATGGTGGCGGACCACCATAATTCATTCTTAGTGGGAAAAATTTCCACCGTATGGTAGTTTGATGTTGGAAGTTGGTGCTACGCCTAAATTTGCTTTGTTGTATATGTATGACACACAAAATAAGGCTACAAACAGGATGAAACATTTTAGGTAATTGAGTCAATTTATGTTTATATTTAACCTTAAATCAATTTATTTTGTTGGACTAAATATGTTTTTAGCCCATATAAATATTACGACTTTCCAAATTTTTGTCCATGACAAAAACCATCCCTTTTAGTCTCTCTTTTGATTATGCAGAGACTTTTTTTAGGGATTAAAGGTAATAATTGTTTTCAAAATGTTTAAAAAATGGATACTAAAAATGAATAAAAAGCTTCCATGTATGCAAAAAAGTTGCAAACATTTTTTATAAGGAACATAAATAGAGATTTCAAATTTTTATGAGGGTTAAAAACTTATTTAACCAAAGTTAATTGCAATATTAATTATACATATATTTAATTCTTCAGCACTGATGTTGGTGGAAAAAGCCTCAACCTTTTGTTTGTTGATAGTTTGAAACAAATGATCGATGAATGCAATATGTTGACTAAGATGTTTCATCTAGTTAGAGACCACGTTGTACAGAGTGGCTCAACAAATTTTTATATCAGATTGTTTGGAAATCTTTCAAAGGATGCTCTAATGCACGACCTACCTACTTGCGATGAGGTTGTAGCTTTAATTATTGGTGACATCAATTCAATAGAAAAGGGTAGAGACATGATTGTGAAAAATTCCATTGGTGAATATGAAAGGTTGTATGAAACCTATGTGTCATTCCTACCTCTTCAATATCCACTATTGTTTCCTTATGGAGAAGACGGATTTCATGTTGAAATTAAAATTAGATAAGAGGATCGCGGAAACATTGAGCACAAAAGGAAGAGAGTTGCAATGAAAAAGTTTATATCCTGTAGGATTCAAGACATATCGATTGAGTACGGTAATATTGTTCACTCAAGGAGATCGTTCCAACAACTTGTTGTAGATTGTTATACCATGTTGGAAAACAAAACGACTTAAAGGCTTACAACAGACCTGATATTATTTGCAGAGTCTAAGTTGGATCAGTTGATGGATGACTTAAAGAAAGATTAACTATTTAGGAAAGTTGATGCACGTTTGCTATATATTTTATTACACTTTATGTTACTATCAAAGCTCACTTTAATATTTGATAATTATTATTATTTTATTGTTTAAAGGTATGCACACCATTGAATTTTAGAAAAGGGGTTTACCTCATGCTCATATTATATTTTGGTTGAGTTCAGAGAAAAAACTTAACACTAGACATGATATTGACAAGATCATCTCAGCTGAAATTCCTGATCGTAGGTTGTCTTAAGCGGTCACATCATTCATGATCCATGGACCGTGTGTATACATTAATTTCCGTTCCCCATGCATGAAAGATGGTAAGTGCTCAAAATTTTACTAAAAAGCTTCCCAACAACTATCACAATTGACGAAGATGGTTATTCGAAATACAAAAGGCATGACTTGGGAGTATCTTTTGAAAAAAATGGTGCTGAATTTGATAATCGTTATGTGGTCTCATATAATCCACATTTGCTACTGCAATACGGAGGCCATGTGAATGTTGAGTATTGCAAAAAATCAAACTCTATAAAGTATTTGTTCAAATATGTCAACAAGGGACCTGATATAGCAACAATTGGGATTTCTACAAACAACAACACTAGTGAAAAAAATAAGCAGGTTGATGAGATAAAACAATATTATGATTGTAGGTATATTTCTCCTTGTGAGGCTGCTTGGAGAATATTTGCTTTTGAAATTCACCAAAAATGGCCTCCTGTTTTGAAATTAACTTTTCATCTCAGCAATGAACAATCGATGTTATACAAGGATAATAAAGATATAAACATGGTTGTGAATAGGGTGAGAATCTTAGCACCGTGTTTATCGCATGGTTCCAGGCTAATTGTATATATCCTGAAGGTCAAAATCTAACATATGTAGAATTTCCCACCAAGTTTGTGTACTTGAAAGATAAAATAAGATGGTTTCAACGTCAAATGGGTGACCAAATAGGAAGACTTCAATTCACTCCACCCAGGGTTGACCCATTGTACTATATGGGATTACTATTAAATTTTCAACGAGGTTGCATGGGATACACCTGTTTAAAAACTGTTAATGGCAAAACATATAATACTTTTCAAGAAGCGTGTGATGTACTTGGATTGTTGGCTGATGACAAATAGTTCGTTGATGCAATAACGAAAGCAAGCGGATTAGGTTCTTGTCATCAATTGCGTAGATTATTTGTTACTCTATTGGTAATGAGCACAATGACAAATCTTGGTGATGTTTGGTAGTCAATATGGCGTTTGTTAGCTGATGGTATTTTATATAGCATGAGAAGAAGTTTAAAAATCCACGTAATTTTTTAGTAAAATTAATTTAATTTACTTTCATTCATACATCTATATCATACCGCTAATTATATACAACTTTTTACAGATTTCCAAATTCACGAGGAACAATTGAAAAACCTTTGTTTAGTTGAAATAGAGAAACTGCTACACAAAAACAGAAGGTCTCTTAAGAATTTCAAATGCATGTCAGTACCAGATATGTCAGTTGGAGATGATTTAGGCAATAAATTTATTGCAGACCAACGCAATTACGATAGGGATGAGTTGACTGGGTATCATTCTGAACTTATAAACATGTTTACCATTGAACAAAGAAGTGTATATGATTAAATGGTTGGTTATGTGGAGTCTAAAAGTGGTAGGTTTTTCTTCTTATACAATTATGGCGGAACGGGGAAAACTTTTATCTGGAAGACATTGTCTGCAGGTCTGCGTTCAAAAGGATTCATAGTCCTTAATATGGCCTTAAGTGGCATTGCATCGTTGTTACTATCAAGCGGCCGTACAACCCACTCTACGTTAAATAATCCTTTGGATATTAACTAAGAGTCGATATGTGGTGTTAATAAAAGAGATGACAAAGCTAAACTATTTAGACAAACCAAATTGATTATATGGGATGAATCACCAATGATGAACAAATACTTCGTTGAGGCATAATGTTGTTCGATGGGGTAAACAACAAACACAAACCATTTGGTGGAATTCTAGTTGTATTAGGTGGTGATTTTAGACATATATTGCTTGTAGTTCGAAGAGGTTCAACACCCGACATACTTGCTGCTTCCATCAACGCTTCGATCTTATGGAAGTATTGTTAAGAGTTGAGGTTGACGACCAATATGCGGCTGCGTGCTTCAGCCATACTCGATGAACAATGTGATATCAAGAACTTTGCTTATAGGATTCTTTCAATAAGGGATGGAGACGATTCTACCGACAAGAATGGTGAGATACATGTCAAAATTCGAGATAATTTACTTATACATGACACAATTGATCCCTTACGCGCCCTTATAGATTTCCCTTATCCTAACATTTTAAACAACATGCATGATGTTACATTTTTTCAAAAATGAGGGATCCTTGCTCCAACATTGGGTATTGTTGAGCACGTCAACAATACCCTTTTGTCATTGATTCCAGGTGAAGAAAAGGAATATTTGAGTTCAAATACATTATGTAAATTTGATTCGAATGATCTACAAAGTCAATGGTTCACTACTGAGTTCCTCAACGATATTAAGTGCTCAGGTATTCCAAATCACAAGTTAACATTTAAAGTAGGTTGTCCTGCAATGTTAATCAGGAATATTGATCAAGTTGTTGGGTTGAGTATTGAACAAAATCCTGTACAGTTTCTTCAAATCCTATACATCTTTTACCATTTCTACTAACTACATAAATCATATAAGCATATTTGCTTCTTTCCATACCATTAGCAAGAAAATCTTGCAATACTTGTTCATGCTTATCATGTTACATGTGGTATTTTCAATTGATGTTGAACTATGATTACTTTTTAGAGTTATATTTTTAGCCTTAAGTTCAGCAATATCAATTTTCAAATTTGCATTCTCTGTTTTAAGTTTAGTAATAATAGTTTTCAGAGTTGCATTTTTTGTTTTAAATTCAACACTTTGTTTCTTTAAGGCATTAACTTTTTCAGTTAGATTTGTATTTTCTTTCCTAAGTGTTTTCAATTTTAACGACAAGTTGTTATTATTATTTAAAAAATCATTTATAACAGTAATTAAATCAGATCGACTAAAGTCAAAAAATACCTCAATTTCTTCATCTGCTGATTCACTTCCAGAGTCAGAATCTGTGTTGGATCTAGAGACAGAGTTGGTATGAGCCATCATAGCCAAATCTGCTTGTTCATCATTAGAGGATTCCTCAAAATCATCCCATGTAGCCATCAAACTCTTCTTCTTGGGTCTGGAATCTTTCCTCCGGTGTTTCCCTTTCTCCATATTTGAACATTCTGACTTAATATGTCCAGGTTCATTGCATCCATAACAGATGATGCTTTTCTTGTCATATTTATCAGCATTCCCTCTGTTGGATTGCTTGGAATATCTTTGAAGAAATTTCTTCTTTCTGTTGTGCCACATCTTTTGAATTTTTCTAGATATAAAAGAAATCTCCTCTTCCTTTGAGATCAGATTCTGATCATCTGAATCACTATCTTCTGAATTCGATGTTGCCTTTAGAAGCTTCTTCTGCTTGAATTTCAAGGCAAGAGTCTTGTTCTTCTTCTTGGGCTCATCGGCTCATCTTCTTCAAGCTCAATTTCAAGTGATCTGAGAGAGCTGATTAATTCTTCCAGCTTTAGAGTATTCAGATCCTTTGCTTCCTAAATGGAAGTGATCTTAGGTCTCCACTTGCTTGTCAGACTCCTAAGAATTTTCTTCACATGATCAGCAATAGTATAACTCTTCTCAAGTACCTTTAATCTTGAGACTAGGGTCTGGAATCTGAAAAACATTGTTTCAATGTCTTCATCTTCTTCCATTTTGAACAACTCATACTTTTTGACTAGGAGGTTGGCTTTTGCTTCTTGAACTTGCTTGCTTCCTTCATAGGTCAGAATCAGACTATCATAAATACTCTTTGTTGTCTCCTTGTTGGTGCACTTGTCAAACTCCTTGAAGGTGATTGCACTTATCATGAATGTTCTGGACTTATGATGCATCTTGTACATCTTCTTCTAATCAGCATTCATTTCCTTTCTTGGATTTTCAATACCATCAGTATCGAGCAATATAACCATCTTCCACCAAGTCCCAAAGTTTAGGATCTTGTGAAATATAGAAACTTCTCAGCCTGTCGTTCCAATACTCAAAACATTCTCCATCAAACAGAGGTGGTCTGTTGATGTTTCCTCCAACAACTGTTTAACTGAATCCAGACATATTGAACCATTAGGTCTTTTCTCAAACACTGTAAAGTGCTTAGTCTTGAGACCAAGCTCTAATGCCAATTGAAGGTGCAAACACGAGAAGGGGTGGTTGAATTGTGTTTGCCAAAGTTGATAATTTTTTGATAATGTATATTTAAATAAAAAGTAGTTCGATTTTGGTGACTTACTTGGTATTGAAGCAATCGGATTCAGAGGCAACAAGAAATGAAAGCATTAATAATTTGACACATAGATTTATCCTAGTTCACCACTAATTTGGCTACATCTAGTCCCCTCATTCAGAAAAATTTATTCAACTAATTCAAATACCTTCAATTACAAAGCACCTGACCCTCCAAGCTAGTCTTCCTAAACAGCTTGACAACCCCAAACTTTTGAGGAACTAACTACCTTGACCCTACAAGCAATGTCTTCTCCTAACAACCTGACAACCGCAGATTGAACAATGAACTAAACCACTATCAGGTTGGATACAAAAAATTGGAACTTGAGTGGTTGTTTCTAAAAAGCTGATGATAATAATAACTCTCACACTCTAAGAAAAAAAACACTTAGAAAATATGTCTAACTTGAACAAGTATCTCTCTCTTTGAACTCTAAGACTACTCTTTTATGATTTTCGATGATTTTCTTCTTTAGCCTTGAATATCTATTTATAGTTAAAATTTTGGCTTCAATTTAGTCTTTGTTTAATTCTGAATTGTATTTTGTTTAGATTGCGTTTGTAAATTCTTCGAATTGATTTTATTCATATTTTGTTGTAGATAAATCTTGATCAAATCTTCTTCACGTTGCAAATGTCTTAGTGTAATCAATGCCCTCTTGTTGATTGTAGCCTTGTCCGACAAGTCTTGCCTTGTTTCTGACCACTTCACTTTTTACATTTAGCTTGTTTCTAAAAACCCACTTGGTTCCAATAATGTTTTTCTTTGGTCTAGGTACTAGATCCCAAACATCATTCCTTTTAAGTTCGTTTAACTCTTCTTGCATTACAAGAATCCATCCATCATTTGCCAATGCTTCATCAATAGAGGTAGGCTCAATTGATGAGAGTAAGCCAAACAAACTGGTATCTTTAAGTGATGATCTGGTCCTCAAAGGATCCCTTGCACTTCCAATGATTTGAGTTTCAGAATGAGATGACTGGTACTTCCATCCAAATATTTCTTATGACTTATCTTGAATATTTCTTACTTGATCAGATTCATCCTTTGAAGATTTGTCATATTCTTCTGATTTGCTTGTACCCTCTGATTTTTCTTCTTTTCGATGATTTTCTTCTTCAGTCTTGAGTATCTATTTATAGTTAAAATTTAGGCTTCAATTTAGTCCTTGTTTAATTATGAATTGTATTTTGTTCAGATTGCTTTTGTAAATTCTTCAAATTGATTCTATTCATATTTTGTTGTAGATAAATCTTAATCAAATCTTCTTCAAATGTTGATCAAATCTTCTTCAAATATTTTTCAAACTTGATAATATCTTTTTTCATACTCTTTGAAGTCAAATATATTGTTCTCATAAAATAATTTTGTTATCATAAAAACTCTAAGTATAAAATGAATTTGGTTCCGATAAGTTTACCATTTATGTTTATGAGTAGACAATTTTCGTTGACTCTTTGTTTCGCATCGACAATTAATAAGAGTCAAGGTTAGTCACTTTCTCATGTTGGCATATAACTTCCTAAATCAGTTTTCACACGTGGACAGTTATATGTGGTTGTATCTAGAGTCACATCCAGAAAAGGTCTGAAGTTTGTTATTCTAAATGATGATGATCAAATATGTGATGAGATAGTGAATGTAGTTTATCGTGAAGTTTTTCGTAATATGTAATCAACTATACCGAACAATATAACTTTATTTATGATATCATTTTAAATTATAATTTGAACACATTTTTTGTATGATTTATCGTTTTGATTGATCAAATAATTTACCCCGTTTTTGGCACGGACTACACACTAGTATATGAATAAGAGAATTGATTGAAGAACCAAGTAATAGTTCAAAAAGAAGAGAGAGAGAGGGAGTAGCATGTAGAAAAAAGAAAACATAAATTTAAAAGGAATAAATTTATAGAAAATATTACGTTAATTATTTATCATTATATATACAAATACTTTTTTGAAACATGCAGGTTTTATATCAGATTTTGTCCAAAAAAAAAAGTCTTTTTTATCACATGATTTATTTGAGGTTAAATGTGCTTATGTGATTAATGGTTTTTTTTAAGGTGCATTTAGTGACATAACCAAAAAAAATCCGTTTCATTACGTGTTTTAATGCACATTAACAATATTCATTTTTTAGAACATGCAACTTTTTTTTTGCTGTTAGAAAGTATTCAATTTTTTTTTCTAAATAAAAAGTATTCAATTCAAATTATGTATCTATTTGAAAAGAAGGTAGAATATCCTTGAAAGAAGTTATTTTTATTTGTTGCATTTAAAAATAAATACATTAAGTAGGAGATTAGTATCACAATAAATAATTAATTTGTTAGATAATTGTGATGTGTATTATTTTATTTGAAGCAAGACAATTGTGTAAATTATATATTGCATATATTTTGTTAAAATTATAGATTAATTGCATATATTTATCACCGCACCCTAGAGTTTATGCAAAATACATATACACTAAAGAGACCAATTTTTACTTGTATTTTGGCTAATTAATTTTTAAATGCAAAAGAACTAGTATGCATTAACAATCCATAAGAGATGAGAAGTACTAATCAGATTTTGAACGATGATTAAATTTCAATGTAACTATACTCATCAATATTTTTAACCTTGAGCGCTGATATGCACAATATTTTAGTACATATTGATACAAATTTCATATTAAAAAAATATGCACGTTAAGTCTATTCATTTTAAATGTATTTTTTGTCAAAAAAATTATAAATTAAATTGATTAATAGAAAATACATTTGAAGATTAAATTATCTCAAAAAAAAAAAAAAAACATTCATGATTAAAATGAGCAATAAAAGACACATTTAAATATTTTGGTAAATTCAGATGTTAACGAGGTGGGGTGGAAGTAGGCAGTACTCTCCTGCTCTCCGTCCTTGCCACTCAAAATGTCCACCATCCCTAATCCTTGCTTTGAAGAATTTTTACTCTTCATCCCCATCCTCATAGATTCCCACGGTCTCCACGAAAACCCATCAACGTAAAAAGATAATTATATTTATCTTATTTTTAATAAAATTGGTAGTTAAAAAATTTAAAATTTAACCATGAATCAAATGAAAAATTAAGACATTATTGTGAGTGTTGCAACAACAATAAAAATCATATATAAAATAAAATTATACACATATTATGTAGAAAGACAAATAAACATAATATATAAATTTATGCACATATTTCAAAGCCTCTTTCATTAAACCTCTTACTAAGTCCCATAACAAAGACCCCTTGTTAAGGAGGTTTTTTCGGTCCCAACCAACTATTTTGTAATTTTTTTTGGACCTAAGTCAAGAGGCTTCGGGGCCCCATTTCATTTCATTTCCTGCTCACAATTTAGGAACACATAACACACAATTTGGAACACTAACAATGCGCAATAACTTCTCATGATCGATTTTCTTTTCCTTCACCGTTGATTCTCATTCCAGACACTATTACAGTCATTTTCCGACCTCTGCTAATTTCACATTCTTCCATGGTATGCTTCATTGTCTTGATTTTCAGACCTCTGTTATTGTTATGGTCGTTTTCGAACTTTCATGTACTTTCTGATAAAAGTTCTACGATTATGAAAAAAATCTATGTAGTTTTTCTATCTTCGATTATGAATCTGCTATAAAGTCTTAGTAACTTTCATTATGCTTTGTTGTTCTTGAATCTTTGATAGGACTAAGATTCCAATTAATTTTTGAATTTCTTACACATACCCGTTATTTAATTTTAATAGAAATAGAGGTTTTTGAGATTGAATTTGAATTGTTCTTGTGATTGTGATTTTGAGACTATTATATGCAAACATGGTTTTCCTAATAGATGAATTGTGGTTTTATGCACTTCTTTATGCCTATTTTGAAGCTTTTTATGTGGTTATATCAAAACTTTCCCATCATGCTTAATCATTCACCTTTTTTTAATATTGGAAGAAAGTGAAGTTGGATTCTCTAAATCGGTGACCTTACAGTTGCATCATTTATAATTATCCTTTATTAGTTATTTACTTGGCTAGCTACATGTTGCTTGCTTAAAGTCTTTGCTTGTATACAATTTTATTTTAACAATCTCAAGTTATCCTATGATTAACTGTATGCTATTTGTTTAGATGCATAGGAACTTCTTTTTTATGTTATAGTATGGAGTCTATGAATATGAGATGAAACGGTTGATGAAGTTCCTTTTGTAGTATTTGGAAATACCAATACACATAAGAAAACAATGTCCACAATTTGGAAGTTTTTTACAAAAATCGATAAAGATGAATATGGGGTGGAAAGGGGTGGATGCAATCTTTGTAGTAATGAATTAAGTATTGGAAAAATCTTAAGTATGGGCAAAATTATAAGACTTCACATCTATTTTGTTATGTGTTTTCTTTGTAAAAGTATCTTGTTAAACCTTTTTTTTTTATCAAGATGAGTTGTCTAACATGATTAGAATCAACAAAAAAAAAAAACCATCGTGATTTGCTTACATAAGCTAGTATTGCACATGATTTTCCTTTTAGCTTTGTTTAGTATGATAAAATTCGAGTATGGGTGCATCATTTGAATCTGTATGTTCAAACGGTCTATAGGAGTACCATTGTGTCAAATATTGAGAAAGATTTACCAAAGACAAGATTAAGCTTAAGGATATCATGTGTAGAATTCCAAATCGAATTTGTCTAACATCATATGTTTGGACAACATCTACTAGTGAGGGTTATATTTTTTTAACCACACTTTTTGTTGATGAACAATGAAAGTTAATCAGTCATGTTCTTAACTTTTGTCGACTGAAACCTCCACACAATGGTATTGTATTGAAAGCCACTTTTTTTATTGCTTAAAGAAATGGGGAATAGATAATAAAGTATTTTCTATTACCTTGGATAACACCTCTTCCAATGAGAACAACATCTCTTTGTATAGAGCAATTTCCATATTCTAACTAAGCCCATATACTTAACTTAATTTTTTAGAAAGGTTAAAAAGTGGCCAATGAAGCAATCTAGAAAATAGATATAGTGCCAAGTATATTAAAGGATTTGGTGGGAGAATGGTCAAATGTAAAGATTGTGTCATTGATGTGAAAATAAGCATTGGCGGTGGTTTATCATTAGGTTTGTGTACAAGGAGATATATTACATATTTAATGCTTGAAAGTGCCTTAAAATATTGAAAAGTTTTTAACTTTTTCCAAGTGGCAAATAGGAGTTATAAACCAGATACCATATGATTGTTTAAGCCATCCAAAGAAGGAAATAAGGCTAAGAAATGATTTTACATAAGTGTAAGTTTTCTAACTTTTCCCCCTTCTCACTCATCCCAAGATACCATTTGATTGTTTAAGCTATCCAGAGAAGAAAATAAGGCTAAGATATGTAATATCATAAGTGTAAGCTTTTTATGCTAAAATAGTCATTAACTTTATTTCATTTCAACTCTTCTTGTTTTTAGATTACTAACATTGATATTGATTTATTATACATTATAGGTTTTTAAAGCTTTTCAAAATTAGTCTACATTTATCACCGGGAGGAGTGATTGTATATCTTGAAGAAAAGTCCATTGAACTTGATAAAAAACACTATGAAGCTTTTGAGGTACTCTTTTATTAGGCGGTTTATGGGAAAAAAGTACCATGTACTCTCCTTAATGACATGAGATGTGCTTAGTATTTCTATTACCATAGTTGCCTGAGAATGTTCTTTCAGTATTGGTGGATGTGTTCTCA
Source organism: Cicer chorassanicum (assembly GCA_037974735.1). Taxonomy (NCBI): domain Eukaryota; kingdom Viridiplantae; phylum Streptophyta; class Magnoliopsida; order Fabales; family Fabaceae; genus Cicer; species Cicer chorassanicum. Next base: position 14,703,128 of record JBBPBP010009777.1, on the reverse strand, counting down.
CCAAATACAGAAGTTCCATTCTTCTTGAACATGTCCAAATATTGATTTGTACTCGAAACTGATTATATGGATTTAATGAAAATCTAAATCGTAATATTTAGTATTCTAATTTATTTTATCTTGCATAATTATCTCATCATTGATTATCTAATTGTTTCAATTGTATGTGTTTTTAAGATGATGATGGATACAATATTTCTGTTTGTGAGGATGAATCTTGTACTACTATCTAACACTCATGAGGCTTTTGAATAACAAGACAGTGCTCTGTTTCAATTGGTTTTACTTGTTACTTCTTGTTAGCTGTGTCTACATAGCCTATTGGCTCTTTCTCTTTGTAATAGAGTTTTTCATGATTACTTATTATAATACTTAGTTAATATGAGGATCTTCTTATATTGTCTTCATTTATTGTTTATGAGGATCAAATTTTGATGAACTTCATTTATTTGTGTTTATATTTGAAATTGTATGTTCTCAATTGGTATACGATCAAATGATTTCTATGTAGTTATTTAGATTGTGTTTGTATCATTCCCCTCAAAAACATCAAAATCTACTATTTTGTCATGTGAAAACTCATAAAAATGTATCATATGATGCGCTTTATTAAACTTTTGATGAGGATACTACACAAATTTTTTTTAAATCATGTTGAAAAATAAAATTGAAAAAAATGGGCTTAGGGACCCACTAAGCCCATATGGTTTTGTGGATTTTTTGATCTTGTGGGCTTTATTAAGTGGGTCGTTTTAGCCAAAAGGTTTTTTGGACCCCTCGAATATGAGGGTTGGGGCCAATATATCCGGACCCCTACAAAATTTCACATGTTAGAACCAAGTTGGTTTGAAGAACTATGACCCTTACTTGTTTTGATGATAATAAAATTATTTTGTGGGAACAATTTAAAGCACCGATGTTCTGTTTAAGTGTGCAGTTCCAAGATTAAGTTTATTTTGAAATGAATTTATGTTACATCCTCTTATGATTGGGCTAAGTTAAAGGAACATCAAGACTTGGCTCTGATTTCCGTATTCTAATTCTGGTGAACACGTTTTGAAACATGCCTTTGTTGTTCTGTTAATGCAAGTAATGCTCTGATTAGCCTGGCTCTGATGACTACAACCATCATTTGATCGTGTGCATATGATAAGAGTGACAAAAGCAAGTGTTAATTTGTCTCTAATAATCGTGCAAGCATTTGATCGTCTGATTCTGTTTAAAAGTCAATGTTCTAATGGAAAGTCAATGTTCCAATGTAAAGTCAATGCTCAAAAGAAGACAAATTTTGTGCATCCGCTGCTCAACACTCTGAATCAATTATTTATCTAAAGGTTTATGTGCCATACTATGATCGTGATATCCTCTGCTCTCTTTGTCTCCATATCAAGAGATACAAAATAAGACTATTTCTGGACAAGGTTTAATGGCGAATCAACCTCTGAAGATTTGATACGAAACTTCATGATACATGATGATTTCTTGCAATCAGAACAACAACCAAAAACCCTATAAAAGAGCGTGCAACCCTAATTGAAGAATACAACAAAAATGCACTGCAATAAGCACAATACAACCGTCTTTGCAGTCTTTTCCTCTATCTTTTATTTTTTTCTAAGTGTTGAGAAACAATTTTACGATAATACAGCTTTGTAAACACCCTCTTGTAAGAGTCATTAAGAAACCCTTAAACATTTCATTTTTGTAACCTAGCCCAATAGTGGTTTTATTATTCAACAATTTGATTGTACTAAGCTTGAAGGTTGAGAAGACTTGAACACAGTTAGTTTGAGTAGTTGATGTTCAGTGGAAGTGTGATTCTATTGGTGAATTAGAGGATTAAATCCTTCAGTTTATAGTGAATGGACGTAGCTAATGTTTTGGTGGTGAACCGGGATAATTTGGCTGTGTTATTCTGTGTTTATGTTCTATTTGCTTTATTTTCATCATCTTGTTTTAATAATGTTCAAACGTTTTTTAAATAAAACACAATTCAAACCCCCATTTTTTATGCTATTCATTCTACATCACATATTTGATAACCAAAATGACTGATTATCCATTTTTTTATAACATTTTGGTTTCCCTTTTTTTTCTTTTTTTTTCATTGTTACTTTTTGGGAAATTACAAATCAAATGTTTACATTTGGGCCAAGGCCCACGATACAAGGAGGGAAATTGTTAAACCAAGGAAGTGTTTTCAAGCCCAGATGCAACTAAACTATTGTACTCAACAAAACTTACCCAATAAGTGTTAGGAAACAATTTCAAATTCAGAGAGGAAACTAAACCACAATAAGAATTTTCAATATGTGATGGGTAGACGTTGTATTCCTTGCTAATCCCAATCGCATGAACACCCCCTAGCCTCGATAGAAGCGACATCTTGGAACGCTGTCGTGAGGAAGGTGGTCGCCATGATCAAACAACCTTTAGAATTTTACCCCACCACACCTAGTCCTCACTGGCCATCCATAGTCAAATGAGCATTGCAGTTGATTTGGAGTAGGTAAGGAGGAGGCGGACATCACCTACAAACATTACGATTGGGACAATCCTTAAAAAGTTGTGCATTTGTATTTGAGGAAGGCCAAATTGACTTATGCGCTTGATAATCGTTTAACAGCTTCAGGGAATGCTCAATGGTTTCATAAACAGGTATCACCCTTTTAAGGGGAAATGCTAAAATTAAAGTTCAAAAGGACACAAACAACACTTGAGATGCTTATACACAATCCTTAAAAACATGGTCCACCGTTTCTATATGAGTGTTGTATCTAGGACATATAGTAGAGCAAACATCTATCTTTTGTTCAAAAGTTATTTGGTAAGGATAACATTGTGTAGAATACTCCAAAGCAAACGGGGTTGTTTAGGAGGGATATTGAGTTGCCAAATTTCCACCTAGTAGATTATCCCTATAAAGCATGGGATTTCATACCTTTCCACTATTGAATCGAATGATACCTTGACCTAATCGAGTAATTTCCACCCTCCGGTAGAACCTTGTTGCCTTCATTAAATAATTAATGGAAATAATTCTTTCATTTATCCTTTATATCTTTATCTTGAACTAAAATTTTACGTTCTTCATCTTTGATACACTTCACTTGGTCCAAATTCATTGTTTTTCTTTCTTGCCTCTTAGCCATTCTATACATAGATTTTTCTACCTACTTGGTGCCTAAGGCTTGGTATATCCCATCAAAGTCTTTAGTTCTCGGTTTGTCCACCACCTTCTTGGTATCTTTCTTAGCTTTTTTATTTTATTTCCAACTTTCATCATTTTGACACCTAAACCAAGCCTTAAAATATTCTCTTTTTATTCTAAATTTATTCTTCACACTTTCATTCCACCACCAAGATTTTTTACCTCAGGCCTAAAATCTCTCGATTTGTCCAACATCTCTTCTGCTACATTTTAAATCCTCCTTGCATCTTGTCATACATATTATAGTCCCTTCCTTGTGGCTCCCAATAAAATCTCCCTCAACAACCTTGTATTGGAAGTTCCTTTATTTTTTTCACCCTTCAAATGTCACCACTTGACCTTCTAACCCTAACATCCATAACCAAGACTCCATGTTGGTTTGTCAAACTCTCTCCTAATGAATTTACAGTCAATTCAAATCTTAATGTATGATTTCCTTATAAAAAATAGATAAAAATGAGAATATGTTACCCCTCTCTTGTATATGATAAGATGTTCCTCGTGTTTCACAAAGCACGTATCAGTTATAGTAAGATCAAAATTCAACGAAAATCTAGGATAGATTTAGCCTCTGCAATCACCTCCCTGAGGCCCGCTTTTGGAATCAATAGTTCATTTGTCTTTAATGGAAGCTAATCAAGATAATATATTCAATGGATCATATGCCTGAAATGAGTACATCTTTTTTCAAGAGACAAACATGTCATCAGACACTCTTTAAAGACCATCATCTAATTACAAATTTGCATCAAGGTTAGTCTGCCAATTTATTGAGATCGATCTTATCAAACATAACACACCATTGACTCCAACTATCTTTTATTTATTTAACAGAAGAATGAGCATAAAAAAACCACATAAGAATGAGTATAGAAAAAAAAATCTATTTCTAGAGGAAAAATTATTCCATATTAGGATGGTGCAAGAGATAAGATGGTGTAGACAATATCAAAAAATCATTACACACACTATTAGAAAAAGCAGTTTTAGAGACCAATTTTTCGGTCACTAAATGGAGAAAATCGGTCACTAAATCCAATAGCGACCGATTTAGTGACCAATTTAAATCAGTTGGTAAACTGCTAGTCGCTAACTGTTGCGACCAAATTAGCGATCGAATTTAGTGACTGATTTAGTGACCAAATTTTGTGACCGAGTTAGTGACCGAATTTTATGACCGATTTAGTGACCGAATTTTGTGACTAAATTAGTGACTAAACTTTGAGACTGATTTAGAAACCACTTTGAACTAATATTCTATGTCATTAGCGACCAATTTAGAGACAAAATTTATAACATAAATTATTATTTTTATTAAATATTTGGTCACCAATTCCGTCTCTAAATATTACCGTTTTTTTTAAATACATTACTTTAATGTCTAAAAGAACAATAAAAACAATTTTTTAATTTGTTTTCAATATCTAAAAAATTCATATACCAAAATCATTTAAAAGCATTAATCATTTCAACGTATATAACCAAAGAATATAATATATTTAACTAATATTTTTAAGTACTCAAAATAATACTGATAAAATTTTAGAAAGTGTCATTTTTGCACTTTCTATTCCTAAACAAAATTTATATCATGTTCCCAAATCATAACTAAGTATCTATTAAAGCATGATCCAAAAAAAAACTAAGTATAATCATACATGATGCAACCAAATTACCAATATATAAACAAATACTACTCAATATATAAACATTATTGATTCTGACTAAATGGTTTTCATTTACTATTCGAAATTCATATAATTAAAAATTTGAACTACTTTCTTTTACAAAATTTCTGCTTGGATCCTTTCATTATAAGTGGACGCAGTGGTAGCAACAATACTTGGGAGGACTTGGCCTCCTTAAACTCTCTGCAGGTTCCTAAAGAGACACTATGAATTTCAGTATTCCACCATGGCTGTAACATCAATATTCAGTTGACATGAAACTTTTTAAACTAACAGGGATTGCATGTAACATCAATATTCAGGGGTTGCATGTAACATCAATATTCAGTTGACATGCAACCTTATAAACTAACAGGGATTGCATGTAACATCAATATTCAGTTGACATGAAACTTTTTAAAAGTTATAAACAAGTTATTCTATAACACTAATAGCAGCTATTCAATAACACTATAGTGCCTCTATTTGACAACACTAGATCAAACTCGAGTCAATTGAGCCCAATAAATAAAATAGACCTTGCACCACAAAATCAAACAATAAATAAAAATAAGCATACACATGAGACACAGATTTGCTATATAAAATAGACCTTGCATCAAAATTATTAATTAAACTTACTTTGATGTAAACCAATTCACAAGATTTGCTATGAGAATTCCTATTGTGATGTTCAGCTAGAACAAAATGTTGAGAACATGTTCAGCAAGCCATTGAACATTGAGAGTAAGCTCCAACAATTTCTTCCAGTACTCCCTTCATGTTTATCTCTAAGTTACAGGTGCTAAGCAATTACAAAGAGTAATCAGAGGTGAAAAAGCATTTGAGCAAAATGGTAAAGTTTAACTTAGTAGTTTTATTACCCTCAAGCTTTGAAAAGGATTGAAGCATTCGAGCTCCAATGTCACAATAACACCAGATCAAACCAAAATCAAAATACAGTCAGTAGCAAACCAAAATCAAAATAAAATCAATAGCAATCCATTGAAACCAAATCAAATGTTTAGAAAACAAAATACAAAATTTAAGTAGAGATTCATAAGAAAATTAAGAAATTACCTGAAATTGCGCTTAGGACTCACCAGATGTAGGTTAGGGTTCCTGCGATTTGAAAGAGAAATTAATAAATGAGAAACAATGGAAGCTGATTAGGGTTCATGCGATTCGGGAGAGAAACACAAAGACAAAATGCAAAACGGTCGAAGGTGATTAGGGTTCGTGCTACTATTGATATTTTCGTGCTATCAATACCACCATCAGAAGAAGAACCACATAACCGCAAAATGGCGTTTACTGAGACGTTGAAGGTGGCGAAGATGGAGATGCTAATGGAACGAGAGATGGTGTTTATTGAGGCCTTAAAGGTCACGAAGATGAAGGAGAAAGTGAATGGAGGATGAAGGAGAGTGGCGAGAACGAAAAATGGAGGTGCTAGGGTTTGCGAAGATGAAGGAGAAAGTTTGCAACGAAAAATGGTTCATACTCTGAGTTGTTTATGGTAGTGTGAACGGTCATGAAATGGAGTAGCGGTAGTGAAATGGTGATGGAACGGATGAAATGAATTTTTGAGATTTTAGGGTTGTTTTACAACTTAGAGTTTAGAGAGGGAATAGAGTTTAGAGAGGGAAATTTATTTTAGTGAAAAATGGAGAGGGAATTTTATTTTGCTTGAAATGAATTTTTGCTTATTTTTTAATTAGAGATAGAATTTTATTTTAGTGAAAATTGGAGAGGGAACTATAAAAAATTTCAATCATAAAAGATAAAAGTTTTGTCAGCCAATTTTAATTAAAAAGAAAATATAAATAATAGAGACCGATTTTTCAGTCACTAAAATTTAAGTAGCTAAGTTTTGTATTTTGGTCTCTAATTCAGTCTCTAAAGTGGCTGAAATAATTTGGTCTCCAAATCGGTCACTAAAAGCGAAATTTTAAGTAGTGTTAGCGACTGAAATTTTGGTCGCTAAAATTCAGTTGCTATTTCAGTCTCTAAATTTCGTTAGCGACCGATTTGGTGAAGAAAAAATATTTAGTTTCTAAGTTCAAAATTTCGGTCTCTATTTCGGTCACTAGTGTGACTGAAAATATTCAGTCTCTAAATCGGTCACTATAGACGAAATTTCTAGTAGTGACATTTCATGTTTCAAAATATGAATGTTTGTGTGCTACAATAGTAAAAATAAACTAAGTTGGCTAGATAATAGATGCTTTAATAAATCAACTACTAAAGAGAAATGACAAGTTGAATCAAATTTGTTACATTTTTATTAATATTAGCAACAACAAAAGTTAAATTTAAGTACATGGCTTGCAACATGCAACTTTCATCAATATCAGAATAAGACCATCCATATCAAAAAAATTATATTTAAGGAAAATGATAACAAGTGCCCTACATGAATCTTCCCTACATGATTCTTCATCGTATGATGTATGCAGCCCATGCTATCAACAAAAAGACTACAGTCCCATATGGTTCTTACAAAGATGAAGTCTCCTTCACTTCATTTTTTAAATTCACCATAAAAAATGTGAGCCATATGAAAAAGGATCCTACCTAAAAGAGAGTTGTTTCATCCTCTCCTAAAGATGTTAGTTCCAAAGATGATCAAGGGACTTCCAAGAAGAAAAAGGTTGAGAGAACTCAGCAGGTAAACAAAATGGAATAATTGCTTGAAGCAATTTTGGAAGAAACATAATGTTCTCCTCATGAAGAGAATGTTCTCCACAAGATTGTTGTTGATACGCCAGAGAATACTATCGATGTTGATCATGCAATGGAAAATGATCAAATCAACTCTGAAATGATTGCTAAATACACCTTCACGCCTTCAATCACTCTAACAACCACGACAATAAGCTCCACTCAATTTAGTTCAGCTCCTCTTCTTGATCCCTCAACAATTTGTAACACGAAATATATCACAATTTGTCATGCTTTGTGTCTCATACCAACAATTCATCTTCCCTTTTTGGGTTTGACACACTCAAAAAATTTGTGAAAACTCCAACCTTGATTCTATTGCTCTTATCCCACAAGCCCAACCGTCCATTTTTTCTCTTTCAACCTTACTTGGCAATTTTGGATCCCTGCACACTTTCTACATTGCTAAAGGTTCAAGCTTTTCACAAAGCTAATCTGCCAATGCACGACTTCAATAGAGAACCAAAATTGAGAAAAATACTTTAAAAATTTGGAAAGACATTCCTAAGGTTTTTGAAGCATTGGAGATTCTACATAACCTTCGCATTCACAACTTCATAGAAAATGTCATTCTTAGGTAAAGGATTGTTGAAGAAGTATTCCTGAAGTTTGTTATTGCTCCACCTCCTCAAAATCTACCACGACCTCCTCAAAACATTTCTATGCTTTCCACCTCTTCATCCGCTTCATCACTATCTCTTTCTAGTTGAAGTTGATGTTGTTTACTCCCTCTCTTTTTTGATGTGACAAAGGAGGAGAATGAATTAGGATTAAGATGCTAGAAATACGATGCTGATGTTTTAAATTCTAAATTAAGTTTTTAAGAAGTAACGTTTTGTGCACCTTGTTTCTTTCTTCTTTTTTGTTTTTCCAATTTCTAAACTAGGACCTTTAAGTTTATGAATCAAATGACTACTCACTATGATCGCATGAGAGTCGCTAATGACACTTACACAATAATTATATCGCATTCTCATGGTGGATCAATCCAGTATAAATGTTACTCCTAATATTTATACCTCTGTGACGACTTGATATCTCTTATCCATGACCTATGAGATGTGGTCATCAGTCTACTCATATAATAGTCTTGATGTATTATTGTTGTCTTAATTAAGAACTAGTAAAAAGCCCATGTCAAGCATAGTTAATGAACTTGTTATTATAAAATTAATTTTATATGTTTTGTATTTACTCCATATATTTAAATAAGTTTTTAATTAATATATATTAATGGTGTAAAAAAATCTTAATAAATAGATTCAATTTACTTTTATCAAAACTATAGATAAAATGTTACACGTGATTGGTTTACATGTATTGACATTAAAAAGATTTCACATTGCACTGCATATTCATAAAATATATAATATTTATTAAAATTAATTATGTAAATTGAATAATAATGTAGATAATCATTGGAATAGATAAAGTCAAACTACACGTAGTGTCGTGAACCACTATGTTTTTGGAGAAGATAAAGTGGCCAAACTCATCGCATATGATAATGCATATACCCACCTGGTTGCACTGCACAGAAAAGGAAGCGTCAATGTTGCATTTGACTTGACCTTACACGGGTGCAGTCCAATGCGTTGCAGCTTGATTGTCTCACTACTGATGCAACGTTCGATGCAACAAATTTTTCATTTGTTGGGTAGTAAAGCAGCCCATGCGCAACTCTCTTGCGCATTCATGAACCACAAAAACATCTTTTACTATGTTGTTCCAAAGATGATTGTTACGTTGCATCCAAATGCTCCACAAAATTGCAGCAAAATGAGATCTTGGATACAAAGACGATAAGTATTTTTAACAAAATAAATGCCATTCTAAGCAGTATGCCAAATTCTTTGATCTTCAAAGACGAAAGGGAACAAATGAGTGCTAAGAATTTTTGAGACAATAGTCGGAGTGAATAAATTAGAGATAAGAGGAATATTCTTAGTCTTACAATGGGGATTGGTGATGTCTACAACTTTCAAATGATTCATGTGCATGCTCATATGATTTGATTGAGCAACGATGGATTCGTCAAATAACTAGCTTTCATTCATAAGAAAAATAGTATCTTCAGAGCTAATACATTAGATACTTCCTGCTCAGACTACAAACTTAACACTCCATAATCTTCTCCAGACATAGCTCGAGAAAGTATCTAGCTAAAGCTTCATTAGCGATTGCCATGAAGAACAAAAAACAATCATCAACGAAAAGTAAGTGTGAAATAAATTTGGCATTTATGCAAACTCTAGTGCCATAAATCTCTCCATGCACTTTTGCTTGTTTGATAAGGCTTGAAAGGCCTTCCACCCACAAAATGAAAATATAAGGAGGTAAAGGAGTTCACATATTCCACACATAGCATAACCCAACTGATCGACTGAGTTGAAAAACCCATCATAGTCATCACCCTATATAGATAGTCCCAATCAATTATGTCATATGTTTTGTTGATGTCAAGCTTAAGAGCAACATCTCCTACCTTGCCTTTAGCAAGACCCTAATTATTATTAGTAGCAACTCATATCAAACTTTTGTTTTTTTATGTTATAATTTTTACTTATAATTCAATTTTTTGTTTTTAAAAATGAATGATATATTGCTCATGGCAAGCACCCATTGTAAATAAAGAGTTTGTGCCTTTCAAATTCAAATATTTTCCATTTCCGTAATTTTTTATAGAAACATTCTATCAAAATCAACTAGTATTGGAATTGAAAAAGCTATAAGAAGTTTCTTGCAATAACTATAATTAAAAATTTTTAAGTTTAACTTCTATGTAAATAAAAATTGTTTGGTTATGAAACGGGATACACTTAGGAAGTGTTTCTCATTGTTATTTGATGTTGAATATTTTAATGTTGCTTATATCTTTTCAAATTAAATTATAAATTCATTTCATGAAAACTTTTTTTTATGAATTTCATGCATTATAAAAATTAATTGAAAATGCAAGTTAATAAGATACCCAAAATACTATGCACTTTTAACAAAAAAAATTGGACAAATTCATTAGTCCACAAAATGGTAGGCCTACCTAATTGGACTCATATATGTGGTCGGTCCATCATGAGGTAGGCCTATACACTCTAGCTTGGCCCATTTCCCACCTACATTTTTGCTCTATACCCTAGAAACTAATATTATATAAGTGTTTCTATCGTTGAAAGTGCTGCAGCTTTTTACTTCAGACTAAAAGAAAACCTAGATACACATTCAGTTTAGAGTCAATCAATTCAAGCAAGCAAATCAGGTATGAAATCTTAATTCAATTAAATTATGTACTACAACTCATTCATGATTTCATTATATCGTAAGATTAATAAGTTGATTTACTCTCGAGATATTGTGGTTGTTCTCTATTAAAAATGGTAGATCAAAGAATAAGATATGTCTAGCAATCGACACATTTGTCGATCATGCTTGATGACAAAAGTTTGTGTCAATTGATTTCCTATTTTTTAAACTATTTTGTATTCTTTGATTGAGTTTTTAAATTTTTAAATTTGTATTTTTACAAAATAATACTGATACGGTGACAGATCTGAGAATTTAACCTTCAAGATAAATATGAAGGAGATTACCAATCAAACCTTAAAAGAACCTATGCGAGTTTGTGGGTTTGGAAAGAATTTTAAATTTTAGAGTTACTAGTTATTATGATTTGAGATGAGTACTTACAAAACATCAAAGGACAATCTTAGCTCACTTAGGTCACTTAGGACATCAAAGGACCATTTAATTGGCTATTAATTTTGTCTTTTTAAATAGTGCAAATTAGGTTGAATTATTCAATATGTATGCAATTTAGTTGATTAGTCTTGCAAGATTAATGCTTGAAATTTTAAAATTAATTACAATATTTATATTTTTCACTTTTTTTTATTAATTTTGATTTTTTTTTTTTATCTTAACTTTGCTTATTTGACTAGTGATTCACAAGTAAAACCAATGACGTTTGGTATCTTAGGTTGGTGATCAATCCTACCCTTAATAATTGGTGGTCAACTAAGGTATGTTGTTCTTTAAATCATTTATTCTTAAATAACTAATAATTGAGACAAAAACTCTTTGGATGTAAAGAAAAGGGGTCGCATGCAATGCTTGATCAACCTCATTTGTGCGCATCTATGTCCAATGATTGTTGTTTGAATTTCCATCAAATTGAGATCATTTGAAATATATGTGTTGTATTTTATTTGAATTTTTCTTATGATATAACCTATTTAGTCTCAAGTATTAGAGAAAATTGGGTTAAAAAATAGATGTATTTGATAAATACATCTTTAGCTTGTAATATAGTATTAGAGATCAAATATCTTTAGCTTGTAATATAGTATTAGAGCAATACTATGATTACACTTCGGCTTATGAAAATGATTAATAAATAAAAAAATGTTGAACGGTAAGAAAATGAAATTAACCAAAAATACAAAGATTTTGAATATTTTTTTTTCATTCTCTCTTCTATGTTTTCCACCAAATATGAAGATGATATTTTGACCAACTTTTAATAAATTGACAACTTATCATTTTTTTTATTTCTTCAAATATTTACTTCGTACTAAATAACATCAATTTTAAAAGAATTGTTGTACTTCTTTCTACCAAGATGATTATTGTTGTGATTCTTTAGAACAATCACCAGCCTCTACCACAAAAATACAGTCACAATAATTGTTTTCATCAACAAAATGTGTCAAAGCTTTGCATTTCACTTCTTCAAGTAATTGATCATCGCAAATAATGAAATATGAGCTAATATATTATAGTTTTGCTAGATGGTTTTTGCTAAGGCTATATTATATGATTCAAACATCATGTTATTAATATTAAGCATTTATTGAATACAAAAGTATGTTTTATGTGCTTTCACAATGCTAGAGGCTGTAATTTTATGTGACTAATCTCTGTGTATATGTGGAGAGGTTTCAGTGGTTTAATATTTACCCTAAACTTGAGTTATTGCCTTGTTCAACTTGTCCATCATTTTCTTCTTTTAGAAGCTTTGCATAAACTCTAAGAGGTTCTTACAAAGATTGCTTACGATATTCTCATTAATTATTAGTGTTTTAATATGTTTTTTTTTTACAAAAACATAATAAACTTCATTCAAATGTTAAAAGAGAATAGTACAGCTAAATTGATTATAGCTTGAGATATTTTTCATCCATATTTTGAGATTAACAATAAGTCAAAAATACGCTAACGATACACATAAACATTTCACATTTCAGAAGCCAATGAAATACAAAACCAAAAGTTTAATCCTAACAATCAACTAATTTCTTCCACATATAATCAATGGTTAAGAATAATACCAGATCCACAGTCTTTAATGTCATCCATCTACGGAAAAAATATTTGCTGGTGTTCGCTCATATCGACTATAAGTTGTCTCTAATATAACAAATTCAACCACATATTGACGAGTCATATGTAAGGGTGAGAAGATGTTGAATTTGGTGATAGTCTCCATAATTCCCTTATTCAAAACATGATACTAATTAAACGAGTTCTTCTCAAGCATTTCAACGAAGTCATGAAGTACAAACTTGAAACAAACTAAAACGCTGCAACGAGATGAAAAATCAAAATGATGCACTAAGACGACGAACAAAACAATGTCGCACTCAGACAACAAAGTCACAAACAAAACTTAAAAAACTAAACATATGTGAAAATTAATTTATTTAAATAATAAATAAAAAGATAAATGAATTAAATGTGTGATTTCAAACTAAAAAATAGTCTTAAACCACTTCTCTCTCTCTCTCTCTCTCTCTTAGATGAAAAAGAATAAAGGCTAACCAAAATGAAAAAGTGGCAAAGCATGTCTATGTTTTTTGAGCAAGTCTTAGATAGACACAATCATAAATAAAAGTGTTTAGACGCACACACATAAATAATAAAAATTAAGAGATAAACAATTTAGTCATATCATATGATTTTATTTTATTTAATTTATTTTATTTATGTGTGCGCCTCCAGATCTTTGTGTCTAAATATTTTGCATATTTCTCATGTTTTTCTTAGAGTTGTATAGGCTTGTATATATCTCATTGGATTATCAATAACTTGGCTTTTTTTTATAAGAATTTTTTTTATAGAGATAACAAAGGGATCTTATGCTACATATCAATATTAAAGATCATGATAGCTTGACTTGATTCATAGAAAACTTCTCCCTTTTTATACTTTTTTGTTTATATTCATTAGTTGTTTGTTCTATGCAGCTAGCCTAAAGTGTTAAAGTTATTTATTTATTGTCATCAAGTTAATGGGATCAACAATCAGGATTGACGAAATTTATATTGATTTATCTGAATACAATGGTACGACTAATACAAGCAAATGTGATTCTCAACATTTCACTATACGGTATGCTTTATTTCTCGTCATCTCATAGAGTATCTGTTTGGTTTTGCGGTACAGAAAATTAATTTTGATAGAATTGATTTTGATTTAAAGTTAGTTAAACGTAATATAATTTATGCTTAGTTGAAAAGTGATTTTTAATCACATTATTTAAATAATTTAAATCAAAAATGCTTTTGAGTACTCAAAAGCATTTGAATGTTTATTATTTTCATTTTTTTATTTATGTATGGCTTATTTTTTATAAGTATAATTTATCATATAAGGAATATATAGTCATATATTATATATAATTCATTAAAATATTTGTATTAATTAATTTAGTTGATATAATATTATATGGATACCATTAAAAAAATATATTATTAATGAGCTCAATTTTTTTAGTCAGTTACTTTAATTAACCATCAAAATATTAATTTAATGAACACAATTTGACTTTGAAAATTTTATAAGCAAATTGTATTATTAAGAGGACAAGGGCACTCAAAACTCAGTACATTTTGATACGAAAATCAAACATTTTGAATGCATGATAGATGACTATTCCGCTAAGTAGCATTATTATTATTTTTTTACAAGAGAATTATATTACGAAATCAACTATGCATCATAAATGGTTAGTGATGATGACTATATAATATTTCCTCTATATTAAACTGTGTGACTCATTTATAATACTTATATCTCATAAATTATTTGTTATTTTAAATTACTAATAAAATATTAATTATTTTTTACTAATACATTTTTATTTTTTATATATCAAATCATCTACTATTCCATTAACTACAATTAATAAATGTGTTTTAATAAACGAAGTTCATCTTATTATTATTTGTAATCATAAACTAGAGTACAAAAGCATTACATGGAAACAAACTCTCAAGATTATATCTTCCATGTAATATTTGCAAATATCTTCCATGGAAACAAATATTTGCAAGAATTGAGAACTCCACCAAAATAAAATGTTTTTGTAACTACAAATATCATCTTGCAAATATTGATGTAAATAAACAAACAACTTGCAAATACTTGTATTTGATTATTTAATTGGATTTCAACATCTTAACACATCTCTTATGATTATTTGATTTAGTGGTTTCACATCTCAAATGCGGGAAAAGGATCCAAAATTATGTATGCCCTTTCCAATAGATATATATAAGGAGCAAACTTCAGTTCCACCATCAGAAGGAAATAATATTGTTGTCAATTCTGAAAATCAACAAAATTCAATCACTAACAATTCTTCTGTGAGAAGAGAAATTGATTTTCATCAAGTTATTGAACTACGCAATGACAATGATGATATGGAAATTAGTCATGATGAAGATAAGGAAAATGATGGTATGGAAATTGTTACCAGAATAACAGGTAATTTCAAGATAAGTTTTATATAGTCTTGTATTAAGTTTTTCATTTCGAATATTTCATTGTCTCATGGTATACATCATTTTAGAATATCAATGAAACATATTATGTTATTTAGGTTTAGTTGCATTTTTAGTTTTTTAATTTTCACAAATTCGCATAATTGGCCCCTTATTTAAAAATCTGACAGTTTTGATATATCCTTTAGATTTGTCAACTAGAAAAATGATGATTTGACATATTTTAAATAATGGCATAGGATATCGTGACGTAGAACCATCAAGATGCATTAGCTATTTATATTATTAATTAAATTACAAAAATAAATAATTTCATAAATTGAAACTGAAGTTTTTAAAGAGTTTTGTTGCAATTTCATAGCTATTAATTGTTCAACATCACACATACCATGAAATTTAAAGTATGTCACATCAGCACCTTTTAGTTAAAAAATCTAAGAAATGGACCAAAACTATGTTATTTTAAAATAGGGGGCCAATTTCACAAATTGGTAAAAATAAGGGAATCAAAATTGTTTATAAAAGAATCAAAATTGCAATGAAGCCTATTATTTGTTTAAATAGTTGTTAGTATACGGTGGATTATTAATATATAAGAGGGTACAAAAAAATTGAAACAAAAAACTCGATATATATATATATATATATATATATATATATATATATATATATATATATATATATATATATATATATCATTAACAATAGTGTTCTCGATACAAGGGATATAAATTTCAAATGATGAGAACAATGTAAAATTATGGTCTTTTTTACCATAAATGGGCAACCATATTGGTTTTCAATCTAGTATATTTAACTAAAAAGTTAATTCTAGTAGACAATATTTCCTTACACTCTTGAGTAAGAACACCAAAGTGAGAAATATCAACCTTTCAATGCACTCAATATTAATGAACACGATCCACCAGGACAAATCCCTAATTTTGGCTCTACTAGGGTTAAGTGGTAGTGCATTCGAGAATATTATGGCCTCTTTCATCTCACATGGTGGCTTCATATCTAACCATATGCTAGCGATTTTCTCTCCTTGTAGAGCTCTTATCTTGACTTTGGATCTTTAGTCTTCCTTGATAGATCTCAAAGGTGGTTTTGTTGGTGTTTGGTGGTGGAGGAAGGATGGACAAGGAGAGAGTTGTGAAGCTTATGGAGGAGAAAGGGGAAGGAATAACAACTGAAGAAGATGTACTATGTGAGGAGGCATATTTTCATTGCACTTTGGTTGGGAAAATTTGGGCAAACGTATCATATAACATATGCGCCTTCAAGATAATTATGTTCTAGGTTTGGAGATTTAAGAAACCAGTAGAGATCCATGATTTAAACAAAAACCTTTTCCGCCTCAAGTTTTCAACATGAAGGAATGCAGAGGGAGTTCTACAATCAGGTCCATGGAATTTCGATCGAAATCTTTTAATATTAGAAAAGATCTCAGGGGTAGAACAACCGTCAGAGTTGGAGCTACATGCTATTTCTTTCTAGGTAAGAATATATGCCTTACCACTAAAAGTGAGATCTAATTTAATGGCAAAGAAAAATGGTGATGCCATTGGGAAGTTTATTGAAGCTAATACGAGATAAAGTAATAGAGTGGGAAGATCCCTAAGAATCAAAGTGGCAATAGATCTTAGGAACCCATTGAAAAGAGGAACAATGTTGAAAGACTAAAAGATCAACCTCTAGATATTCTTCAAGTATGAGTGTCTCCCAAATTTTTGTGGAATAATTGGACACCAAATGAAGGAATGTGAAGAATAAAAAGGGAGAGAAGATGAGAGTTATATGGGTGCTGAATAACAAAAGCAAGCATACGGAGCATGGATGAGAGCCTCCCCACTTCCAAAAATGGAAGTTGAAATGAAGAAAGAACAAAACTCAGGTACATGCAACAAGTCTCTTTTTTCCTCTATAAATTATAATGATTTGAAACGGGGGAGGAAAAAGCCTTAAAGGTTGTTGTAAACCAGCCGATAGTTGCTTCAGCAAAAGAAATCCATATTGAGGAGGTTCAAACGTTAAATATGGAAGAAACTATTAAATCTATTGAGGGAGTGGTTGAGACCTTGGGGACAGTTTCAATTTCTTATATCGTTCTTGGAACTAAAAAGAAAGGGAAATAGAGCAAGAAGGAAACAAAAAATGGATTGACATAAGGGAAGTATGAGTTCCCAAGGGAAAGGTCTAAGTAAGGAAACATATAAGGGGAAGGGAAAAGACAATTGTTTGAAGTTGATGTTTCATAGGGGTACCTAGCTCACACAATAGGAGTAGAGAAGAAGAGACAAGTAGTTCGCATGAAAATTGATAACAAAGAACCAGAGGTGGTGTTGGATGACCAACGTCACCTTCAAAAATAAAAATCTTAAGTTGGAATTGCAGGGTGTTGGGAAACCTTTCGGCAATTCGAGTCTTGTTAAGGCTCTCCGTTTACAAAATCCCCACTTAGTTTTCCTAATGAAAACTAGGTTAAGAAGTGATGATATGGAAAAAGTGAGGTTGAGATGTGGCTTTGCAGCAGAGTTGATTGTTCCCAATGATGGGGGAGGGAGAGAGAGGTTTGGTGTGGTGGCTATGCTTTAGATGAAAATCATTAATCTGTCAATTATGTCCTACTTTTTGAATCAAATTATGGGCAAATTTGAGGATGCTGAAAGTGGAAAGTCATGGTCTATCTCTGGTATTTATGGATTTCCTGAGGAATCAAATAAAAAGAAGAGTTGGGAACTTATTAGAGAATTGGTAGTGGGGTGGAGGATATGTGGTTGGTTTATCGACATCGAAATGATATTATGGCTGAAGATGACAAACTAGAGGTAACATATGTAACACAAGCCAATTAGATGGGGAAGAAGTGTTTTTGTAGATTTCCATCTCTTGGATTTGGGCTTCGAAAGGCTACCTATACACTTGGTCCAATGGGAAGAAATGCGGTGAAATGATCAAATGTAGATTAGACCTAGCTTTGAAAGTAGTGGAATTTATTAACCGGTTTTCTCCACTCAGAGTCAGCCACCTGCAAATGTTTGGCTCAAATTATACATCCCTTCAATTTGATTTGGAATTGTGTCGAAAACATAATCAGAAAAAGTGACCTCGTTTATTCTAATTCAAAAAGGGTTGGATAAAAGATGAAAAATGTGAAAATATTGTTAGAGCAGCTTGGTCAAGAACTAGTGGATGTGGGAGGAAGCTTGAAGCTATAAAGGCTTTGGATTATGAATTCAAGGAATACACAACATGCAAGGTTAGGAAAGAAGTGTCTCAAGTGGAAATTTTCTTAAAAAAAAAAACTATGTGGGGAGGAAACCAATAGTGCCGAGAGGAACATAGAGCGTTATAGGAAAAACACGTTGAGTTGCTGCAAAGAGAAGAAATGTTAAGGAGGCAGAGGACTAGATTAGTTTGGTTAATGGAGGGGGATAAAAACACCAAAATTTTGCATTAGAATGCCCAACAAAGGGGTAAAATAAATACAATAAGAAAGCTCAAAGATGAGAGACGGGCCTAGTGGCACATAAAGGAGAAAGTGGAACATGTCTTAATTAATTTTCGTGAGAGGATGTTCAAATCAAGTAATCTTACAAATGCTAGACAAACCTGCCAAGTATTGGAGGGAAGACTTTTTAAAGATCGTGTAAAGTGGTGCAACCGTAGATTCACGTCATATAAGGTTAAAGAAGCCTTAGATCAAATGCATCCACTAAAAGCTCTAGGACAAGATGGACTACTAGTTATTTTTTCAGAAGTATTGGTACATTGTGGGAAGGGATGTCCAAACTCTATCTCTTGAAATCCTTAATGAGGGTGAGGCTCCATAAAATATTAACAAAACTTTCATTGCCTAATCCCCAAATGGCTACGAAGTTGGACATGGTGAATGTCTATGATTCCATTGAGTGGGAGTTTGTTAAGACCATGCTTCTTTCTATGGGATTTTCAAACTCATTGGTAGAGAGAATTGCAAAGTGTATCACCACAGTGTCTTGTCAAATCCTCATCAATGGACAACCAAGTCAAAGTTTTATTCTAAGAGATGGTTACTTCAAGAGGATCCCTTATTCCTTTACTTGTTCATCTTGTGTGCAAATGTGTTATCTGGTATACTTAGAAAGAACATGAATGGAAAAAAAATATTAATGGCATTCAAGTGGCTAGGAATGTCCCAAAAATTACACACCTTTTTTTGTGTGGATGATAGCCTTTTGTTTGCTAGAACCAATCTGAAGGAAGTGAAAGTCTTTTTAATTCTTAACATCTACCAAGTGGCGTTGGGTCAACTGGTGAATTTTGACAAATATGAGGTGTCATATAGTCATAATGTGTCAATACTTGAAAAATAAATGATCTGTTGAAAAATTAATGTAAAGATTGTGATGTCTCAATCAAGATATTTGGGGCTACCTGTGATGTTTGGCAGGTCAAAGAAATATATCTTATCTTTTGTTCAAGAAAGGGTGTGGAACAAAATTAATGGATGGAAGAAGAAATGTCTCTCACAGGCCGAAAAGGAAACTCTAATAAAAGCAGTGGTCTAAAAATCCTAAATTATATAATCAGTTGTTACAAACCCCCCGAAGGTTGTTGCAACACTATTGAAGGAAAACTTGTATCCGTGTATTGCAACAGTGCAATAGCTGTTTGGTTTTTCTCATCCTTGGGTAAAGATCAATGTTGATGCAGGATGTTTTAGAGAAGGAAGCACAAGATGGGGCCTCATAGTTAGAGACCACATGGAAGCGGCCATTTATGCAACCACAAGAAAGGAAAATATCACAATCTCTCTAATTGTAGCAAAAGCGATGAGCTTAAGGTGGTGTCTTTTTGGACAACATTTCAAAATTTTAGTGGATTGGCAATTGAAATAGATGTTGAAGTGGTGGTGCTTAGGCATGGCAACGGGGCGAGGCAGATTCTGCCTCCCCTACCCCGCACCCGACTAATCTAAAAAACCAGCACCCTCCCCTGTTTTTTAGCAGGTGTGAAATTTAAGCCATCATCTCCGCCCGCAACGGGGTTCGGTTTCCCCGCCCACACCCGCACTCATTCATATCTATAAAATTATAAATTTAAAAATCATATCTATTATAATTAATATAATAAAATAATTATTATTAGACAATAATAAAATTAAAAAAAAATATTTTCTATAGATAAGAGATTTTAATTTTAAATATTTAAAAAAATATTAAGTATATTCAATATGTACATGTATAAAAAATTTAAAAATTACAATAACATTATTAGCGGGACAGATTCGAGTGCGGGGGCAAAGTGGATTTCAACACCCCCAAACCCATCACCGTCCCCAAATTTTAATTTCGGGAAAAACTCACATCCGCACTCAATCAAAGCTGATTTTCTCCATCTAAATCAAGACGAATTCGGATAAATACTCGAAAGTACATGTTATATTGCAATTCCTAATGGTGCTTTATATTTGTGGAAGGAAAAAAGTTGTTGTTAATGAAAACTTAATCTTTGATTTAGCTAGATCAAATAATTGTAATGCGAATAGGACTAAAAGAGATTTTAATCTTGTTGTACATAATCTGATTGGTTTATCTAAATTGGTTGGATGTAAATCTTGAGTAGGAAATATCTCAAGCCAAATCTATCCTTCCCTTTGTAAGGACTTTCTCTTTTAATTTAAAAAATCCTTATTTGCTGTAAAAATAAATCAATTACAATTAAATTTATTTATTTTAAATGTTTCTTTATACTTTTGAGTAAGAACACCAAATTTTGAATTTTCATATACAAATAAAAAATGTAGATTCAATTACAATTAACTTTTTTTATTTTTAATATTTCGAACTTCAATTGTAAATACAAGTTTGTTTCATTTTTTTTTTGTATTTTTTTTTTCTGTCGGGATGCGAAGTTAATGAACTATTCGATGTCAATAATGATATTAGCAATTTCACTTGCAAGGTTAAGACAGCTCCTCTTAAAGTTTAGAGTAGTGCAAAAACTTTCTTTGACACTAATTTCAATATTCACTATTTTATTGAGAGAAATACATGTAGGTTCCATCACTTTAAAAATAGATCTCACATAAAATAGTAGAATCCGCATGTATTTTACCAAATAAAAGAATAAATGTTGAAAAAAGAGTGTCAAAGAAAGGAAAATCTATTTCAAAAAATGAACAATGCAAGAAAGTGTGAGAAAAATCCAATAGCCTTAATTATACACAAAGAAGATAATGTTGTACCTCCAAAGACGTGTATTCACTGATTGAAATAAAGAGGGAATTAGGCCACAACGAGGCAATTTATTAGGTTTTTTGTGTGTTTTTATCTGTGGAAATATGAGTTATATTATACATGAGAAGTTTCTTTATAAAATTTTACTCATTATTTTTAGAGGTGAAAATAAGCAGGGTCAGCCGGACCTTATGGCCTAGCTTATAATAGACTCATATCATACTAGATTTTTTTTTATATAAGTCAGACCAATAATTTTTTAAAAGGTTATTTAACTAAAAAGGTCATGTTAAGGCCATTGAATAAGTCTTGTAAATCTACCAGGTTGATCTAAATAATTAAATATAAATAAATTTTTTATCACTACTATTATTATAATATTAAGTTTTGCTTTTTGTGCTAAATCATAAATTTGTTATCATTTTTTGCAATTTAAACATACTGGTCTGCATCAATGTTTGAAACATTTAAAGGTATTATTTTCAAATAGAATTAAAATAAGATGTAATATAATATTAGATATCAAAGTATGTAAACTTGTTATCATGATAATTCGTCTATTTACAAAATCATAGCGGTCTATTGTGTATATTTTCATAAAAAAATAATAGTAAAAA
Organism: Cicer chorassanicum; assembly: GCA_037974735.1. NCBI lineage: Eukaryota > Viridiplantae > Streptophyta > Magnoliopsida > Fabales > Fabaceae > Cicer > Cicer chorassanicum. Next base: position 14,680,907 of record JBBPBP010009777.1, on the reverse strand, counting down.
ATGATTTTAAATAGGCTCTCAGAACTTGTCAAGCTTTGAAAAAAGTGAAGTCAAACCTTAAATTTGGACATTTGATATGTAATAGGTTAGACTTGAGTCTAACAATATTTAATGTATGCACTCGACCTTACAAAGTCTAGTTGGACTTAATCTATTTTCACCCATAATTTTTTCTATTTATATAACTAAATTACAGTTTAAAAAACGTTTCATAAATAAGATATCTTTAATTAAATAAAAAACAAATCCTAAAAATATCATGAAAATATAAATTATATATTCTAATGATATTTTATTTTAGATCTTAAATATGCTTAAATCAAAATATAAATTTAGAATTATCTAAAGATATTTAGATATATTATTCTCTACCAGCTTCTGTGTGTCCTACCAACGAGGTTGTTGTCCCAAGATGTGCAACATCAAAGAAAAAGGGTAAAAAAACGTGTCCTACCAACGAGGTTGTTGTCCCAAGATGTGCAACATCAAAGAAAAAGGATCATCGTGGTAGAAAAAGGAAGAGACGTGTCGAAGAGGTTCAAGACATACAAGAAGATGATGTTGCTAAAACAAATATTAGGGAAGGAAATAACGATCCTCCAAAAAATGTCGAAGTAAGTAGGATTAAGAATCTCTTAAATTCTTTTTTGAAATAAAAGGATTATATGTTTTCATGATGAAGATTTGATTTACATTCATGACTAATGGAGTTGCTTAATTTCTTTGCATTTAGTTTTCAATGTGATTCTAGCTTACTGATTGTGACTATGATTTTCATTTTACGACACTATTTTTCTATGCAATATTGTTTTTTTTTTTTGAAAAAACACTATGCAATAATTAACTAGATTTTTATTATTATTCTTGGAGGTTATAGTTGTAGTTACATTTATGTGG
>JBBPBP010009777.1:14658991-14679928 GCA_037974735.1 Cicer chorassanicum | reverse complement strand
ATAAAAAAAAATAATTAAAAAAAAAAAACTAGATTGATAAGTAAATATTTATATATATTCTACTAGCAATGGCTTTCAGATTTATCATTGATGCAAAAATGTACTTCTTCAATTATCTCTGAGAAATTAGATTGCAATGGATTTTGTATATATTGTCTCAAGACAACTTATGTATAACATACATATTTGCATGATTTCAATTAATAAGCTTAATTATATACTCTCTAGATAGAAATATAAACCAAAAAGATATTTGAAAATTTGATGCATAATGTAGATGAAATATATTAATTTTTAAATTTTTTAATTTGAAATGATAAATATTAGTAATTAGTAGTTAATAATACCACTTTTTCACTCCTAATCTACTTATATTGCTTTTAATTTTGTTTTATTTTAAAAATCCTAATATACTTAACTTCATTCTTGTAGGAAAATAATGTGTCCAATAACAATGACATAGAGAAAAAGCATGTTGATGATGAGCCACCAAATGTAGATAATGCAACCATGGAGGAGGTGGAGATTGCAGAGATACTTGCAAACAATCTCAATGAAATATCTATTTTTAAATTCTCATGAGAGAATGGCATAGTCATCCATGATTCTACTCAACCATCCAACTATATTGCTAAGTTCGACCATCTAAGACTCATGGTTCCCCAAGTGCAATCATGTGATAATTTAAGTCAATCAACATATTAATTTACTATTTATAATGCATCTAAATTATGTGATACCTTTTTTCTATAATACTTACCTCTGTCCATTCTTAGTTTCTTTTTTTTTTTTTTTATAAATGATTACTGCATATTGACTCTTATATTTGGTATATTGACTTATACATTTGGTTGTAATTTCTATTACATAGTTTTGAGGTATAAACAAAAGAGACATTTTTTATAGTTTTGTTCCACGCATAATCCTTAAATCAAGCCTTCTTTTTGGTGCATTTGATATTTAATGCCATTAAGAATGCACCACATACAACCATGTAGTCATTCCTTTTCTTTAGTTGCCTACTTTAAACTTTTGATCATTATGAGTTCGTTGGGACTATGAAAAAGGAAATTGTTGTTATTAAAACCATAAATGAAACTTGTAATGTTGAAATCATTTGTCATAAGTTGGATTTCAAACACAATCTTCCTATCATTAATTCACATATCAATAAATAATCATTTCAAACAAACCATTCACTACACAAAGTAAATAAAATATAATTCGAACGAAATCATACTTTGCTAAAAACACATAAAAAATCGAATTTCAAATATTGTATTTAAGGGTGGACAAAGTTCGGTTCTAAATTAGAACCGTTTGAAATTTAAACCGAATCGGTTTTCAGTTTGAAAAAACTAAACCGAACTAATTTTCAGTTAAAAAAACAAACCGAATTGTTTTAAAAACTGGTGAACCGGTTTATTACTTTGAACCAAACCGGTTTAACTTAGTTTTTTTTTGTTCATATAGGTCAAATTTTACATAACTACCTCTAATTACTTCTAAAAAAACAAATTCGGTTCTAGTTTTTTTGAACTAAAAATCAGTTTGTTTTAGTTTTTTCAAACTAAAAACCGGTTCGGTTTAATTTTTTCAAACTGAAAACCTGTTCGGTTCAGTTCTAGTTTTAAAAAATCAGTTCGAAAACAGTTTAGTTCTTAATTTTTATAAATAATTTCAGTTCAAAAACAGTTCGGTTCAGTTTAGTTTGGTTCAGTTTTTGATTTTTTTTTTAACACCCCTAATTGTACCGCATATTGTAAACTGGATTTGGATTTTCTACCTTTGAGTTGTTAAAGGTAGAGTAACTTTAGGCAAATTTTGTGATAAAATAGGAGAGTGTGATGTTTAGGATGGAGAGAGAATCATGAGAGAGAAACACAAATGTAGAGAGATATAGAGAGAAAGGTAAGGAAAGGTAGAGAAGACCAAGTTAGAGGATCGAAATCCTTGTAAATTGCGCGTCTGACTCCACACACCTCCCTAAAACCTGACCATCAACTACCTCCGTAATAACACGACAGTCGGCAACCGTTGTTTCCTTTTGTTGGCCATGGCTCTTCTTTTAAAAAAAATGCTTATTATTACCATGAAGGTCATTAACTAAAAGCAAGAAGTTGTATGGTTAGTAGGGGTATATATTGATTGGGTCGTGTTTTGCCAAATTCGATATCCAAGCCGATCAAATTTCTTTTGGCTGGGTTGAGCTCTCAATCTATGATTTTTCCATCAAATATGAACCAAATCAACTTGTTTATGAGCGGGTTGAGTTAGGTTTTCAGATAATACAGAAAAATATTATTTGTTTATTTTAAAAAAGAATATAATTAAAATACATGAATATCTAAAAGATAATAAAACTATATCACAATATATCATTCAATACTTAAAATACATCCACAAATACAACAAAACACTTACATTAATTAAATTAACAATAAATTCTCAAACATATTCCAACAACTAAATTTTAACTATCCATCAGTAGTAAAAAAAATAAAAATAAAAATATATATGTCACGTCAATGGATTGAGTTCACGGATTCGTAAGTTCAAAATGTTAAATCCGCTACCCCCGAACAAAACATAATTGAGTTTCAATGAGATTGTTCGGGTTAGATCCAAACTTAAATGAATTTGATCAAAATACAAATTAGATTGATTTTGATAACTAAATTCGCAAATTCACCTATATTGTTGCATGCAGAAGTGACCCGTGTTGGTTGTGCAGTAATAAATGTGTGATTTGGTTCTTTTCAAATTAACAATTAATTTTAAATAATAAAATAAATTATATCAACTGTCAATTAATAAATAAAATTAAATATATAGTTATAATCAATTATATCTGATTACAATTTCAACTTTAAATTTATTTACTTTATTAACTACTTTTTATGAGCCAAATATTAAAGTGTTAAAGGTGAAGTTTGGTTCGATATCCTCATGAGTGACTGTCACGTGTCACATTTTGTTCAATGCTAAATTCGAAACGTGTTTTTGGCTTGTAGCACTGTAGCCTACTTTTGTTTGATCTTTTTTCTGTATACCTTATGTGAATCATTCTATTACAAAGAGTTGTCAATATCAAGGAGTATACTTAGGTAATAGTTAAATATTGACTTTGTAAAATAATTTTATTTCGACAATAAATGAAAAACCATTATATCTATATCTCATATGATCAATTCAAAATAATCATAAAAAGATGGAATGATGCAGTAGAGTAGTAGTGAATTCTCATTAGATGTAATGTAAAACAATTTTACACTAACAATGTATATTTTTTAAGTCTTTGTATTATAATGAGTGATTTTTTTTATCATTTTATATTTGTCGTGGTTTAAATTTCGAATGTTTTTTGAATTCAATGAATCGACACCAAAGTTTATTTTAAATACAAAAAATATTGGGAAACCCTTGAAAATAGAAAAATGGTCTTTGAAACTAAATTTTGCCTTCGGGAGTCGATTATGTGTAGGCAAGGTATTAGCACCATACGACATCCGTTAAAATACGGTTACCCATATTTAATTGTGTAAAATTAATGTTAACTTGTATAAATTTATTTCTCCTTATTATTAAATACATATATAAATTGGGTTTTTTATGAAGATAAATTTTGAAATAAAAAGTTGGCTAAAAAATAAAGAGAAGAAAAAAAATTTGTTATTGTGATTGACAAAAGTATGATCTTGCTCCTACGTATCTCCCGGTGCAATGGAGAAATCAAAGTTATGTAGTTCTTGGTAGAAAATATTTGTGTGTTGATTGCTTTTAAAAAAATGTGTTTTGTTGAAGAAAATTAATGTGGTAAAAAAAGATTGTTGATTTGATGAAGACAAAAGAAAATACCTTGAGTTTGAGAAATTGATTTTGACGAGTGTGTTTGGTGGCGAATGAGGATGAAGGCAGTGGTGCGCGATTGACTAGGAGACTCGCGACAGACGTTCGTATTAAGGACATCAGAGGTGGGGGTCCTCGAATTCTTTGCGATCGATCGGAAATTCTATGGTCTCTTTCCTTCCCCTTGCAAATACTCTATTTATGTTTACATGTTTTGTTTTGATGAGGTAGTAGAAAGTTATTTGGGGTTGAAATGGTTGTTATGGTGTATGGATGAGTATGGGGAGGAAGAAGGTAAGCTTGTTATTTCCCATCTACCTTTTCATCTGTTTCTTCTTTTTTCTGTTTTTATGCCCCCTCCACGTTTGATTGTTTTTGCTCTCAATTTATAGAATAAAATATGAATCTTAGTATCCATGAGATAAAATTGAGTTTCGGATTATTGCTTATTTTTTGCAGAAAATTTGGATTTACTAAGGTAAATCTAGAAAAAAGAAGATGCACTTTTTAATTGCTTGTATACATGGTGAAAATTGTAGCCATTTGAGGGGGGGAAAAGAGAAATGCAAAAGAGATTAAAAAGACCGGAAAGATGGCATGTATACAAGGAAAAAATTAGAGTTGTTTTAGGAAGAAAATAAAAAGCAAAAGAGGCTAAAATGGGCTGGAAAGATGGCGTGCATATAAGGAAAAATTGCAGTTGTAAAGGTGAAAAGCAAGTGGCTGGAAAGATGATTGAAAATATGGAAGGAAGTGCTAATGCTGCCAAACAAAAAATTAAAAAAAAAATAAAAGAGACAACCAGAGGCAACCAGAACTAGAGGGAACTGTTGGAACCAGGATGACTTGGAGAACAATTCCTTACCTTGTTTTGATGATAGCAAAAGGTATTTTGCGAGAACAATTTAATGCACTAATAATTTAATTTAGTGTGTAGAAAATAAGCTAGAGGAAACGCCTAGGATCAATGGAAGCACATCCACCAGAGGATACCACCAGTGGAAGCAAACAGATCTGAGGAAAGGAACAATATGCGCCCTTCGTTGTGTTGAACTGTACATCGAAGGAAGCAAGCATATCAAGAGGAAACAGAATAAAAGGACATGTTAGAGGAAAGGAACAACACACTCTCTTCATTGTCTCCAAAGGAGAAGCCTCTAAGGATATGCCTCTGCCTCTAAGTATCTTACTCTAATAATTTGCCTCCAAGGTTTTACCTCTAAAGATAAGACTTTATAGTCAAGTTCAACATGATCCAATAAGTTTCCTCCAACAAAGTAACTCAAAGACAAACCCTTAACTCTAATTTACAATGTTGACTTTGTTTTTAGACTCTGCCTCCAACAAAATCAATCGTTTGACTTTGAGGAAAGTCAATGCCTCTAATCAAAAAGTCAATGCAACTTGAAAAGTCAATGGTTCTAAAAAAGTCAATGAATCTAACTCTGATAAAAGTCATGACTTTGAAGACTCGACTCAAAAACAAAATCTAATGAAGGTTCACTACCTCTGACTCTGAACCAGAACTAGAGGGAACCAGGAACCAGAGGGAGCGGCTTAAAGGCATCATCCCATACTAGAGGAAGCAGTTCTAGCTCAGAGGAAGCAGTTCTAATCTAGAAGCAGAAGTCCAGAAGAAGTAGCCCTGTGGCAAAAAGTTTGGCTCAAAGGAAGTCGTCCAACAGCAGTTCCAAACCAGAGGAAGCAGTTCCAACTCAGAGGAAGCAGTTCTAGTCTAGAAGCAGAAGTCCATAGGATGTAACCATAAGGCAGAAGTTCCAGCTCAGAGGAAGTCGTCCAATAGTAGATATAAACCAGAGGAAGAAGTTCTAGCTCAGAGGTAGCAATTCCAGTCTAGAAGCAGAAGTTTAGAGGAAATAGCCTTAAGGCAGAAGTTCTAGCTCAGAGGAAGTCGTGCAACAGCAGTTCCAAACTAAGGAACCCAATGTTGAGACAAAATCCCAAATTAATGTTTTGATGATAATTAAACAAAAGGTTAATTAAGACTTCTAATTATGATTCTAAGTGTTTTGGTATTTAACATGTCTATTTAAGTGTGTTAAAACAAGATAGGTACCAAGCATCACAAAGTAGATCTTATTAAAATAAAGAAAGCAAAATCAGTGAAACGAAGAACGTTCTTGACAGATTTTTGGAAAACAAAGAATGTTCTCCACATCTGCAGATTAACAAGAATGATCATATTTCTATATAAAAGATTACATCCAAGAATTATAATCCATTCCATATCTTCATCATAAATATACAAGGATCAATCTAAGCAAGAATTATTCCATAATTCGAAAGGCAAAACACTTTGCTTCTCAAAATAGATAAAGCAAGATCATTCTCCAAGTTAAGCAAGTGCAAGTACAAAATGACAGGCTAGAAAGGACACCACTTTTGTACTTTCAAAACAGACTTGCATACGTGATTCAAGGCATGAGATCACTTCAGACAACTGTCACGGTCAGAAAATAAGTCAGCTCATCTCATGACAATTTCGAAGGCAAAAACTCCTAGGTACCGGGCTCGAATCCCACGGAAGGCAAAAACTCGCCATTTCCAACGGTGGGAAAGGGGAGGCAAGAAGGTCGTGATTAACATCGCCGATAACGGTAAGGGTCGGGATGTTACAAAAAATGTGCCTTTTTTGTAACACCCTAGCCATTACCGTTACCAACAGTGCTACCTCACGACATTCTCGCCCCCCTAACCACCTAATAGAAGTAGCGAGTTTTTGCCTTCCGTGGGATTCGAGCCCGGTACCTAGGAGCTCAATTGCCCCCCTAACCACCTATTTGTTGTAGTAAGATGATCAGTCCGAGAGTGTTGGGGAAAAGAGAAAGCGGTAAAAACCCCTCAGATTCGGTCACCGAGCAGTCGGACGACTCTGCAGTAACCCAGGATGACCCCTTCGACGCTCGCTTCTTTCGTTGTATACCCCTTCCATCCTTCGGAGGTGGAAGAAATAAAATGTACTATAAATAATTGATTATTTATTCTATTTAAGTAGGGCCCTAGAACGAAAAAAGGTGGGGGAACCAGAGTTGTCACGATAGGAAAAAGATAAAAATGATTATAAGGAACCAACGATTATCTCTTCTAAAACAACCTATATCCTCCACACTTAATCAACATCGCTATTTCCACTAGGTGGTTAAGGGGGGCAAGAATGTCGTGAGGTAATGGCCGGGGTAGGAGTCTGTGCCTTATTTTTTATGAAGGTTAAATAATAATAATAATAATAATAATAATAATAATAATAATAATAATAATAATAATAATAATATTTTCTCCCTTCTATTCTTTATTCAGACCCAACACTATCTACTCAATAATGTTCACTTTAAATAGAATAGCCACCACCACAAACCCTATTTCACAAAAATTCTAGCCACCATCACCATCACCTCCTCTTCTTCGTGCATCAAAAGCTTGGAACTTCTTTTTCCTTGTGAACAACTTCGTGGGGCTTAGAGATTTTTACTAGGAAGGAAACCGGCCAAGGTAAGGGTTTTTCCCCACACAAATTATAGTTAGACCGTTGGTTGGATGACATGAAATTAATAATTGTGATTGCTTGCTTTTTGAAAGGAATAAATGTAGACTAATGAATTAAAGTAATGAAACCCCAATCCTTTGCGTTAAGTTTATTATATAATATATGATTTTTAAGAAGTAAAATATGAATTTTGATGTTATATGTGATAAAGTTTTGATTTTTATGGCGAATATGAAGTAAAATATGAATTTTATGTTATATGTAATAAAGTTTTAATTTTTATAATGAAAATGAAAAGGGGTTGAATTTGTATGTATATGTGACAAAGTTTTATGATGATGTATATGAGTTGGAGTTGAATTTTGTTGTTATATAGGTTGACGTGTTAATCTTTATGGTGTGTGTGATACCAAGTCTCGATTTTTGTGTGTATGTGGTGAAAGTTATGATTTTCATAATTATTTGTTTATGGATATGTGGTACTCATGATAAGGATGTGTGGCATGTGATCTTAGTGATATGCGAATAAGATGATGATTTTGAAAAGTGGTTTGAATGCTTATGACATGATTCTTAGTGGGTTGTGTGGGAATATATCTCTTTAATAATATATCATCATGTCATGACATATGCATCTTCGTGGAAGTTGCCTTAGTGGCAGGTTTTCCCCATTGGTGTGGGTGATTTTTCTGTGTAGAAGTTGCCTTAGTGGCAGGTTTTCCCCATTGGTATGGGTGATTTTTCTGTGTGGAAGTTACCTTAGTGGCAGGTTTATATCCGGATCATATAGTTTTAAGAGCATGCATCATGTATATATTTTTGTTATGCAATTTATTGGTTTGTGTATTTTTTTTCTTTTAAATTGGAAGTTTTTACTTTTATATATTTTGTGTTATTCTTCTATATGTTTAACTTTGGTTTGATGTGGATGATGGATAAAACTGACATTTACAACAACATTTTAGGTACTAACGAGTTCGAGGAGATTCCAGAGTAGTTGATGAGTATTTACGTGCAGCGATCGGGGGATAAAAATGGGTTTTGAATACAATTTTGTAATGAAAGAATTGTCGCGATATTTCTAAGTTTATTTTTAATCTTTTGTCACCAACTTTTAAAACACACTAGAATTCTAGAAATACGGAAGTGGGTTCCCTTCCGTTAGGAATAATTGTTTTTTTTTTAGTTTTGAATAAACATTTTCTTAATAATATTAAATAAACGTGATTGTTACTAATTATTTGAATGAATAAATGTTAGGTATTTTATTTTTATTTTTTAAAAAATTGTCGTAAATCTTTCTAAACAATATGTTTCAAGTAACGTTTTGGATCAAAAAATATGGGGCGTTACAATAGCTCAATCGGTAGTGGGATTGTGTGGAGGCGGTACTTATCTCCCAACCCTTTCCCAAAAGGCACATTTTTTTGTCCCCCCTTTCTCACCGTTGGAAATAGCAAGAATAAGATCGTGAGGTACCACTGTCGGTAATGGTAATGGCCGGGGTGTTACATAAAAAGACACATTTTTTTGTCCCCCTTTTCCCACCGTTGGAAATAGCAAGAACATTCTTGTGAACCAATTGAGTTTTTGGTTCACAAGAACATTCCTGTTTTCAGCAAGAACATTATTGCTTTATTGCTTTATGGCTGATCTTATCCATTCACTTACTCATGATAGTTGGACTAAATGATAGTTGGCTGATCTTATGACTAAATGAGCTGTCATAAGCTCTCTTGAAGCCTATAAATAAAGCTTCACAATGAAGAACATATCAAAACTCAAAGTGTCAAGCAAAACATCACTCATTCAATCATACTCGAGCTTCTCAATCATTCTAAGTTTCAGTTATGTCCTTAGTGTGATATTAGAATCAATACTTACTGAGTTTTAAAATCTAGAATATATTCTCAAACAAGAGTTGAGCATACTCCAATTCTAACAATCTCAAAAATCATTACTTTGTAACTCAAGGCTATATTGTTGACATAACTTAAGTAATGTGTTTCTTTTATGTTTTAAAAGGTAGCTCGTAAAATCTTTTATGAAATAGTGTAAGGTAACCTGTGGAAATCCTTTCTAGGTAGAAAGGTATAACTTTATAATAGATCAAGATTGATCTGTGAAAGTAGTGTGAAAACCAAGAACGTTCTTGCTTGGAGCACTTAGTGGAAAATCTCACAATTGTGAGGACTGGACGTAACCCGTGTTCGGTGAACCAGCATATATCCTTGTGTGATCTCTCTTTCCTTACCTCTATTTACTTTTGGTCTTACAATCAGTTTTTATATTGATAAGTTAATATTGTTGTTTTCTTTCCACTAACCAAGAACGTTCTTCGTTTGTAACCAAGATCAATCTTGAGTTAAACACTTTAATTTTTAACAGGAACTTTAAAAAAAGGGCAATTATAATTCAAACCCTCCTTTCTTATAATTGACATTGTTACTTCACCAATTTTATAAAAAATAAAATTAAAATAATGGCAAATATTAAAATTAAATATATGAATTTTTTTTATTAATTGACCGGACAAAATTGGGTACACTGATTAAAAAAATGTATAAATAAAAAGACAATTATACTTTTATTAAAAGATGTTTATCAAGTACAAATGCATTCATCATTCTATTAATACAAAGAAGAAAATTGTACCCAAAAAAAATATAATGTAAAAAATATTGAATTAGGAGTAGTGCACATAATATTAATTAGAAGAAAAAAAAAAGTAATTAATATTATATTGTAAATGGTCCTTTATTTTATGATAATTTTTATACTGGAGAACCACTCATTGTGGAACGGAGTTACATAGATAGTCTTTTCTGTAGTCCAACTCTCAATGTAAATTTCAATGGTAGTTGTTCATCCACCTCTAATGTTTACTCAAAATGTGTAAAAAACGTTACTGTTGGAACATATATGTTATTATGTGAATTGAAAAAAAAAATAATAATAATAATATTTTGTTGAAGTCCCACATTGGAAAGAATTGATTTTTGTAAATTCAAGTGGAATGAAACATGTTTTTAAAATTCAAGTCCCACATTGGAAAGAAATTTTTTTTGAACTCCCACATTGGAAAACTCTCCTATTTTGAGTATACTAAAGTCCCACATTGCTTAGAAATCAATTGTGAGTTTACTTCCATCACTATATAATGAGTTTCAATCTATTGTGAAAAGCATACCAAAGTTGGATGCTTTTCCCAATTTTCTCTTTTCTCCATCTTTTATTCTGCTCGCCTATTTTCGAGCCACTTCTCCCCTTTCTTTCTGTCCCTTCGGTTTTTAGAGCGGTTATTATGTCGCAGTCCCTTCAGTTTTTTAGAGCGGCTATTATGTCGCAGTCCCTTCGGTTTTTTAGAGCGGTTATTATGCCGCAGTCCCTTCGGTTTTTAGAGCGGTTGTTATGTCGTAGTCCCTTCGTTTTTAGAGCGGTTTTTGTGCCGTAGTTCTTTTGATTTATGAGTGATCATAGTACCATATTGCGAATGACTTTATCGTCATATTGAGAGTGGCTTTAACTGCCATATTGAGGGTGTAATTCTAGAACGGTTTTCTACGGTGCAGTGGAACTCCGATACAGTGAATCTGGGCTGTTTTATCCTGGGGACTTCGTGGTTGATAGTCTGCCTTGCACAATTTGGGCAGTGCCGCGAAACGTCTTAAAGAGAGCGACCTAGTCCGCGACTCAACCTAGTAATATCTTCGGTGGCATAAATTGTGATTTTAAAGAGTTTTTCGAAAATCAAAAACAACAATTTTAAGACGTTTTCTTTCTGCCATGTCAATCGAAGAGATTACTGGATTTGGTTCTGTTGCCTCTGATTTCAATGAATTGTTTCAGTTTGAAGCAAACAGAAAAGGATAAGAAAGCTAGAGAATTAACCCATGATAAGAATTATATTCTTAATAGAGTTGCTGATGATCTGTATAACTACTACAGTTTCAGCAATACTGCTAGAGATGCTCTGAATAAGTATGTTGTAAGCTGCTACTCAGAGTATCATATGACCGATGACATATCCGTGGAGGCTGAAGATAACTCATGAGATCATCTATTAAGGTACGTCATTTATGACATATTTAATTTAAATGTAGAAGTTTAATATGTCTTTTTTTTTTGTTTGAATGTTGAAATCAATAAATGTCTCATTCTTATATGTTGTATGATTTTAATTTTTGACATGCTAGACTATGTGATGTGAACACATTTGATTTCAAACTTAAGTAAGTTATTTATGAATAATTTTGAAAAATGTGAACTTGATGGGACGTTAACATGAAATGAAAAACGTTATTTCATTACTTTTATTGATGATTGTTCTGACTATACTTTTGTATATCAAATGAAAAAAATGAAAAGCTTGACATGTTAAGGATCTTTTTAACTGAATTGAAAATCAATTTAGTAGAAAGATTAAGAGGTTCTAAGTATGATTCTTGTTTGTTTAATGAATTTTATAAATTGTCTGGAACTATAATTGGAACAACTGCACCATAATTGCTTGAAGTGAATGGTAATGTTGTAAGAAAGAATAGGACTCATATTGAACTAGTTGTTGCTAGTATGTTTAACTCTAGTGTTGCATCTCATTGCTGTGAGAAATATATATTGCTTATTTGCTATGTTTTGAATGGAGTTTCTAAATTTAAAAACAAAACATCTCCTTATGAGATAATGAAGAAAAGACAACCGAACTTGTCTTATTTTCAAACTTGGGGTTGTTTGGCGTATGTCAGAATCCCCGATCCCAAGCGAATTAAACTCGCCAGTAGAGCCTATGAATGTGTATTCATTGGGTATGTAATAAAGGACAAAGCGTATAGGTTTTATGACCTAAATGCAAAAACGATCATTAAGTCAAATGATGTTGACTTATATGAAAATAAATTCCCTATCAAATCGAGAAATAGTGGGGGCAGCGAACCTAGTCAAGCTCCTGTGACAAGAAGCACTAAAAGCAACAAACAAGACGAAAGAGAAACTCGAAGGAGTAAGAGAGTGAGAGTTGCTAAAGATTATGGACCTGAATATATGGCCTATAATTTAGAAGAGAATCCTGCAAATCTTAAAGAAGCTTTGTCATCATTGGATGCATATTTATGGCAAGAAGCTATAAACGATGAAATGGATTCTCTAGAGTCTATCAAGACCTGACATTTAGTAGACTTGCTTCATGGTTGCAAATAAACAGGTTGTAAATGGATTTTGAAAAAGAAACTAAAACCTGGTGGATCTGTTGATAAGTACAAGGCACGCCTTGTAGCCAAAGGTTTTAGACAAAGACAAAATATAGATTTCATCGACACTTTTTTCACCAGTCACTAGAATAACATCCATTATGGTGCTCATATCACTTGCGGCTAATCATAACCTGGTGATACACCAGATGAATGTTAAAACAGTTTTTTAAATGGTGACTTGGAAAAATAAATCTGTATGGAACAACCTGAAGATTTTGTAATACATGGACAAGAAGACAAGGTCTGTAAGTTAGATAAGCCTCTGTATGATCTTAAACAAGCTCCTAAGAAATGACATGAAAAGTTTGATAAGTTGATTATATCGAATGAGTTTAAGTGAATGAAAGTGACAAATGTATTTACTACAAATTTGAAAATGACATTTACACTATCATATGTCTCTATGTAGACGACTTACTCATATCTAATTCAAACATTCATGTTGTAAATAATGTGAAATCATTGTTGTGTAACAACTTTGATATGAAAGACCTCGGAGAAACGAATGTAGTCCTTGAAATCAAGATTACTAGGTCAAAAATGGAATTTCTTTGGATCAGTCTCACTACGTTGAAACAATCCTACAGAAATATAAATATTTTGATTGTAAACCTGCTTGCACACTACATGATCTAAGTGTTAAACTTTTCAAGAACACTAGTGAAAGTGTTAGACAAACTGAATATGCGAGCATCATTGGCAGCCTCAGGTATGCCATTGATTGTACTAGACCCGACATTGCCTATGTTGTGGGATTGTTGTGCAGGTTTACTAGTAGACCTAGTATGGAGCATTGATACGCTATCGAAAGAGTCATGAGATACCTAAAAAGGACCATGAGTCTCGGATTACATTATCGAGGATTTCCTGTCGTCATTGAAGGATACAGTGTTATTGATTGGAACATCTTATCAGATGACAACAAAGCAACCAATTGCTATATTTTAGTATAGCTAGTGGTGTTGTTTCTTGGAAATCGAAGAACAGACGATATTGGCTCAGTCCACTATCGAGTTTGAAATGATAGCACTAGCTACTACTAGTGAAGAAGCGATCTGGTTGAGATGTTTGCTAGTTGAGATCCCTTTATGGGAAAAACCTATGACAGATGTGTTGATCCACTGCGATAGTACCGCGACTATTGCAAAGATTGAGAATCGTTATTACAACGATAAGAGACGACAAATTCGCTGTAAGCACAACGCTGATAGAATGTTACTTGTTAAATGAGTTGTTATAGTGGATCATGTACGCACTGATGATAATTTAGCAGATCCTTTGACGAAAGGATTAGCTAGAGAGAAAGTCATAAATACATCCAAAAGGATGAGACTAATGCCTATAGAGTCACTCATGATGGTAACCCGACCTAAAAGACTGGAGATCCCAAGAATTAGGTTCAATGGGTAATAACAAGTTGTGAAGTGATATGAGATGAACATGCTATTATAAATCAGAGAAGCATGATTCCTGAAGCGATAATAGGATGAGGTAATAAAAACTCTTATGTGGAGGGAGTACCTAGCTACAGGAGTACTCTTGATAGACTCACCTATGTGAATGTGGAAGTGGGGCCGCTTCCTATGGAATTTTGAGGCAGAATTCCTAGAGCGTTCACTATACTGGGATACACGTGCAGGGCCATTAATGCACGGGCTTTTGAGAATACACCCTATGAAAAAGTTGTGTGTGGGTTTGATGTCAGAGATAGAGTTCAAGACTACGAGTCACTCTTGTTGAATCTGAATCTTACTTACTATGCAAAGGTTCAAGTCAAGAGACAAATTTGTTTATGCACGATCTTATAGAAGCGTTTGACGCTATTTCAGAAACACTTTTTTTTAAATTCAAGTGGGGGATTGTTGGAACATATATGTTATTATGTGAATTGAAAAAAAAAACAATAATAATTATATTTTGTTGAAGTCCCACATTGGAAAGAATTGATTTTTGTAAATTCAAGTGGAATGAAACATGTGTTTAAAATTCAAGTCCCACATTGGAAAGAAATTTTTTTTGAACTCCCACATTGGAAAACTCTCCTATTTTGAGTATACTAAAGTCCCACATTGCTTAGAAATCAATTGTGAGTTTACTTCCATCACTATATAATGAGTCTCAATCTATTGTGAAAAGCACACCAAAGTTGGATGCTTTTCTCAACTTTCTCTTTTCTCCATCTTTTATTCTGCTCGCCTATTTTCGAGCCACTTCTCCTCTTTCTTTCTGTCCCTTCGGTTTTTAGAGCGGTTATTATGCCGCAGTCCCTTCAGTTTTTTAGAGCGGTTATTATGCCGCAGTCCCTTCGGTTTTTTATAGCGGTTATTATGCCGCAGCCCCTTCGGTTTTTTAGAGCGGTTATTATGCTGCAGTCCCTTCGGTTTTCAGAGCGGTTGTTATGCCGCAGTCCCTTCGGTTTTTAGAGTGGTTGTTATGTCGTAGTCCCTTCGTTTTTAGAGCGGTTTTTGTGCCGTAGTTCTTTTGATTTATGAGTGATCATAGTACCATATTGCGAATGACTTTATCGTCATATTGAGAGTGGCTTTAACTGCCATATTGAGGGTGTAATTCTAGAACGGTTTTCTACGGTGCAGTGGAACTCCGATACAGTGAATCTGGGCTGTTTTATCTTGGGGACTTCGTGGTTGATAGTCTGCCTTGCACAATTTGGGCAATGCCGCGAAACGTCTTAAAGAGAGCGACCTAGTCCGCGACTCAACCCAGTAATATCTTCGGTGGCATAAATTGTGAATTTAAAGAGTTTTTCAAAACTCAAAAACAACAGTTACTCAATTAGAGTTTCCGGTCACAACATTAGTTCTACTTTTTCATACTAGAATGGAGTTAGGGGGAGCATTAGTCAATTCCAAATTCCAATTGTTAAGACTTAAGTCCATAAAGATATCTCAATCCAAAAGACTAATTCATTACATGAGAGAATCTCATAACTTAAGTATTATATTGAATTGAACACTTTTATGATTTTAATGTGACACTCCTAAGAAAATAAAGATGTTCTCTTTTGAAAATTGGATATTGATAAGTGTGAATAAATTAAATTAGAGTGTTACTACAAAGAAATTGCATATTTACAAAATAAATTTATTTGAAAATTTTATAAAATGAAGGTAATCTTTTGAGAATTATTTAAAACCTATCAAAATTGATGGGTATAGACTTGCATACAAAGTAAGAATCTATCTTTTCTTTTTCTTTCTCGTCTTTTTAGGGTCTTTTTATTCAACAAATGAGAAATGAAGAAAGGAATTTTAATGGAGGGGAGAGAAAGAGAAAGAGGAAATGTAAATACATTCAAAAAAGATAGGAGAGAATAGGGGGAGAGTAGAAATTTTTAATGATTGTGTTTGGAAGAGGAGGAGAGACTTTTAACTGCTAATTCCGTCCCACAATAAGTGACCTCTTTACAAAAAATATTTGTTCCAAAATGATGACTCTTTCAATTTTCAATGCACTTTTTTCAATTATACCATTTAATTAATACTACTTGCATCACTTTCAATGCAATATCTTCCATTAAGCATTTATGACATTTATAATACATCAATATCTAACGAGGATAATTTCGTAAAAATAATATTATCTTTCTTTATTTATACACTTTTATTAAAATGTAGATAATAATTAAATGACTCAATTATTATAGGACGAAATGAGTAGATTTTATGTTGTTATATTATTCCTCTCCTCCCCACAAAATCTCTCCAAAATGGAGAGAGCAAAATGAGCTCTAAGAGATATTTTAGCTCACTCCTCTCTTAAAAATTGAACCAAACACAAACTTAAAAATCTTCCCTTCTCTCTCTTTCCTTCTATCCATCTCCAACCAAACACACCAATATTAGGGTCCCAAACAACCCCTAAAGTCTAAACCCAGTTTTTGAGGTGATACTACTTAGCTGTAGTTGACATTTTATTATTCAATGATTCTTTTTCTTCATGATTTGGACATGTATACATCTTCATTTCGAGTTTGCCACTCATGTAATTACAAAGATAAAAGAAATTGGGTCATGTTTGAATAAGATGGCAAGTAATATTATTCATTTATATATATACATACAACATTGACTTCTATTCTAAAACAACTGTGTATGGATTCTTTTATACAAACTTTGAGGAAGTGAAGACAAACAGACATTATACAAAGCTAATTTATATTTGATGGTGGCTTAATTCACCATATCATTGAGATTTGGCTGCCAATTTCTTGAACTTGGAGTAGGATTTGATGTAAGATCTTATCCTGTCCCAAAATGAGATAGTAGAAACAAAATATTTGACCATCACTGATTTTTTTGAACCTTTTCTGGGAAATTCTAACTCCCTTTCAATAGTGTGATTCATTGTGTCTATGTCTTCAAGCAGAGGCAATGAGACAGAGCCCTCAGATTCTAGGTTTTTGATCCATCCCCGAAGTAAGAAATTTATGACCTGCAAACAAGTAAACTTGTATTAATTATTATGTTCAAGATAATCATAAGGAACTAAACATTGTATTAATTATTATGTTCAAGATAATCATAAGGAACTAAACACTGAGGAAGGAATATAATCAAATAACAGTAAATTCTTCTTGATGCTTTATATGTTTCCTTTGTAAAAACATTTTCTATTTTTATTTTTTAAAAATTGGTGTTAATTTTACTAACTAATAAGGAGTTAAAAAACTCTTGAACCGAACAATTGTCTACATAGATAATGAGAATCGCAAAATAACTATTTTCATTATCTATGGAAATGCATCATCTCTAACTAACATTTCATATTTTCTCCATGATAGTGGTTCACTTTAAGAGTCTTTCATCTTCTTATTAGCAATTTAAAATGAACACATATTTTAAAAAATAAAAACCAAAAAATGTTTTACAGTGTAAACAAGCTCTTAGTTTACGAACATATTTTTTATTTTTATTTTTTGTTGCGTTAGATTACGAAAACGTCACTTTATTTTTGTTTTCATTGTTTTCTATACAAAGTTTTAAAAACTGAAAACAAAGTGAAAGTAAGATGTCATTTTTGCAATTAAAAGTGAAAACAAAATATTTTCTCAAACCAAACATACCCTTAAGAACCGATAAACCAAGCATGTTTCTCCTCCTCATTAAGCAACTTAGTTCCATAATTGTTTTAACATGCATGCTTTCTTAAGTCATAAAATTGATACACCCTGTATCTCTATGGTTTCATATTACAAATAAAAAAAAAGGCAAGAACAGAAAGAACAGCTTAAAACTAATTGGTTAAGAATTGCATACCTCAGGGACTTCATCATGAGGGCAGTGACCAGCAGGGCTGATTTGATAATAAGGAGCTTCGGGCACCTTATTTTTAACCCGAAGTCCCCATGGCGGTGTCACCCATGGATCTTCTTTTCCATACATGAGGCAAATCGGCACCTTGTTTGCTCGACATCTAAAGTTCAGACACCATGAGAACTCTTAACTGGTGTATTCAACACATATCTAATAGATTAATACTCTTTCTGGAATAAAGTATACGCAAAAATGGTATCTGAAAAGTAAGTGGATAGAGATATACCAATTTTTCAGTAACCATTTTTGCTTATATTTCATTCTAGAGGGAGTACTAGTTAAAAATCTAGTTTTGTTTCTACCTGGATAATGTTTCTCCAAAGGATAATTCTCCTTGAGGAGCAAACATAATTGAAGCAAATGATGCAGCAGCAGCCGGATGCCTTGCAGTTTCGATTATGCGTGAAAAAACATCATCTACATTTATTGAATGATCTGCATAAACCTGATTAAGTACATCGGCAATACTTTTCGGATCACTGATTTTCTCCCACCTAAAGGAAACAAATTAATAAGAATCAGGTTAATGAAAGAGATGTCATAAGGTACTCCTGAAAACAAGAAATTTGGTCCATTAAGCAGAGTTAAATTCATAATATCATTAACTGATGAATGATTACGTTGGCGACAAACAAAAAAGTTGCTAAGTTAGAAGTTCGCGACTAAAATAATGAAAACGTACGAGGAACAAAGAAAGAAATGAGATGATAAATAAAAAATGAAGCAATACTTACAACAACTCTGTAAGTTTCTTTATACTTGAAGGTAGAGGGAATGTTCCAGCCCATGGAAATATTTTGGCGAGTCCTGGATATTTTACTGGATTTGGAAGAAACCCCCAAAAAGGTGTTGCATTAAGCAATGTTACGCCTTTTACTAAATGAGGATAACATGCGGCAAAATATAATGCAACATATCCTCCTAGTGAGTTGCCTACAAGATAGACTGGTTCGCCAATGACCTGTATCGAATCAATTTGTATAACGATATTTAGAACAAAAATATTTCACAAGGTTAAATAGCATATAAACTGATAAGATCTTTCCTCAAACTATTTTTCAAAATGTTGCAGAAAATTCTGCAACATTACAAATTTGAGTATGGTTTAAATGTATAGGAAGCATTAAAATGCTGATGATTGTAGATAGCTTTCTTGATAATGATCAAGCAAATCATGCCTCAAGAACTTCGATTAACGCAACAAAAATCATGCTTTATATTAGCAGAACTAGCTGTACATGAGAGGGACTAGAAGAATAAAACGGTTGAAAAGAGTCCAAAATCATGAACATTTTTTCTTGAATTCTTTCTTTTCACTACAGATATTAAAATGACCATACCAATTGTTCCAACTATATGGCATCACGAATACTAAAAAAATCAGATAACTATTGAGGTCAACCCCTTAATGAATCTCAGTTACCTCGAGAGATTGGTCTATGCAGTTGCGTGCTTGGTTTACCGAAAACCACAAATATTAACTAGGTAGTACTATAAATTTCTCATAACTACTAAAGCAATGAATACTAAAGCTTAAGAAATTGTTAGAAAAAAAATCGAAAAAATCACGTAAAAACAAGCAAATTTGCCAAGAACAATTTCAAGTATACAATTTGAGCAAACATTGGATTGAATGCCAAAAATTTATTGCTACAAAACAGTGTAAAGTCATTCACCTCTTCTATGAAATACCGAACTTGATCTTGCCATAAATCAACAGAATACACAAGCTCAGTCGCCCACGGTTCAGTTTCATCTCCAAAACCCCAAGACGAAACATTTCCATTTGATGTAACCCCTTTTTCCTTAAACAAAGGAGCAGGATCTTCAAAAGGCAAAGACATTCCTTGACCTAGAAAATCCAGTGCCCACACTCTAAAATCACGGCCCAAATCCTTCAATTGCTTCTCATAATGGAAAGAACCAACACCAAACCCTGGCAAAAAGAGAACATTCGGCGAATCCACATTTTCGAATCCAGCTTTCTCATAGTGCACATTCAATTTAGGTTTCCATCCCTTAAAGCAACTACTGATTATCGCACCCGATTCACCGTTCGATTCATCAGGCAAACCAGGAATCAAAACCTTGGAAGCAGGTTCACCTACCACTGAAATATCTCTTGATTCATCTTCACTAATCACATAATCACCACCATAACTTCCACTATAAACCTTGAATTGGAATCTTTTAGAGCCTTCAAAAACAACTTTTGACCTAAAACCTAATTGTTGAACCTTATCATCATAAAATCTCAGTGACCGAAATGAGAAAAGATTATTTGTATGATAAACTCCATGTTTTCTAATATAGGAAACCCTTGATTGAGTTGAATTCAAGCTATTTTTAATTGATTTAGTTTTTGTGTTCACAACTTGATAGCATGGTGCAGAACCATATGAAAGAGTTTCCATACCCTAGAAACAGTGTTCTGCACAAATCATTAACATAAAATTATTCAGTTCACTACAAATTCAACTTGATTTTCACATAAACATGATGCAGAAAAAAAAAATCAAAATCAAAACTTATAGTTTTGGAATCCAGATTGAATCATGTAAGCAGAAAAATAAGCAATTAATCTGAATTTGGAACAAAGCAATTAGTGAGTTTTCATACACAAATGATTGAAATTAGAAGCTTCTCCAAATTATAATAATAATTGAAATAAGAAAGATCAGATCTTTAAGCTTAAATTAAACATAAGTATTGATAATTAAACATGGACATTTTATGAAAAACTTTACCTTTAATTTAATGAATGAAGAAACAGGAGAATCTACTGCTAGCCCAAGATTCTTGTATATTTATTATTTAAGTATTTTTTAGATTAGGAGTAGAGAGAGAAATAGTTTAGAGTTGCTTGGAAGATTCTACTTCCTCTACGAGCCAAGAAAAACCATCTAATATATTTTTATGGAATTACTTTGTAAATATTATTATATAAAAAAAAATTATGCATTCATTAATTTATTCTCGTGCCATTTAATAATTATAAAAA
>JBBPBP010009777.1:14639445-14654781 GCA_037974735.1 Cicer chorassanicum | reverse complement strand
ATATATGACATTAGATCATGTTTTCATGTTAAAAAAAACATATCAAAACACAATTATTTACGATTTTCAATATTATTTTTATCAAATTAAATAAATATTTTTTTTCAAATTCTAAATATTACATTAAATATTACATTGACAATAAACAATAATTTTCAAAAAAGATATAAACGCACGCAACCAATTCAAATGCTCGTGTATTTTGTTAGTTAAAAATAAATAATATATTTTGCAAAAATAGTATATGTTGGACCCATAAATAAATACTAATATAAAAGAGAGGTTAATTAATTATATGCATCAATCTCTATAAACACATACTATGTTGGAGTATTTTTTTTTTCTTTATAATGAAAAGGAAAGGATTTCCTGATTAAAGCAGGTTGGGAGGGTGGTGGTAAAATTTGAGAGGTATACAAGATAACGAAGATTACTTGTCGTAAATAACTTTCTCTCTAGATTGCATACATAAATTGTGATCCACGTTTGTTATTTTTGTCATTCTATTTATTGGACCTAATAAGTTAATAAAGTAAATAAATTAATAGTTAATATTAAAATTATTTATAATTAATTACACATATGTATGTCATATTAATTATTAAATTATTTATTTAAAGTTATCATTAATTTTTTTATACAGTAAATATTAATTACTTTTTATTCTTTTCTGTGAATTGTAGTAGTCAGATTCCTATTTATTGATGAGTCGTTTTCAGTTTCAGACATGTTTTAAAAAACTAAAAAACAAAAAAGCCTCCAAACAAACAAGACAACTTAATTTGTTCGTGAAATGAAATGCACCAAATTTGTAGTCTTAATGGGTCCTACGTTGCGTTGTGGATAGCATGACAATACGTAATTGAGTATTACGTCCGTTGAATATTCACATAAAATATCTACATGAGTAAAAACTTGTATTATAATAGGAGGAATAAACTTTACACTCTCGTTTATGTCTCTCAACCTTTAAAATACAAATTAATTATATCTCTCTGTCTTCAAAAATTTGATTAAATTTGAAATATAAATTCTTAGTTTTCTTTTAAAATTTAAAAAATTTAGTTGAATGTAAAACTCTCAAAATACAAATTTTCCAAAATTTAAAAGAATTTGAAAATATGGATAAATGTGAAATTTCAAAAATGCAATTTTTTAAAAAGGTTAAAAGAATTTCGAAACTTTAAATTAATGTGAAATTTCTGAAATTCAATTTTTCAAAAGTATAAAAAAATTTCAAAATTTTAAAAGAATTCAAAATTTCGAATGAATATGAAACTTTTGAAATATAATTTTTTAAAAAATTTAAATTTGTTTGAAACTTCCATAAATCTATTTTTAAAAAATTTAACAAAATTTTGAAAATTTGGATGAACACAAACTTTCGATATACAATTTTTATAAATTTTTTTAAAATAGAATTGAAAATTTGAAATTATTAAAATGTTAATAATTTCGAAAACTTTAACTATTAAATAATAGAAGATAAAAAGGAAAAATGATATTTTTAAGTGCTTTGGGGATGAGAGGTAAATATGAAGGATGTGTGGTAGATTTTTCTTATTATAGATTGACTATGACTCAATGAGTAGAGTCTAAATAATTGTTTCAGTTTGATTTTTGAGAGAAAAAAATTTGAACTAATCAAAAATTAGAAAAAAAGTCATGCGGTGTAAATTGGTTTTATAGCCACCATAATTAAAAAAAACCACCTAATCAAATCATCAAAAATAGTTCATTTGAGATTGAGATTGACTAATCAAACCATCAAAAAACCACCTAATCAAAAATAATTAAAAAACCGTTTGAGATTGATTATCGATATAAAATTTTCTACAGTAACAATGAATGGTCATCAAACCATCAAAAATAGTTCATTTAGTTTTTTAATATATTTTTACAAAATCAAAATCAATTTTTCATTTAGTTTTTTAATATATTTTTACAAAATCAAAATCAATTTCATTTTTCAGTATTTGAATTGATTTTCTGACAATGTATGATCAAATGTTCTGAAATTTTAAAAAACTAAAATCAATTTCAATTTTCAATTTTTGAGTTTTTAATTCCAACTTCAGTATTGAATTGAGTTGTCATTTATTTATTTTTTATTAAATCACTCATTTTATCTCATCTAATTATAAATTCACCAAATATACATTTATCATAAAAAATGGAAAAAAAAATTAATACAAAATATAATTTTCTCCATTATTTTAAAATAATTGAAATATTATAAAATTATAATTTATTTATAATAATTTTAATTTTAATAATAGCAGTTGAAAATAATAATTGTCTAAAGTTAATTGCTATTGTAGAGCTGATCAGTCGTCAAGGGTGGCTGCGCGCAACGGTCGAATGAGGTGGTTGACAGTTGGAGGAGGTGGTCGCAGTGTGGCTAACGATGATCGAAGTAAGACTGCAATGGTGGTCGATAGTTGTTGAAAGTAGATGGGTGGTGGCGGCAGCGGCGGTTGACGGTGGTTGTTGGAGTGGTTTTGACGTCCACTAATTGGTCGCATGTTAATTTTAAAACAAACACAAAAATTATGAAACCTATTTTCTTTATTTTGAGTTTTAGGAAAAAACTATTTCGAAATTAAGTAAAAAAATCAACTCAATTTTATTTTACCTAAATAAGTTTTGATTTTGAAAATGACTTCCAAAACTAAAAACCACAACCAAAATCCTAAAATAAAAAATAGTTTGTTTGGTTTAACAATTTTAAAATTTTAATAAACTTATTTTGAAAAATCTAAAAAACTAACTGTTTTCCAAACACTATAAATTGTTTTTACAATCAAATTAAATAAGTACAAAAATTACAATGAGATAAAAAAAATACAACATATTTTTTAAAATAACACTACTAATATAGTGCAAAATAAAAAAAGGCTAAATACCACCTGTGGTCCCTTAACTTAATTTCAGTTAACGAGTTAGTCATTTATCTTTTTTTTCCCGATATGGTCCTTTATGGTTTTAACTAATTTCAGTGTTACCCTTTAAATGGGATTTCGTTAAGAAAAAGTTAAAAAAATTCCTCCTCCATGTTCAGAAAAATGTTTCCTTTATGTTTTGGAAATATTTCAGAAAAATATTTAAAGTTTGTTTTAAGTTTGGTAGTAGGATTGATTCGTTAAAACTGAAGCTATGGGTATTTATACTCCACAAACATCACTTTAGATCAGTGACAATCGTTCCTAGAGGTTTGATGAACATATACAATGATCTAAATGAGAAATTTTTTAACTTTTTCTTAACGTAATCCCACTTAAAGGGTAACGCTGAAATTATTTAAAAACATAAAGGACCAAATCGGGAAAAAAAAGAGATAAAGGACTAAATCGTTAACCGAAATTAAGTTAAAGGACCACGGGTAGTATTTAGCCTAAAAAAAATGCAATCATTTTATTTGGATTTCCAGTGATTTGTAAAACCCTTACCATGTGTCTAGAATGTGGTAATTAATTCATACATTTTGACAAAACAGAACAAGTCATTTTATAATCCTACTAGGTACAATCAACAAAATAAATTATAATTACAAATTTATAGTTTACAATCATCCTTTGAAGCACCAAAATTACATCACATATTACTTTGTAACATATTAAACTACTAAATGCTTGTCCTCTGACTCCAGCCTCACTTCCTTTCCTTTGCTAAAATATATAAGAAAATAAAGATGAAATAATAATTTCAGTGAATTCTATAAAAGGAGAGGGTAGTTCGAATAATCTTCCTTTAGAAAATAATGAAAGCTTGACAGGAATATGCAATACTTTTCGTTAGCCATAAGCCAATATTTAAAATATTTTCTTTTACTTTAAACGTGGAAAAACTATACATTCTCTTTCTTTTCTTAATTTAGGAAAACTTTATAATTTTCATTTTCTTTTCTAAGGAAAAACTCCTCCAATTACCTAGATATTGATAACCCAGATAATTGGAGTATCTTGCAAATGTGGTCTGACCATAACTCCAATTGGCGTCCCAATTGTTTTTTTGATCTGAAACAAAGTTGAATGTCCCACCTTATATGCATGTCATTATCTCATTCATGAAATGCGATGTAGTTACACAACATGTATACAATTCATATATTAGTCATCAGGTGAATGGAGATCACTAACTTCATCCAACATTAAAATTCTAAATCACAGTATAATACTATAGTTCATATTAATCATGAGAACTTATTCTAACTCGTAACATAATCAGAGTCAGAGGATACATGGATAAGAGGATACGTGATTAGAGGCATCGTGGTTAGAGTTAGAGGCAGATGAACAGGGACTTGAGTCAGAGGTAGGTGAACAGTGGTCAGAGTTAGAGGAATAATGGTCAGTGTCAGAGGCAGATGAATAGTGACCAGAGTCACAACCAAGAAGAAGAAAAAGCACCAAAGGCATTCCAAAAAGAAGGGGAAACACTAGAGGTAGCCAAGAAGAAAAAGATACATAAGAAGCAGCCCAAAAAGAAAGGGAAACACCAAAGGCAGCCAAGAAGAAGAATCATCAAAGGCAGAAAGAATAAAGAAAGAGGATCAGAGGCAAAATCGAATGTTCAGATGAAAGGTTCAGAAAATACGTTAACACAGAAGACGTATCAACTAATCAAGTAACAATTTTACCTGCATTCTTTCAACCCTTAACAACTACAATTGTAACATCCTCTAAAATTATTAATTAAAATAATTTGGATCTATAAATATATATTTTCCAATATTAAATTGGTGTGGTAATTATTCGCCTTGTTCGACTTATTGTGGTAAAGTTGTTAGTAAGAATTATTTAGTAGATGTATTTTTTATCTCTAAGGTAAGAAGAATTTGGGCTAAGGGTTGTGGCTTGGTGTCACACAATCCATCTGTATGAGTAGAAAATTGGGTTGGGAGTCTGTGCCTTGTTTTTGATGAAGGTTAACTAATAATAATAATAATAATAATAATAATAATAATAACAATAATAATAATAATAATAATAATAATAATAATAATAATAATAATAATAATAATAATAATAATAATAATAATAATAATAATAATAATAATAATAATAATAATAATAAAATTATTCCTTATTCGGGCCCAACACTATTTACCCAATAATATTCACTTTAAATAGAAAGGAATACTGAAACCCTAGCCACAATCACAAACCCTTTACAAACAAGATTCTGTAAAGAATACCAAAATTCTAGCCACCATCACCATCACCTCCCCTTCTTCGTGCATCAAAGCTTGGAATTTCTTTTCCTTGTGAACAACTTCGTGGGGCTGAGAGATTTGTACTAGGAAGAAAAGCGGCCAAGGTAAGAGCTTTTCCCCACACAAATTATAGTTAGATCGTTGGTTGGATGACATGAAATTAATAATTGTGATTTCTTACTTTTTGAAAGGAATAGTATGTAGACTAATGAATTAAAATTATGAAACCCCAATCCTTTGTGTTAAGTTTATTATATAATATATGATTTTTAAGAAGTAAAGTATGAATTTGATGTTATATGTGATGAAGTTTTGATTTTTATGGCGAATATGAAGTAAAGTATGAATTTTATGTTATATGTAATAAAGTTTTAATTTTTATAATGAATATGAAAGAAGAGTTGAATTTGTAGGTTATATGTGACAAAGTTTTATGATGATGTATGAGTTGAAGTTGAATCTTGTTGTTATATATGTTAACGTGTTAATCTTTATGGTGTGTATGATACAAAGTCTTGATTTTTTTGTGTATGTGGTGAAAGTTATGATTTTCATGATTATTTGTTATGGATATGTGATCTTAGTGATATGTGAATAAGATGATGATTTTGAAAAGTGATTTGAATGCTTATGACATGATTCTTAGTGGGTTGTGTGGAAATATATCTCTTTGATAATATATCATCATATCATGTCATGGCATATGCATCTACGTGGAAGTTGCCTTAGTGGCAGGTTTTTCCCAATTGGTATGGGTGATCTGTGTGGAAGTTGCCTTAGTGGCAGGTTTTCCCCATTGGTATGGGTGATTTTTCTGTGTGGAAGTTACCTTAGTGGCAGGTTTATATCCGGGTTCCCTTCCGATAGGAATTATTGTTTTTCTTGTTATAGCTGAAGGTGCGAACACGAGAAGGGGGGGGTTGAATTGTGTTTGCACAAAGTTGATACCTTTTTAATAATTTATAAATAATTAAAAATTAGTTTGGATTTGGTTACTTACTTGGAGTAGAAGCAATCGAATTTAGAAGCAGCAAGCAATGAAAGCATAAATAATTTGACGCGTAGAATTATCCTGGTTCACCACTAACTTGGCTACATCCAGTCCCCTCATTCAGAAGGCTTTAATCCACTAATTCAAAAACCTTGAATTACAAAGCACCTGACCCTCCAAGTCAGTCTTCCCAAACAGTCTGACAATCCCAGACTTTTGAGGAACTAACCACCTTGACCCTACAAGCCAAGTCTTCTCCTAACAACCTGACGACCCCAGATTGAAGAAGGAACTAAACCACTATCGGGTTGGATACAAGAGATTGAAACTTGAGTAGTTGCTTCTAACAAAGCTGATAATAACAATAACTCTCACACTTTAAGAAAAGAACACTTAAAAGATATTTCTAACTTGAACAAGTGTTTCTCTCTTTGAACTCTAAGATGAATTTGGAATATTGAGCTTGAGTTCTTCTACTTTTTGATACTTTTCTCCTTCAGCCTTGAGTGTCTATTTATAGTGAAAAATTGGGCTTCAACTTAGTCCTTATTTAATTCTGAATTGTATCTTGTTTAGATTGAGTTTGCAAATTCTTCAAATTGATTCTGTTCCTATTTTGTGTAGATTGACTTTGTAAATTCTTCAGAATGATTCTGTTCCAATTTTGTGTAGATTGACTTTGTAAATTCTTCATATCAAATATTCTTCAAATCTTCATTAAATTTTGATCAAATATTCTTCAAATCTTCATTAAATGTTAATCAAATCTTCTTCAAATCTTCACTAAATCTTCTTCAAATCTTAATCAAATCTTCTTCAAATATTTTTCAAATCTTCTTCAAATATTTTTCAAATCTTCTTCAAATCTTCTTCAAATATTCTTCAAATCTTCTTCAAATATTTTTCAAATCTTCTTCAAATATTCTTCAAATCTTCTTCAAATATAAATATAAATATGAATCAAATCTTATTTTAGATTTTTCATCCATTATAAATTTGAATCAAATCTTATTTTAGATTTTCTTCAATTATAAATTTGAATCAAATCTTATTTAAGATTTTTCTTCAATTATAAATTTGAATCAAATCTTATTTTAGATTTTCTTCAAAAACATTAATCTTCTTTCATACTCTTTGAAGTCAAATATATTGTTCTCATAAAATACTTTTGTTAACATCAAAACTCTAAATGTAAAACCAACTTGGTTCCAACAATCTCCCCCTTTTTGATGATGACAAAACTTGTATTTTTGATAACAACTTTTCTTTATATTTCTTTGACTCCCCCTAACTTAGGGCTCCCCCTAAATCTTAGTATCATTTTATCTCCACTTTATCAAATATATTTCTCCCCCTTTTGTCATCAGACAAAAAGAATTGAATGTGAAACTCTGTTTTTTTTTTTTTCTTTTTTTTTTAATAAAATAAATATAACATAATATAAGAAAATATAATAACTAGTGTAAAACTAAAATACTTTGAAGTGATCACAACATCAGTCAGGTATGAATGTAAGGTTTAGGTTTTTCTTGATGAAGTCAAACCTATCTTCAGGTAGTGGTTTGGTGAATATGTCAGCCCATTGGTGTTCAGTGTCTATAAATTGAATGGTTAGTACCCCTTTTTGAACAAAGTCCCTAATGAAGTGGTGTTTGATCTTTATGTGTTTAGCTCTAGAATGTAAGATAGGATTTTTGGCTAGACAAATGGCAGAAGTGTTATCGCAATAGATGGGAATGTTGGATTCTAGGATGTTGTAGTCTTCAAGTTGATGTTTCATCTAGGATGTTGTAGCCTCTGATGTTGACATTGCAAGGGTGTTTTGTCTCTTACTTGACCATGATATTAAATTGTTACCTAAAAATGTGCAGTTGCCACTGGTGCTCTTTCTCTCAAGTTTATCTCCAGCATAATCAGAATCACAGTATCCACTAAGTTTCTTTGTTTTTTTTTTTTTGCCTGAATCATCTTTTTCAAGTGAACAACTAGGGTGCATTGGTGTAGCCATAGGTCTGCAATTACTCATCTTAAACTTCCTAAGAAGCTCTTTTGTATATTTAGTTTGATGAATGTATATACCTTTTGACTTGTTGAATTTGTATCCCTAAGAAGAACTTAAGTTCTCCCATCATATTGAATTGAAATTCAAGCTGCATCAATTTAGAAAATTCTTGACAAAGAGTGCCATTAGTAGATCCAAATATAATGTCATCAACATAAATTTGAATAATAAGAATGTTATCTAAAGAGTGTATTTTCAACTTGTCATCTTTCAAAGTTATTTTTAAATAAGAAGTTACTAAGTCTATCATACCACGCCCTATGTGCTTGTTTTAGACCATACAAGGATTTCCTAAGTTTAAAAACATGATTTGGAAATTCAGAACTTTCAAAACCTGGGTGTTGTTTAACATAAACTTCTTCACTTATATAATAATTTAGAAAATCACTTTTAACATCCATTTGAAATAATGTAATGTTATTATTTGCAGCAAAAGAAAGTAGGATACGAATAGCTTCTAACCTGGCCATTGGAGCAAATGTCTCAGTGTAATCAATGCCCTCTTGCTGACTGTAGCCTTGTGCGACAAGTCTTGCCTTATTTCTGACCACTTCACCTTTTTCATTTAGCTTGTTTCTGAAAACCCACTTGGTTCCAATAATGTTCTTCGCTGGTCTAGGTACTAGATCCTAAACATCATTCCTCTTAAATTCTTGAGAACCTGCAAAATACTTATCTAGCTTTGATTTTTATGATCAAGCTTCTTGTTATCACAGTAAACATAATATCAGAAAATAATTAAATTTAAAGAAAGATATCACCTGTATGTTAACAGTTTCAGTTTCACTATGAAAACCATGTTCTTCTTTTGTGGTTTTCAGATTCTGAGTTTGCATATTCTCTGATTAGAGAGTCTGGATGAAGGGATTTGAATTCCCATCCAGGTTTGTAGTCTTCATGAATTTGATTGGAGTGTTCAAAGAAGTCTCCTGATTCTGACTTTTAATCTGCCACTTCTGTTTCTGCTGATGTATCGGGTTTCTCTGATGGTAATTCTGATTCTTATGGTAGTTCAAGTTCTGTTGATATGTGTGATTTCTCTGCCAGTTTTGAGTATGTTGATACTCCAAATATTTCTGATGTTTCTGATTCATCGTATGGTTCTGGTTCTGATAAGTATTGTGTTGACCATTCCTTCTTCCAACAGAGTCAGTTGGCTTCTGTTTGGTAGAGCTTGGAACATAGACCTTTTTGCCTTCATATATTGCAAGCATCCATTGACCAGGCACCATGACTGGTGTTTCAATTTGATTGCTTAGAACATCTGCAACATAAACAATTTTATCTTTTGGTACCCAAATTTGGTTGGGTCCTGGTTTGTTAGATCTTAAAGATTTCTTGTCTTTCCATGTGGTTAGCATAGGACAAGATATTTTATTGTGACCTTTCTTATAGCAAATAATACATAAATCATCAGACGGAATAAACTTAGATTCAATTACTTTTTCTTGAAATCCTATTCCTCTTTTACCATTCCTACTAACCCCATAAATCATAGATGCATACTTGCTTCTTTCCATACCATTGTCAATAAAATCTTGAAATACTTCTTCATGCTTATCAGAGTTACATGTGATATTTTCAATTGATGTTGAACTATAATTACTTTTCAGAGTTAGATTTTCAGCCTTATATTCAGCAATATCAGTTTTCAGATTTGAATTTTCTGTTTTAAGTTCAATAATATCAGTTTTCAAAGTTGCATTATTTGTCTTAAGTTCAGTAATATCAGTTTTCAGATTTGCATTCTCTATATTAAGTTCAGTAATATCAGTTTTTAAATTTGTATTTTCTATTTTAAATTCAGTACTTTGATTCTTTAAAACATTAACATTTTCAATTAGATTGATATTTTCTTTCCTAAGTGTTTTTAGTTTTAAAGACAATTTGTGATTAATATTTAAAAAATCGTTTATAGCAATAATTAAATCAGATCGAGTAAATTCAGAAAATACCTCACTTTCTTCATCTGTTGATTCATCTTCAGAGTCAGAATCTGTGTTGGATCTAGAGGTAGAGTTGGTATGAGCCATCATACCCAAATCTACTTGTTCATCATCAGAGGATTCCTCAGAATCATCCCATGTAGCCATCAAACTCTTCTTCTTGGGTCTGGAATCATCCTATTTTGTGTAGATTGACTTTGTAAATTCTTCAGAATGATTCTGTTCCAATTTTGTGTAGATTGACTTTGTAAATTCTTCATATCAAATATTCTTCAAATCTTCATTAAATTTTGATCAAATATTCTTCAAATCTTCATTAAATGTTAATCAAATCTTCTTCAAATCTTCACTAAATCTTCTTCAAATCTTAATCAAATCTTCTTCAAATATTTTTCAAATCTTCTTCAAATCTTCTTCAAATCTTCTTCAAATATTTTTCAAATCTTCTTCAAATATTCTTCAAATCTTCTTCAAATATTCTTCAAATCTTCTTCAAATATTCTTCAAATCTTCTTCAAATATTTTTCAAATCTTCTTCAAATATAAATATGAATCAAATCTTATTTTAGATTTTTCATCCATTATAAATTTGAATCAAATCTTATTTTAGATTTTCTTCAATTATAAATTTGAATCAAATCTTATTTTAGATTTTCATCAATTATAATTTGGAATCAAATCTTATTTTAGATTTTCTTCAAAAACATGAATCTTCTTTCATACTCTTTGAAGTCAAATATACTATTCTCATAAAATACTTTTGTTAACATCAAAACTCTAAATGTAAAACCAACTTGGTTCCAACAATCTCCCCTTTTTGATGATGACAAAACTTGTATTTTTGATAACAACTTTTCTTTATATTTCGTTGACTCCCCCTAACTTAGGGCTCTCCCTAAGTCATAGTATCATTTTATCTCCACTTTATCAAATATCTTTCTCCCCCTTTTGTCATCAGACAAAAAGACTTGAATGTGAAACTCTGTTTTTTTTTTCTCTGTTGTTTTTTTCTCTTTTTTTTTTCTCTTTTTTTTTTGAATAAATAAATATAACATAATATAAGAAAATATAATAACTAGTGTAAAACTAAAATACTTTGAAGTGATCACAACATCAGTCAGGTATGAATGTAAGGTTTAGGTTTTTCTTGATGAAGTCAAACCTATCTTCAGGTAGTGGTTTGGTGAATATGTCAGTCCATTGGTGTTCAGTGTCTATAAATTGAATGGTTAGTACCCCTTTTTGAACAAAGTCCCTAATGAAGTGGTGTTTGATCTCTATGTGTTTAGCTCTAGAATGTAAGATAGGATTTTTGGCTAGACAAATGGCAGAAGTGTTATCGCAATAGATGGGAATGTTGGATTCTAGGATGTTGTAGTCTTCAAGTTGATGTTTCATCTAGGATGTTGTAGCCTCTGATGTTGACATTGCAAGGGTGTTTTGTCTCTTACTTGACCATGATATTAAATTGTTACCTAAAAATGTGCAGTTGCCACTGGTGCTCTTTCTCTCAAGTTTATCTCCAGCATAATCAAAATCACAGTATCCACTAAGTTTTTTTTTTTTTGCCTGAATCATCTTTTTCAAGTGAACAAGTAGGATGCATTGGTGTAGCCATAGGTCTGCAATTACTCATCTTAAACTTCCTAAGAAGCTCTTTTGTATATTTAGTTTGATGAATGTATATACCTTTTGACTTGTTGAATTTGTATCCCTAAGAAGAACTTAAGTTCTCCCATCATATTGAATTGAAATTCAAGCTGCATCAATTTAGAAAATTCTTGACAAAGAGTGCCATTAGTAGATCCAAATATAATGTCATCAACATAAATTTGAATAATAAGAATGTTATCTAAAGAGTGTATTTTCAACTTGTCATCTTTCAAAGTTATTTTTAAATAAGAAGTTACTAAGTCTATCATACCACGCCCTATGTGCTTGTTTTAGACCATACAAGGATTTCCTAAGTTTAAAAACATGATTTGGAAATTCAGAACTTTCAAAACCTGGGTGTTGTTTAACATAAACTTCTTCACTTATATAATAATTTAGAAAATCACTTTTAACATCCATTTGAAATAATGTAATGTTATTATTTGCAGCAAAAGAAAGTAGGATACGAATAACTTCTAACCTGACCACTGGAGCAAATGTCTCAGTGTAATCAATGCCCTCTTGCTGATTGTAGCCTTGTGCGACAAGTCTTGCCTTATTTCTGATCACTTCACCTTTTTCATTTAGCTTGTTTCTGAAAACCCACTTGGTTCCAATAATGTTCTTCGCTGGTCTAAGTACTAGATCCTAAACATCATTCCTCTTAAATTCTTGAGAACCTGCAAAATACTTATCTAGCTTTGATTTTTATGATCAAGCTTCTTGTTATCACATTAACATAATATCAGAAAATAATTAAATTTAAAGAAAGATATCACCTGTATGTTAACAGTTTCAGTTTCACTATGAAAACCATGTTCTTCTTTTGTGGTTTTCAGATTCTGAGTTTGCATATTCTCTGATTAGAGAGTCTGGATGAAGGGATTTGAATTCCCATCCAGGTTTGTAGTCTTCATGAATTTGATTGGAGTGTTCAAAGAAGTCTCCTGATTCTGACTTTTAATCTGCCACTTCTGTTTCTGCTGATGTATCGGGTTTCTCTGATGGTAATTCTAATTCTTATGGTAGTTCTAGTTCTGTTGATATGTGTGATTTCTCTGCCAGTTTTGAGTATGTTGACACTCCAAATGTTTCTGATGTTTCTGATTCATCGTATGGTTCTGGTTCTGATAAGTATTGTGTTGACCATTCCTTCTTCCAATAGAGTCAGTTGGCTTCTGTTTAGTAGAGCTTGGAACATAGACCTTTTTGCCTTCATATATTGCAAGCATCCATTGACCAGGCACCATGACTGATGTTTCAATTTGGTTGCTTAGAACATCTGCAACATAAACAATTTTATCTTTTGGTACCCAAATTTGGTTGGGTCCTGGTTTGTTAGATCTTAAAGATTTCTTGTCTTTCCATGTGGTTAGCATAGGACAAGATATTTTATTGTGACCTTTCTTATAGCAAATAATACATAAATCATCAGACGGAATAAACTTAGATTCAATTACTTTTTCTTGAAATCCTATTCATCTTTTACTATTCCTACTAACCCCATAAATCATAGATGCATACTTGCTTCTTTCCATACCATTATCAATAAAATCTTGAAATACTTCTTCATGCTTATCAGAGTTACATGTGGTATTTTCAATTGATGTTGAACTATAATTACTTTTTAGAGTTAGATTTTCAGCCTTATGTTCAGCAATATCAGTTTTCAGATTTGAATGTTCTGTTTTAAGTTCAATAATATCAGTTTTTAAATTTGTATTTTCTATTTTAAATTCAGTACTTTGATTCTTTAAAACATTAACATTTTCAATTAGATTGATATTTTCTTTCCTAAGTGTTTTTAGTTTTAGAGACAATTTGTGATTAATATTTAAAAAATCGTTTATAGCAATAATTAAATCAGATCGAGTAAATTCAGAAAATACCTCACTTTCTTCATCTGTTGATTCATCTTCAGAGTCAGAATCTGTGTTGGATCTAGAGGTAGAGTTGGTATGAGCCATCATACCCAAATCTACTTGTTCATCATCAGAGGATTCCTCAGAATCATCCCATGTAGCCATCAAACTCTTCTTCTTGGGTCTGGAATCTTTCCTTTTTCCTTTCTCCATATTTGGACATTCTGACTTGATATGTTCAGGTTCATTGCATCCATAGCAGATAATGCTTTTATCATCATTTCCTTTGTTGGATTGCTTGAAATATCGTTGGGGAAATTTCTTCTTTCTGTTGTGCCACATCTTTCGAACTTTTCTGGTTATGAAAGCAATCTCCTCTTCCTCTGAGTTCAGATTCTGATTATCTGAATCACTATCCTCTGAATCTGATGTTGCCTTTAGAACCTTCTTCTGCTTAGATTTCAAGGCCAGAGTCTTGTTCTTCTTCTTGGGCTCATCTTCTTCAAGCTCAATTTCATGTGATCTGAGAGAGCTGATTAATTCTTCCAGCTTTAGAGTATTCAGATCTTTTGCTTCCTGAATGGCAGTGATCTTAGGTCTCCACTTACTTGTCAGACTCCTAAGAATTTTCTTCACATGATCAGCAGTAGTATAACTCTTCTCAAGTACCTTTAATCCTGATACCAGGGTCTGGAATCTGGAAAACATTGTTTCAATGTCTTCATCTTCTTCCATCTTGAACAACTCATACTTTTTGATTAGGAGGTTGGCCTTTGCTTCTTGAACTTGCTTGCTTCCTTCATAGGTTAGTATCAGACTATCATAAATACTCTTTGCTGTGTCTTTGTTGGTGCACTTGTCAAACTCGTTGAAGGTGATTGCATTTATCATGAATGTTCTGGACTTATGATGCATCTTGTACATCTTCTTCTGATCAGCATTCATCTCCTTTCTTGGAATTTCAATACCATCAGTATTCTTGGGAGCAATATAACCATCTTCCACCAAGTCCCAAAGTTCAGGATCTTGTGAAATATAGAAACTTCTCAGCCTGTCTTTCCAATACTCAAAACGTTCTCCATCAAACAGAGGTGGTCTGTTGATATTTCCTCCAGCAGCTTCTTCACTGAATCTAGACATATTAAACCCTTGGATCTTTTCTCAAACACTGTAAAGTGCTCAGCCTTGAGACCGAGCTCTGATGCCAATTGAAGGTGCGAACACGAGAAAGGGGGGTTGAATTGTGTTTGCACAAAGTTGATACCTTTTTAATAATTTATAAATAATTAAAAATTAGTTTGGATTTGGTTACTTACTTGGAGTAGAAGCAATCGAATTTAGAAGCAGCAAGCAATGAAAGCATAAATAATTTGACGCGTAGAATTATCCTGGTTCACCACTAACTTGGCTACATCCAGTCCCCTCATTCAGAAGGCTTTAATCCACTAATTCAAAAACCTTGAATTACAAAGCACCTGACCCTCCAAGTCAGTCTTCCCAAACAGTCTGACAATCCCAGACTTTTGAGGAACTAACCACCTTGACCCTACAAGCCAAGTCTTCTCCTAACAACCTGACGACCCCAGATTGAAGAAGGAACTAAACCA
>JBBPBP010009777.1:14584110-14639435 GCA_037974735.1 Cicer chorassanicum | reverse complement strand
TCTTTTACTATTCCTACTAACCCCATAAATCATAGATGCATACTTGCTTCTTTCCATACCATTATCAATAAAATCTTGAAATACTTCTTCATGCTTATCAGAGTTACATGTGGTATTTTCAATTGATGTTGAACTATAATTACTTTTTAGAGTTAGATTTTCAGCCTTATGTTCAGCAATATCAGTTTTCAGATTTGAATGTTCTGTTTTAAGTTCAATAATATCAGTTTTTAAATTTGTATTTTCTATTTTAAATTCAGTACTTTGATTCTTTAAAACATTAACATTTTCAATTAGATTGATATTTTCTTTCCTAAGTGTTTTTAGTTTTAGAGACAATTTGTGATTAATATTTAAAAAATCGTTTATAGCAATAATTAAATCACATCGAGTAAATTCAGAAAATACCTCACTTTCTTCATCTGTTGATTCATCTTCAGAGTCAGAATCTGTGTTGGATCTAGAGGTAGAGTTGGTATGAGCCATCATACCCAAATCTACTTGTTCATCATCAGAGGATTCCTCAGAATCATCCCATGTAGCCATCAAACTCTTCTTCTTGGGTCTGGAATCTTTCCTTTTTCCTTTCTCCATATTTGGACATTCTGACTTGATATGTCCAGGTTCATTGCATCCATAGCAGATAATGCTTTTATCATCATTTCCTTTGTTGGATTGCTTGAAATATCGTTGGGGAAATTTCTTCTTTCTGTTGTGCCACATCTTTCGAACTTTTCTGGTTATGAAAGCAATCTCCTCTTCCTCTGAGTTCAGATTCTGATTATCTGAATCACTATCCTCTGAATCTGATGTTGCCTTTAGAACCTTCTTCTGCTTAGATTTCAAGGCCAGAGTCTTGTTCTTCTTCTTGGGCTCATCTTCTTCAAGCTCAATTTCATGTGATCTGAGAGAGCTGATTAATTCTTCCAGCTTTAGAGTATTCAGATCTTTTGCTTCCTGAATGGCAGTGATCTTAGGTCTCCACTTACTTGTCAGACTCCTAAGAATTTTCTTCACATGATCAGCAGTAGTATAACTCTTCTCAAGTACCTTTAATCCTGATACCAGGATCTGAAATCTGGAAAACATTGTTTCAATGTCTTCATCTTCTTCCATCTTGAACAACTCATACTTTTTTACTAAGAGGTTGGCCTTTGCTTCTTGAACTTGCTTGCTTCCTTCATAGGTTAGAATCAGACTATCATAAATACTCTTTGCTGTCTCTTTGTTGGTGCACTTGTCAAACTCCTTGAAGGTGATTGCATTTATCATGAATGTTCTGGACTTATGATGCATCTTGTACATCTTCTTCTGATCAGCATTCATCTCCTTTCTTGGAATTTCAATACCATCTTTATTCTTCGGAGCAATATAACCATCTTCCACCAAGTCCCAAAGTTCAGGATCTTGTGAAATATAGAAACTTCTCAGCCTGTCTTTCCAATACTCAAAACGTTCTCCATCAAACAGAGGTGGTCTGTTGATATTTCCTCCAGCAGCTTCTTCACTGAATCCAGACATATTGAACCCTTGGATCTTTTCTCAAACACTGTAAAGTGCTCAGCCTAGAGACCGAGCTCTGATACCAATTGAAGGTGCGAACACGAGAAGGGGGGGTTGAATTGTGTTTGCACAAAGTTGATACCTTTTTAATAATTTATAAATAATTAAAAATTAGTTTGGATTTGGTTACTTACTTGGAGTAGAAGCAATCGAATTTAGAAGCAGCAAGCAATGAAAGCATAAATAATTTGACGCGTAGAATTATCCTGGTTCACCACTAACTTGGCTACATCCAGTCCCCTCATTCAGAAGGCTTTAATCCACTAATTCAAAAACCTTGAATTACAAAGCACCTGACCCTCCAAGTCAGTCTTCCCAAACAGTCTGACAATCCCAGACTTTTGAGGAACTAACCACCTTGACCCTACAAGCCAAGTCTTCTCCTAACAACCTGACGACCCCAGATTGAAGAAGGAACTAAACCACTATCGGGTTGGATACAAGAGATTGAAACTTGAGTAGTTGCTTCTAACAAAGCTGATAATAACAATAACTCTCACACTTTAAGAAAAGAACACTCAAAAGATATTTCTAACTTGAACAAGTGTTTCTCTCTTTGAACTCTAAGATGAATTTGGAATATTGAGCTTGAGTTCTTCTACTTTTTGATACTTTTCTCCTTCAGCCTTGAGTGTCTATTTATAGTGAAAAATTGGGCTTCAACTTAGTCCTTATTTAATTCTGAATTGTATCTTGTTTAGATTGAGTTTGCAAATTCTTCAAATTGATTCTGTTCCTATTTTGTGTAGATTGACTTTGTAAATTCTTCAGAATAATTCTGTTCCAATTTTGTGTAGATTGACTTTGTAAATTCTTCATATCAAATATTCTTCAAATCTTCATTAAATTTTGATCAAATATTCTTCAAATCTTCATTAAATGTTAATCAAATCTTCTTCAAATCTTCACTAAATCTTCTTCAAATCTTAATCAAATCTTCTTCAAATATTTTTCAAATCTTCTTCAAATCTTCTTCAAATCTTCTTCAAATATTCTTCAAATCTTCTTCAAATATTTTTCAAATCTTCTTCAAATATTCTTCAAATCTTCTTCAAATATTCTTCAAATATTCTTCAAATATAAATATGAATCAAATCTTATTTTAGATTTTTCATCCATTATAAATTTGAATCAAATCTTATTTTAGATTTTCTTCAATTATAAATTTGAATCAAATCTTATTTAAGATTTTTCTTCAATTATAAATTTTCTACTCTTTGAAGTCAAATATATTGTTCTCATAAAATACTTTTGTTAACATCAAAACTCTAAATGTAAAACCAACTTGGTTCCAACAATAGCCTTGAAGAAATATTTTCTAAACATTTTCTTAATAAAATTAAATAAACGTGGTTGTTACTAATTATTTGCATGAATAAACGTTAGATAGTTAGATAAAAAAAATTTGTTGTAAATCTTTCTAATCAATATATTTTTAAGTAACGCTTTGAATAAAAAAATCCGGGGCGTTACAATAATCATCCACACAACATATGTAGAATGGGTGGATTTTTAAAAACAAAAATGTAGGTTCTCAAACATTTTCTACATGTTAAACCTCAATTTTTTCTCACAATTTTCTAATGTTAAAGCGAAACCAACATTAAACCCACATGCAACATGTAAAATCGGTTATAGGAAAATAGCTCACTATTTTTCTAAGGATAATCTCCTTCAACTCAAGTTGGGTGATGGAAGATGTTTGTCGCGTTAGCGCTCTATTCCCTGTCTTTTGTGCTCTTGTAGCACCCTAATTTTGTCCAACCTTTTTAAAATAAATAAAAAAGGAAAATATATTAAAAAAGGGAAATAGAATAATTATAATGATATCTCATCAATTTACATAACCAAATTAAATTACATTAAAATGAAACCAAATCAACTACATTAAAATTAAAACCAAATCAATTACAAAGTTTAAGCCAAATGAATTTACAATTTTAAAATTAAAACCAAATCAATTTACAATCAAATTACAAGCTTATGTTGCCTTGTCCTGTTCACTGTTGCCTTGTACGGTTCACTATTGCCTTGCTCACTGTTGCCTGGCTCACTGCTGCTGATACATTGCCTTGCTAATGCACTAGGCTTACATCAAAGTTTTTTGTCCTAGACACAAAACAAGCCCAAAAGATGATATGTTTTGAAATACGTAATAAAAAGTCAAACTCTCTTTGCCTCAACCTTTGTACACATGATATAGAACAAAAAGACAAACTGTTGAGTTTGAAGCATAAACTTAAAGACAATTTCTGTTGGATCCATGTACAAAGCTCAGACCCAAAGCTGCAAATATAAAAAAAGTTTTTTAGCCCAACAAACTAGCTCTATT
Organism: Cicer chorassanicum; assembly: GCA_037974735.1. Taxonomy (NCBI): domain Eukaryota; kingdom Viridiplantae; phylum Streptophyta; class Magnoliopsida; order Fabales; family Fabaceae; genus Cicer; species Cicer chorassanicum. The sequence goes on along the minus strand of JBBPBP010009777.1, from coordinate 14,635,540 downwards.
TCCTTTACACAAGAATTGAAGTCCAACAAATAAGCATTAAAAACAAACATAAGCTAAAATCGTGAATAGATAAGAGAAGCAAAAAAATTTAGATAATGAGCAAAAGAGATTAAACATCAAACAGGAAATAAGTGGAGAAGGACAAAAGCAAAGCAAAAAAGCAACTAAACAGATAAAAAAACTCTATAAATACACCTTATCAAATTTCATAAAGGAGAGGAAGGAACATTGATAAAAAATACTTAAAACGAAGAAGAAGAAATAGAGCAATAGCAAAAAAAAAGACAAACAGAAGAAGAAGATTTAAGGTAAATTGTTTTTTCTCTCTTTACATTATAGTTGTTCTTATTTTTTTATATAAAAAATGTAAAGTTTTTTTTTGATTTAGCAAAAGTAAGATAACATTATGAACGAAAATATAATAATAAGACTAAAGATCCGAATCACCTGTGTTGATATGTCCGCTGTCGTATCCGCCGTCACCGTTTCCTTGTTCCTCTTCATATCCGCTGTCACTATATCTGTAAACCTTGTGGCACCTGCTGGCCGGCCACTCTTTTTCAGAACCATGTGAATATGAGTGGGCATAAGAGAGGAAGACAGGGAATGGGTCGAGATTGGGAATGGGCATATGAGTGAATTGTGTGAGGCTTTTTTTCAGAACCGTGTGTTCATGAAAGCGGTTGCCCCCTCTAATTAGGGTTTTCATCTTATGTTTTTGACCTTTTTTTAGTTAGGTTGGACTTGGGTCTTAAACAAAAAACAAGAAGCTCTTCAAACTTAGCCCATTTGAAAGTTATTTACTTTATTTTTTTTTTTTAAAAAGGTGAACTACGTAACTTTTATTTATTTATTTAAAAAAAAAAACAGAAAAGAAAAGATCCATAAAGTTGTTTCCCCGACACCCTTATCGGACTCGCGCAAACTCCAAGATCATTGGTGAACTTGAGCAAAACCAAGAAGTCATGAGAGCAGATGTTAACCAATTAAAGGACAAGGTTGATCGAATTCTAGAAGCTATACAGGCTTTGGCAAGGAAGGAGAATGTAGATGGGGATCCTCTAACTGCAAATGAAGAACACCAAACCACTCCTTCTCACCCACCAGGCTTTACCCCGACTACCCAACAATATCGAACAACGACCATGCAATTTCCTTTGTATGGTCTCCCACATGGTTATACTCCGCCTGTAGTCATCAACCCCATGGACAATAACAAAAAGCACTCAAATATCAACACCCAAAGCCTAAACCAACCACAAATCCCACCTCCTATGGGTTACATGCCACCCCAAAACACTATACCCTTAGAAACTATTCCATATAGTGCACCCCAAGTACTCCATTTTTATGCTAACGGGAATTGGCAACAACCTCACGTTGGGGATGATACACAATCGAAAGATAAATTCCATGTTTTAGAAGAGCGAATAAAAGCAATTGAGAGGCATAATGTCTATGGTCTCGAAGCTTTTGATATATGTTTGGTTCCCGATGTGACTATCCCTCCAAAATTCAAGGTTCCTGAGTTTGAAAAATACAAAGTAGCCACATGTCCTAAAAATCGTCTGACTATGTATTGCAGAAAAATGGCTTCTCATGATCATAACGACAAACTTCTCATTCACTTTTTCCAAGACAGTTTGAGTGGGACATCGTTAAGTTGGTATATGCATCTCGAGCGAAATCGAATCCGTTCGTGGAAAGACTTGGCTGATACCTTTTTGAAACAATACAGGTACAACATTGACATGGCCCCTGATAGGATTAAATTGCAAAATTCATTGAAAAATGACAACGAAACTTTCAAAGAATACGTATTACGATGGAGAGAAGTGGCATCACAAGTAGAACCTCCTTTATCTGAAAGAGAAATGGTTGGTATGTTTATGGATACTCTCTAGTCGCCTTTTTATGATAAGATGATTGGGAGTATGTCATCAAACTTTTCCGACCTAGTCATGATAGGAGAAAGGATAGAAAGTGGGATGAGGAGTGGCAAGATCATATAGGCAGCGTGTGGCGTGAAGAAACCCCAAATGGGATTCATAAAAAAGAAAGAAGGGGATGCTAACGTTGTAATGGTAAACCCAAGAGTCTCATATTTTCCATCCATGAACTCTTATCGACCCCCAAGTTTTCATCCCCCGATACCCCAAACTCCTTACATTCTCTATCCATATGTGGTTGCAACCTCACAAGCTTCATACCCTCAATATCACCCTTCAAGGCCACCTTTTTATCAACCACCTCTGGTCCAACCACCACCTGCCGCATTTCCCCAACAAAACCAACGAATCCAAAATCCAAACCCGAATCAATACAAACCACTAGTCAATCAAGAAAAGAAGATAACCCATTTTGACCCAATTCCCGTGACATACAACCAATTGTTGCCTCACCTACTCCAGAATTCAATGGTAGTCCTGAGACCAATGAAACCTCTGGAACCGCCATTCCCAAAGTGGTATAACCCAAACTCCAAATGTGAATACCATGCTGGAGTTGTAGGACATTCCATCGAAGATTGCCAAGCCTTAAAATCTAAAGTGCAATAATTGGGCCAAAATGGGTTATCTAAAGTGCAAGATTGCCAAGCCTTAAAATCTAAAGATCAAGGAAGATGGTCCCAACGTAGGGAGTAATCCCTTACCGGGCCACAAAGATACGTTTGTCAATGTCATTGAAGATGAGATAGACTAATGTGCAAAAGATGATCATGTTGATGATGATACCCTCAAAATGGTGTACCCTTGTCGTCCAAATACCAGTCTCAACAATTGGAAGATCATCGAGTTTTCCGTGTTTGTTCATGCATGTTCAAAGTAATTAGGGCGCATGTATTTCAATTCCGTACTTATTATCAATAAATGCATTTTTGAATTCTCCAACAATTTTTGTTTTTCTCTTTTCTTTTTTTGACAATCTTTATTCATATTTTCTTTTTTTCTTTTCCTTTTACTTCTTAATTTAAACAATGCAGAGTCGAAAACGAATATGTTGAAAATAGCAGCGCTAGAACCCATTCTTGTAATTTTGAACTCCCAATTAATCACGCTGATGAGGATTGTGAAGACGATTGTGAACCTCCCCTAGAACTAGAAAGGTTAATTGAACAAGAAGCGAAGATAATCCAACCCTATCAAGAACCTGTTGAGGTGATCAATTTAGGGACTGAACATGATAAGAAAGAAATTAAAATTGGTATGTTTATGAAAGAAAGTGAACGAGAGAAGTTGGTTAAACTTTTATTTGATTATGTGGATGTCTTTGCATGGTCATACCAAGATATGCCTGGGATAGATACTAACATAGTTGAACGCAAGCTACCACTCAAGCCTGAATGTGCTCCAATTAAACAAAAATTGAAGAGGATAAGGCCTGATATATCACTTAAAATTAGAGAAGAGGTCAAGAAGCAATTTGATGTTGGTTTCTTAGCAGTAGCAAAATATCCTCAATGGGTTGCTAATATTGTCCCAGTTCCAAAAAAGGATGGATAGGTTTGAATGTGCGTTGATTATCTAGATTTAAATAAAGCTAGTCCTAAAGATGATTTTCCATTGCCTCACATTGATGTCCTAGTTGATAGCACTGCTTAATATTCTCTTTTCTCCTTTATGGATGGTTTCTAAGGGTATAATCAAATCAAGATGGCTCCCAAAGATACGGAGTAAATTACATTCATCACACAATGGGGGACTTTCTGTTATAAAGTGATGCCATTTGGATTGAAGAATCCTGGGGCAACCTATCAAAAAGCAATGGCAACTTTGTTTCATGACATGATGCATAAGGAAATAGAGGTTTACGTGGACGATATGATCGCCAAATCTCGGACCGAAGAAGACTATGTTGTTAACCTTCAAAAGTTGTTTCTGCAACTAAGGAAGTTCAAACTCCGTTTAAACCCTGTTAAATGCACTTTTGGTGTAAGATCAAACAAGTTACTTGGTTTTATCGTTAGTCAAAAAGGGATAGAAGTGGACCCAGATAAAGTAAGAGCAATACAAGAAATGCCCGCTCCTCGCACGGAAAAAGAAGTTTGTGGCTTTTTGGGTAGATTGAATTACATTGCCAGGTTCATATCGCATCTCACCGCTACATGCGAGCCAATTTTCAAGTTGTTGCGGAATGAGAATTTTCAAAAAGCTTTCAAAAAGATTAGGCTTAATTGCAGTTTTAGTCCCTCTATTTATACGGATTCACGAAATTGGTCCCCCTATTTAAAAAGTCGACAGTTTTAGTCCATTCCTCTGATTTTTTTAGCTAAAAATGACGATTTGATATATTTTAAATGACGTGACATACAATTCTATGATATAAAACCATCTAGATCTATTAATTATTCATATGTCATTAATTAAATTAAAAATACGAAAAAAAATTGAAGTTGAAAGTTAAGTTTTTACGACGTTTTATTACAATTTCATAGGTGTTAATCACTCTACATCATCGTATCATATGTCATGTTATTCAAAACATCTCACGTCATCATTTTTTAGCTAAAAAATCAGAGGGAGGGACCAAAACTGTCGACTTTTAAAATAGGGGGACCAATTTCGTGAATCAGTATAAATAGGGGGACTAAAAGTGCAATTAAGCCAAAAGATTAAGCAGTACTTGTGAAAACCTCCAATCTTAGTGCCTATTGTTCATGGGAAACCGCTTATTATGTACTTAACAGTACTTGACGAGTCAATGGGTTGTGTATTGGGGCAACATGACGAATCCGGTAAGAAAGAACATGTTATCTATTATTTGAGAAAAAAGACCACTAGCTGTGAAACAAGGTATTCATTGCTTGAACGAACATGTTGTGCATTAGCATGGGCTGCTCGTCGGTTGAGGCAATACATGTTTTGTCATACAACTTGGTTGGTGTCTAAAATGGACCCAATTAAATACATCTTTCAGAAACCTGCTCTTACTAGAAGGATTGCCCGTTGGCAGATGTTGTTATCAGAATACGATTTGGTATACGTTACACAAAAAGCTATTAAAGGAAGCGCCCTAGCAGAGTATTTGGCCCAACAACCTATAGAAGATTATCAATCAATGCAGTGTGAATTCCCTGATGAAGGCATAATGACTTTATTTGAAGAGACTGAATCACCTGATAAATAAAAATGGACGTTAGTGTTTGATGGTGCTTCTAACGCGTTAGGGCATGGAATTGGGGCCATTTTGATTTCCCTTGAGAACCAATTCACTGCATTTACTGCTAGGTTGAGTTTTGATTGCACAAACAATATTGTAGAATATGAGGCATGTGTTATGGGCATTAAAGCATCTATTGAATCAAAGGTGAAAAATCTTGAGGTATATGGAGACTCATTGTTGGTCAACCATCAGACGAAAGGGGAGTGGGAAACGCGAGATTCCAAATTGATTATGTATCATACCCACATCAAAGAACTGATAGAACACTTTGAGAAGATCATTTTTCACCATATCCCTCAAGAAGGAAACCAATTAGCTGACGCCCTGGCCACACTGTCATCAATGTTCAAAATAAACGTCGGTCAGGATATGCCGGTCATAAAACTTCAACGAAAGGATAAGCCAGCATATTGCTTATCAATAGAAGAAGAGTCTGACGGCAAGCCATGGTTTTATGATATCAAATCATATGTTAAGAACATGGAATATCCAGTGGGTATTTCAGAGAACGACAAGAGGACTTTAAGAAAGTTGTCAATGAACTTCTTCTTAAATGGTGATGTGCTTTACAAGAGAAATCATGATATGGTTTTCCTCAGATGTGTGGATCAAGCGGAAGCGGAGAAAATCATTCAAGAGGTTCACGAAGTTTCTTTCGGAACTCATGCAAATGGGCACGCAATGGAAAGAAAAATCCTAAGGGCTGGCTACTATTGGTTGACCATGGAGTCCGATTGCTTTAGCTACGTAAAGAAATGTCATAAATGTCAAATCTATGCTGATAAAGTTCATGTACCACCCACCGTTTTGAATGTTTTAACATCACCACGACCATTTTCAATGTGGAGAATAGATGTTATTAGACTCATCGAGCCTAAGGCTTCAAATGGGCACCGGTTCATCGTAGTAGCTATTGATTATTTCACAAAATGGGTTGAGGCCGCTTCTTATGCCAATGTGACGAGAAATGTAGTTGTCAAATTCATCAAAAGGGAATTGATTTATCGATATGGCTTGCCAAACAAGATAATCACTAACAATGCCACCAATCTGAATAATAAAATGATGAAGGAGTTGTGTGATAGTTTCAAAATTCACCACCATAATTCTTCGTCATATCGTCCAAAAATGAATGGGGCTGTAGAAGCAGCAAATAAGAATATCAAGAAGATCGTACAAAAGATGGTGGAGACATATAAGGATTGACATGAAATGCTTCCCTTTCCATTACATGGCTATAGAACCTCTGTTCGTACCTCAACAGGAGCAACTCCTTTCTCATTGGGGTATGGAATGGAAGCGGTACTTCCCATTGAAGTTGAAATTCCCTCGATCAGAGTCTTGATGGAAACAAAACTTGAAGAGGCTGAGTGGGTTCAATCACAATTTGACCAATTAAATCTCATAGAAGAAAAAAGAATGATAGCTCTATGCCACAATCAACTATATCAAAAAAGGCTCAAAAAAGCATACGAGAAAAAAGTTTGTCCTCGAGAGTTTCAAGAAGGGAACTTGGTGTTAAAGAAAATATTACCCATAAAAAAGGATTCTCGTGGAAAATGGACCTCGAATTACGAATGACCATATGTTGTGAAAAAGACTTTCTCTGTGGGAGCTCTAATACTCACAGAAATGGATGGAGGCGACCTTTCACTTCCAATAAATTCAGATGTAGTCAAAAAGTATTATGCTTAAAAAAAAAATCAAAAATGGGCTCGCTAGGTTGAAACCCTGAAAAGGCGACCTAGGCAAAAATTAGAGCATCCCAATGGATTGAAAACTTGGAAGAGCAGTCCATGCAAAAGTTAGGGATAAAAAAAATCAAGCGCTTCAAACTAGGGCAATTATTATTCTTGGAAGCTGACCAACGGGAGTGCCTAAATTACAAGAATGAATAGCGTTTGTTATCCCTTCAACTTAACCTAAACACATTCATCTCTACATTGTAACCCTTAGGTCAATTGTATTATTCTCAATGTAATGAATGTACATTTTCCAATCTTGTCATTCAATGTTATACATTACCCTCTTTCTAAGCCAATTCAGTCTCGTGGTTGTTGGTTCTAGTATTTTTTAAAAAAAATGATATTTTATGATAATAAATTTTGGAATTTGAAATATGTGTAAATATAAAAAATATTTTAATTATTTTGACACTTGAAAAATATATACACGGGAACTCGATAGATCCTCAACATGTATAGGTGCATGAAGAGTAATCATTTTAAACAATAGATTTTTGCTTCGCCTCAAAAAAAGCGGTCACTCAATAGATACGAAGAGTCATCATGTGGAAATAATATTTGTTTTTATTCATCCATTGATTCTTGGGACGTAGAAGAGCATAAGGATCGGAGAATTAAAGAAATGAACAAGAATTGATTTATAATGCATGACACACATAAATCATGCATACTCACATGATCCAAGCATCTTCATTTACACTTTACCTATACTCAATGCATAACAAACGCATGAATCATTCATACCTTATCGCTCGAATTGCAAGTATCATATACTTATTCTTCCTCTTTATCTACCTTCAAGATTAGACCAATTACGTTTTTTTTTATTCCTATTGATCTACGCATCGATAATCAATCTGAAGACGATCACTTGCACTTTGTCGATCTACGTATCGGTAACCAATTCGAAGACGATCACTTTCATTTCTGTCGATCTACGCATCCGTAACCAATCCGAAGACGATCACTTTCATTTCTGTCGATCTATCGGTAACCAATCCGAAGACGATCATCCTTTCATTCTTGTCGATCTACGCATCGGTAACCAATCCGAAGACGATCACCCTTCCATTCTTGTCGATCTACGCATCGGTAACCAATCTGAAGACGATCACTTTCATTTATGTTGATCTACACATCGGTAACCAATCCGAAGATAATCACTTTCATTTATGTCGATCTACGCATCGATAACCAATCCGAAGACGATCATCCTTTCATTCTTGTCGACCTACGCATCGGTAACCAATCCGAAGACGATCAATTTCATTTTTGTCGATCTACGCATTGGTAACCAATCTAAAGATGACCATTTTCATTCCTGTTGATCAATGCATCGGTAACCAATCCGAAGACGATCACTTTCATTTCTGTCGATCTACGCATCGGCAACCAATCCGAAGAGGATCACTTGCACTCTATCAATCTACGCATCGGTAACCAATCCGAAGACGATCATTTTTCACATTTCAAAAAAATTGCATCATTCCCACTTTAACATTTCAAGGGCACTTTAATTCATGCTTTTGTTATTGGACAAAATTTAGGTCCTTATATTTACTTATCTTTTACTTGATAACATGAAAATGAAAACCATTGTTATTCATATTTTTATATTTTCTTTTTCAAGTAAAATATAATTAAATAGGGGCAACTGTAGCACCCTAATTTTGTCCAACCTTTTTAAAATAAATAAAAAAACGAAAAATATATAAAAAAAAAGGAAATAGAATAATTATAATGATATCTCATCAATTTACATAACCAAATTAAATTACATTAAAATGAAACCAAATCAATTACAATAAAATTAAAACCAAATCAATTACAAAGTTTAAGCCAAATCAATTTACAATTTTAAAATTAAAACCAAATCAATTTACAATCAAATTACAAGCTTATGTTGCCTTCTCCTGTTCACTACTGCCTTGTCCTGTTCACTGCTGCCTTGCTCACTGTTGCCTGGCTCACTGCTGCTGATGCATTGCCTTGCTGATGCACCAGACTTACATCAAAGTTTTTTGTCCTGGACACAAAACAAGCCCAAAAGATGATATGTTTTGAAATACGTATAAAAAGTCAAACTCTCTTTGCCTCAGCCTTTGTTGTAAACGTGATATTGAACAAAAAGACAAACTGCCGAGTTTGAAGCAGAAACTAAAAGACAATTTATGTTGGATCCATGTACAAAGCTAAGACCCAAAGCTGCAAATATAAAAAAAAGCTTTTTAGCCCAGCAAACCAGCTCTGTTTCCTTTATACACAAATAGAAGTCCAGCAAATAAGCATCAACAGATAAAAACAAACATAAGCTAAAATCGTGAATAGATAAGAGATGTAGAAAAATTCAGATAATGAGCAAAAGAGATTAAACATCAAACAGGAAATTAGTGGAGAAGGACAAAAGCAAAGCAAGAAAGCAACTAAACAGATAAGAAAACTCTATAAATACACCTTATCAAATTTCATAAAGGAGAGGAAGGAACATTGACAAAAAATACCTAAAACGAAGAAGAAGAAGAAGAAGAAGAAGAAGAAGAAGAAGAAGAAAAAGAGCAATAGCAAAAAAAAAAAAAGACAAACAGAAGAAGAAGAGTTAAGGTAATTTTTTTTTCTCACTTTACATTACAGTTGTTCTTATTTTTTTATATAAAAAATGTAAAGTTTTTTTTTTTGATTTAGCAAAAGTAAGATAACATTATGAACGAAAACATAATAATGAGACTAAAGATCCGAATCACCTAAGTTGATATGTCCACCGTCGTCGTCGTATCCGCAGTCACCGTTTCCTTGTTCCTCTTCATATCCGCCGTCGCCATATCTGTAAACCTTGTGGCTCCTGCTGGCCGGCCACTCTTTTTCAGAACCGTGTGAATATGAGTGGGCATAACAGAGAAAGACAGGGAATGGGCATATGAGTGAACTGTGTGAGGCTTTTTTTTTAGAATCGTGTGTTCATGAAAGCGGCTGCCCCCTCAAATAAGGATTTTCATCTTATGTTTTTGACCTATTTTTTAGTTAGGTTGGGCTTTGGTCTTAAACAAAAAACAAGACACTGTTGAAACTCGGCCCATTTAAAAGTTGTTTACTTTATTTAATTTTTTAAAAAAATACAATAAAATATTATATTAAAGATTAATTAGATGTGACATCTTTTTAATCTTTGAGTTGTTAGGACACAAGTGGTACAACTTGATAGTTCTAAAACTCTCTTTATTTATTTATTTATTTATTTTATTTATTTATTTATTTATTTATTTATTTATTTATTTATTATTATTATTATTATTATTTAAATTAAGCTAAAATCGACTTATAAATTTGGTCAATTAGATGTGGTATTATTTTTTATCTTTGAGTTGTTAAAACACATATTGTACAATTTGGTGTTTTTTTTAAATTCATATCTAAACTGAAAATAATATAAAATATTTCTAAAAGGATTAATTAAATGAGACGTCTTTTTATTCTGAGTTTTTGAGACACGAGCTGTACAGCTTGATAGTCTTAAAACTAGCATTTCAAAATAATTATTCAATTTAAACAAGCTCATTTTCTTTTTCGTCAAAACTTTTTTTTTATATATATATATATAACAAAACAAATTTTCTTTAAAAAACAATCAAAACATTTTCTAACCAAGAATTACGTAGCTTTGATTTATCAATTGCACCGGGAGATACTTAGGAGCAAGATCACATTCTTGTCAAGCACATTAATAAAAAAATTCTTTTTTCTTTTTGTCCTTTATTTCTTAAGCACACATTTTTTCCAAAATCATATTAAAAAAAATTAATAATACGTGTTATACATATTTAATTATAAGGAGAAATAAATATACTTAAGTTAATATTAATCTTGCACAATTAATTATAGGTAACTATTTTTTAACGGATGTCGTAGGGTGCTAATACTTTCCCTACGCATAATCGACTCCTGAACTCAAAATTTGGTTTCAAAGACCATTTTTTATTTTCTATTTTTAAGGGTTTCCCAAGATTTTCCCTAATTTAAAATAAATTTTGGTGGCGACTCCATTGAATTCGAGAAATACTTGAGATTTTAAGCCGCGATAGCTCTGTTTCACATTCGGAGATTACCTAGTCTACTTCTTATCTTCCTTCAGTACTGTTTTAGTTGATTAATGGGAAAAATGAGAGATGGAGAAGACAATAAACAGTAACTGGTTGTTGGTGTGTTGGAGTGTTTTTTGAGAAATGGTTGTAGTCGAAAAAATGAAGAAGAGAGGCTGAAAAGAATCATTACCCCTGATTAAGGAAGAAAGAGAGATGGGAAAGTGACCCAGTCTCCTTTTGACACTTGGACCTTCTTAATACTGCCACTTTCCTATTTTCATTTTAACTTAAATCAATTATTACTAAAAAATAGAGTATTACAATTAAAATAACATTTCTAGAAATAATTTATTAATTTAAGTTTAGAAACATTTTCTAAAGTAGTAAGAGGGATGGTATATGATCAGTTTTGAATGATGTGAAATCAATACCTAAATTAATAGAGTTCAAGTTTAATTAGTTTGGTATAGTTTTGTTGAGACCCGAGCATGAAAAAATCAAACTAATTTAACTTGTTTAGATTGGATTTATGGATTCAAAAGAAAATTAATTTACTTCTTACCCCCTAGTTACAAATAACTATACGTAAACGTTAGCATATATGGGTACAAGAGTACGAGTATTTGAGTATCCACGCACCCAACTGCATATATGCATAGTATTTATTTATTAAATTATTTATTTATAATAAAATATATACAAATATAATTATTTTGATGGAGATTTGTGAGTTTTTTAAACTTTTTTTCTTTCTATTCCTTTTCTTGTTTTTTTTACATGTTTATTCATTAATGTTTGAGATTGAGAAGAATGAATTTACAAGCATATATCAAGTTTTTTAAAAACAAACAAAGCATAGTCGAGCCTCTCGGAGCTCCAAGAAATAGACATTCATATGATGACTGTGTCCCTTCAGTTTGAAACTTTTAAGTCCACTTACAACATAAATATAGAGATCTCATTTTTAAGAAATTATAAATGTACCCCTCAAATTATACCGGTATTATATCATTTTATTTTTCTGAAAAATTTATTTTTACGGAAAACTGTTTTCAACATTTCCATAACACAACTCATTATCGGAATACTTTTGTTAAGTTTTCCAGTAGTTACTGAAAAACTTAAAACCACAAGTTTCTGAAAACTTTTATAATTTTGTTTTTTAACAATTTGAACCTTCTGTATGCATTTTCAACCTTTTATACTAGAATTTTCTTTTAAAAGTTTTTGATACACACCTTTTCAACCTTCTGTAAAGGAAAATCTTTTAGGTACAAACCTTCTGGATACATATTTAACTTTTTATACCGAAAAACTTTTTTAAAAGTTTTCGGTACACACCTTCTCAACTTTCTGTACTGAAAAATATTTTTAGATGTTTTTCGGTACAAACCTTCCGTACATGAAAATATTTTTAAAGTTTTTCGATTAACCTTCTGTACCAAAAATCTTATAAAAAAATTTCCGGTAATTTCTAGAAATCTTTTACTTACCAAAAAACTTGAATTGTTTGGTCCGGAAATCTTTGAATAGTAAAATAAATAAATTTGAATTAATAAAATAATAAAAAAATCAGAATAAATTTGACATTTTTAAGATATTGTGGTAGTACAAGTAAAATTGAGAGGTACCGGGTATAATTTCATCATTTTTATGCTACCTTACCATTTTACACTTCCTAATTTATCTTACCCTTGAAAATCAGCATCATTATAAAAAAGATAAAACATGTTATCATGATCGTACTTATATACTTCATAATTTAAATTTGCATATTTTGAGATATTTTAGATGTTTACAGTTTTTTATGCTAAATTAGTTAATATTATCTTTGATTTGTAATATTTCTTCTTTTCAATTTTAAAGATCTGTTCATTGTTTTTTCAGCTAAGTTACAATAATATTTTGTTTTTAATGTTTATGAGTATGAGTACATGTATTTAAGTATCCAACAAGTATAGATATCAAAGTTGTTATCCACACAAATTTATATCTAAATACAAGTATTCTTTTCAAATCTGGGTACAAAGATACATATTATATAATCTTATTAAAACTTTGGCTAAATACTACATGTGGTCCCTTAACTTAATTTCGGTTAACGATTTAGTCATTTATCTTCTTTTTTTCCCTGATTTGGTCCTTTATGTTTTTAAATAATTTCAACGTTACCCTTTAAGTGGAGTTCCGTTAAGAAAGAGATAAAAAATCATTCATCTGGATCATTGCATATGTTCATCAAACCTCTAGGAACAATTGTCACTGATGTGAAGTGATGTCTATGAAGTATAAATACCTCACAACTTCTATTTTAACGAATTAATCCTACTACCAAACTTAGAACAAATTTTGAACATTTTTCTGAAATATTTCTAAAACATAAAGCGTAACTTTTTCTGAAAACGGAGGATGAGTTTTTTTTAAAAAATTTTCTTAACGGAACCCTACTTATAGGGTAAACCTGAAATTATTTAAAAATATAAAGAACCAAATCGAAAAAAAAAAAAGATAAATAACTAAATCATTAACTGAAATTAAATTAAGGGACTGCAGGTGTTATTGAGTCTAAATCTTTACTTATTATTCATCCCTAGAGATAAAGTATTTTGACAAGATAATCAAATGGTGGTGTGATGTGACTTGTGAGTCACTAACACCCACATAAATTAATGACACCATCTCTAGCCTTGTTTTTTTTACTCATAGTATTGTTGAAAAACACATGAGAAATTAAAAAAAATACAATCAAGTATAAAAATATAACGAAATTCTATTTAATTCATTAAAAAATCACAGTTATTATTTAATGACAATTAAAATATAATATTATATAATAATTTTTACAATACATATATTTATCTCAAGTACTTTCAAAAGATCAACGTATTTCAAAACCGACTCTTTTTTTTATTTAGGTAATTGTGATCTTCCAATAATATTTTTTAACAAATTCTCTTGACTGTCTTCTGAGCTAAAAGAATAAGATGTATTACTTTCTACACTATATAATCACCAAAAATTATTTATGAAGTGTTTTTTTTATAAACCAAAAGGTATAGTGCAAAATCATCATTATACAAATGTGTAATCACAATCAGGTTATTTACAGCACTACCTAAAAATTCATTAATAAAAATAGAAAAGAATTATAAAAAGTGGAGGGACCAAAACCAAACTCACAAAAAAAAATTAACAAAAACGAAAGAAGAGAGACTTACTCTATTATGAATGAAATACAATGTAGCAAATCATCCCAGCAAATAAACCTTGTGAAAACCTCCCCAATAATTAATCTTTTACCTCCCCAATAATTGTATAAAAACTAAAATCTCATCCCAAAATCAAATGAAGACATTTTTTCATGAAACAAAGAAAAACATGTTTTAATTATGAATTTAATAAAAGAAATATGTTTTAATGTTGGGAGAAAAAATTGACACATGCACTTTTCTCGTAAAAACTGGGTATTTGTTTATAGATGTATCTTACAAATAATGAAATGAATCAAATATTTCCATTGTATGGTCTGTTATTTTATCTGCTTTTGTTGGATTTTTTTTTATAATTTCTTTTTAAAAATGGAATAAGAAATCATTAAATTTGTATTTAATTATTAATTATATGCTCTTGTTTGAGAAAATAATTCTAAAATGTAATTTCAAAATAATTGTAATATGGAAACCGATAATATTAATATTTTACCTTGTATCATTTTATAGACAGTCAATATACTTATACTTAATTAATATTAATATTTATAAATTATGATTTAATTTATATATACGGACAGTGTAAAAGTTTTTTACATTGTCAGTCAATCTCAGCCGTCGAATCATAAGAATTTTTTTATTTTTATTATAACTATATCAAAAGTCACAATTATGAATGATTGTGATGTTCTGACAGTGTAAAATTTGCATAATAATTAAACTCTTATAAATTATTGACAAAGAATGATAAATAAAAGTGAGTTAACTCGTCAATTATACTAATTTTTATAACATGAAAAATATAGTTTATTTGGAATATTATTATAATAATGTTTATTTTTTAAATAAATCATGCTAATTAAAGGATTGCCTCATGAAAATTTGCTGTTTATAATTTGGTGTAGTGTATGTATATGAGGAACCAATCATAAAATGCTTTGAAAACATAGCAGTTAAAACTTAGTAAAATGAATACTCACGTACATAAGGTTAACGGAGTGATCAAAACTTGAAACCGTTTAAAAATGAACCAAACAAAATATTGAGCATATGTTAGGAATAAACACAATTCAACCAACTTTTAGAAATTAATTAAAGCTCAACCAAATGAGTAAACCTTCATATGCTAAACACAGTATTCATAACCAAATTAAATTGCATAGAAAGATATCAAACGTCAACATCCACAACATCATACAAACACGATATTCTCTGTTAAAAAAAAAATATACAAACACCATATTATTCCTTTTTACTCAAAAGGTTGGTTGAACTTGGTTCCTAAATTTGTCGAAAAGATCTGAAAATATATCGATAAATACGTTGTAAGCTATAAGTATATACAAATAACAACAATATAGCTAGTTGGAACATATCTTAAATGATAGAAAAGAAAAATGTTTGGAAACATTTTTCTACTAGAGACACACTCATCTTTATTTTATTTTTTTAATAAGCAAAATTATATTAAAGGGAGTACTCCAACTCATGCAACAAATAAAAAGTTAGGACTCAGTATCATAAAACAAAAGTAATATATATATGTTAAAAGTCTCATGTTGGATGAGAGAATGTCAGTGGTTATAAGTAGATATTCCTCATCATACAAGCTAGTTTTGTGGGATTGTGTAATGTCCAACTCAAATTTTAAGATGGTATCAGAGTCTATTCGGCTATCCAATATCTATTAGGCCACCTACTATCAGGTTACCCCTATCGAAACGTGAGGAGATTCTGAGCCGACCTTTAAACACTGTATCCAAGTGTCATGCTTCTAAATCCAGTTATCGTGTTCCAAGTATTTAGGATATATATATATATATATATATATATATATATATATATATATATATATATATACACCAACACATAGTTAATTAGCACAATCCGACTACCTAAACATACTCATCTTTATACCACTGCACTCAGTTAAGTAAAATGGGACATGAGACATGAGAGTACAATATGATTTTTGTTTGCCTTATATGCACTTTTAATCTCTTATTTTGCCTAAAATAAGTTTTTTGTTTTTTTATTTATTTTTAAAATCGGTTTTATTTGTCTTTATTAACTAATTCTTGCGATTTTTTGATCTCAGCCATTTTTAATGATATTGCACACTAATTAATGATGTGTCATTCTAATTAATGACATGACATTTAAATGACATTTGTGGTTGGATAAAATATTTCTCATATCATTATTGTTTTAGTTAATTTTGTTATTTATTTTATTATATATTAAATTATAAAAATAAAATAAATAAATTTTAGATATTTTTTATGTAAATATTTTAAAATTTTAAATTATTAAAAAAGTTAAATAAAATAAATAATTTTAAAAATTATATTTAAATTTTTTAAATTTAAATATTTTAAGGACAATCCACAAGAGAAATGGAAGACAATCAAATTTGAGCAAGGACTTAAGCCTGAGCTACAAAGTCTAGGGTGGCTGAGCAAAAGATGCAAGCTAGGACATAATTTAACTAGAAAGAATAAGGGATGTGAAAAGTGTGGATTCAATCTTGGAGATCAGTCGTGTCCAGCAGCACGAATTACATGTCTTAAATGTAGAAATATTATATATTTTTCTATATGTTGCAAGGGTGGGGGACAATCCCAACATATGACTACTGATTCATCTTTGTTTGAATGTTTTGTGTTTGCTTTAGCTAGTCTTTAGCATTTAGTTGAGGGAGCTCAAGGATACATGCTCTTATTTTATTCTAAGGTTGAGGTTGAGGATAATTTAACTTTGATGCCTGTAGTTTATGAATTTTCGGATGTGTTTCCTAAAGATGTATCTAGCTTACCCCCGAATAAAGGTTTTTTATTTATTGATTTAGTGCCACTGGGTGGTCCAATATCAATAGCACCTTATAGGATGTCAGCACTAGAGTTGGATGAACTCAAGGAACAATTGGAAGATTTAGTGGTAAAATGATTCATTAGGCCTAGTGTGTCACCTTGGGGAGCGTTAATACTTCTAGTAAAGAAGAAAGATTGGAATACGAGGTTGTCTATATCCTATAGAAAATTGAATTATGTTACCATTAAGAATAAATATCCCTTGCCTAGGATAGATTACGTCTTAGGTCAGTTTAGAGGAATTTAAGTATTTTCTAAGATAGACTTGAGGTCTAAGTACCATCAAATTAGGGTCAAGAGTGAAGATATTCCCAAGACAACTTTTAGGTTAAGATGTCGACACTATGAATATGTAGTGATGCCTTTTGAAGTTACCAATGCCGCTGCCATTTTAATGGATTATATGAACCGAATTTTTAGACATTTCTTAGATCAGTTTGTTGTAGTTTTCATAGATGATATTCTAATTTACTCTAGGAGCTTGGATGAGCATGAGAAACACTTGAGGATAGTATTGCAAGTTTTGAGAGACAATAAATTGTATGCAAAACCTGAGAAATGTGAGTTCTGACTTGAGAATAGTAAAGTAGATGCAATACTAAGTTGGATCCAACCTAAATTAGTGACTGAAGTAAAGAGTTTCCTAGGATTGGCAGGTTACTATAGGAAATTTATAGAGGGATTTTCTAGCCTAGCCTTACCTCTCACAAAGTTAACTAGAAAAGGGAAACTTTTGTGTGGGACCAAGAATATGAGGATAATTTCAAAGAGCTTACGATAAGATTAGTTTGAGCACCTATTTTAGTTATGCCATATCCTCCCATGAATTTTGTGGTTTATTGTGACACCTCTAAAAATGAATTAGGATGTATTTTAATGCAAGAGGAAAGGTGGTAGCTTATGCATCGATAAAACTTAGGTTGCAAGAGGCGAATTTTTCAACCCATGATATTGAATTAGCAGTTGTAGTTTTTGCTCTGAAGATTTGGAAGCATTACTTGTATGGAGAAAAAATTGAGGTTTTTAGTAATCATAAGAGCCTTAAGTATTTTTTTGATCAAAAGGAATTAAATATGAGGCAAAGAAGGTGGATGGAGTTTCTTAAGGACTATGATTTTCAATTGAAATAACACCCTGGAAAAGCTAATGTAGTGGTTGATGCTCTAAGTAGAAAGTATCTACATGTGGCTTGTATGATGGTACAAGAGAGAGGCCTATTAAAGGAGTTTAGAGATATGAATTTGGATGTGTTCCTTAATTATTTAAGCTTGAATCTAAATAAGATAGAAATCAGTAGCAACTTGAGATAGCTAATTAAGACAAAACAACTCCTAGATAAAGAATTACAATCTCTTGTGGACAAAAAGGATTATACCTTATCCGTTGATGGTTTAGTGTTGTTTAAGGATAAAAAATCATTGTTCCTAGGAAGATGAGTCTTAGAGATAAAATTTTAGAAGAAGCTCATAAGAGTAAGTTCACAATACACCTAGGAATAACTAAGATGTATCAAGATTTGAGAAAAATGTATTGGTGGCCAGGAAGGAAAAGGAATATAGTTATATTTGTGTCTATGTCTCTAGTGCATCAGAAGGTTAAGATTGAACACTAAAAGCCTTCAGGATTGTTACAACCTTTTGAAATTCCAGAGTGGAAATGGGAGAGGATATCTATGGATTTTGTGATGGGTTTGCCTAAGACGCTACCATTAAAGCAAACTATAGTTTGGCTAGACTAGTTGGTCTCTGACACGCACCTCTAGTGATGCAAGCGACGCTCTATTTCGATTGACTCCGATAATGCAAGCAATGCTTTGGTTCTAATGACTCTGGAAATACGTGATATGTTTTGTTTTAGTTGTCTCTAATGAATACATCTATGCTTTGTTCATCTGCCTCTAATAAGCTTGACAAGCAAGTGATTGTGTGCCTTTGCTAATCATATCATCACATCAAGTATGTGATCATCTGACTCTTATTTATGATGTATGATCTAAAATAAGTTGACGCTCTGATTTAAGTCAATGCTCCTATGAAGACCAAGCCTTTGCGCATCCTCTGATGAACATTCTGAATTTGCTACTTGTCTAAATGTCTATGAGACATCTAAGGATCACTAACGGAAAGCTCTTCCAAGAGTTTTCTAAGCTAATGTAGAATGAATTTGAGATGAGCATGATAGGAGAATTAAAATTCTTTCTTGGAATTCAAATTCATTAAAACCCAAAGGGTGTACTCATTCACCAGACCAAATACACAAGAAAAATGGTTAAGTTTAAAATAGATTATTGTAAGTCAATGTTTACACCTATGCATCCAATATGTTCTCTTGACAAAGATGAGTCATGTAAAAAGGTAGACCAAAAGGTATACAGAGGAATGATAGATTCTCTTCTTTACTTACTACCACCGAACTTGATATTCTGTTTAGTATGTGTGCGCCAGATTTTTGTCTGACTCTAAAGAATCTCACTTTACAACTGTGAAGAGGATCTTTAGATATCTGAAAGGAACCACTAACGTTGGCTTGTGTTATAAGTCATCCTCTAAGTACTGGTTAGTAGGTTTCTTTGATGTTGACTATGTTGGCGATAAACTAGAAAGGAAGAGCACTAGCGGAAATTTCACAATCCTTAGTGATAATGTAATCTCTTGGTCAAGCAAAAGACAATGGACTATTTATCTATCTACAACAGAAGCATAGTATATCTCAGTAGCTAGTTGCAGCACTCAACTATTGTGGATGAAACATCAACTAGAACATTTCAAAATTTATGAGAGTAACATTCCCATCTTCTGTGATAATACTTCAACCATATGTTTAACCAAAAACTTTATTTTATATTCAAGAGAAAAACATATAGAGATTAAACATCACTTCATAAGGGGTTATGTCTAGAAGGGTATTTTAGACATTAAATTTGTTGACACTAATCATCAATGGGCTGATATTTTCACAAAACCCCTTGGTGAGGACATATTCAATCTTATAAAGAAACATCTAAATATTATGTTTATTAAAGAATGATGTTGAATCCTCTGTATGCTTTGCCTCTAGTAAAATAGAGTGAATGGTTAAATATATGTATGCTTTACCTCTGATGAAATTGAATTTATTTGTGTCTTTGATCAATCTAAATTCAATTAATCTTGAATATGAACAGTTTTCTTCTCATAAGGTGTGATACTCTGACAGGTGTTCTCACACGTGCGCACTACTATAGACGTTGAAAACTTAACTGTTTTTGGCTTTTAAAATCATTTATTACTCACAATCACTCATAACTCTAACAACTCCCACACTTTCATTTTTGCAACCGTTAAACTTCCCCGTTCTCCCTTAATATCTTCTGCTTCAATGGCTTCAAGTTCCTCCTCAATCCCCTTAACTAGAAACATCTCCTATGTTCCTACACTACAATTTAATCTGGATCAAATATAGATTTTCATGAACTGAAGGTTGACTTCCCAAACCTAGCTGAGAATGTATTTGACTTCATCCAGGACCTTACTAGAGTAGGTTGGTTTGAGTATTTCAACCTAGAACAAGAGGTTGCTTTGGATGTCTTGGTAAAAGAGTTTTGGAGGTTTGCTGATGCAAACTCAACGGCGAGGTATCAAGCACTATGTTGGGTCTCCCTATCAAGATCACTCAGCAATCCCTTGTTGTCATCACCAGATGCCTAGATGAAGGCATGTTGCTTGAAAATGGGTATAAGTCAAGGGTTGGCTCATTCAGAATCGACAAAGAACTGTTTGAAGACCTGAAGGTGGACTCCAAGTTTGTACACCTTAAACCCAAGTCCAGAGTTATGTTCAAAATTATGATTGGGTGTGTGGTGCCCAAAGGTGGGTCGGTGGACCTTGTTAGCAAAGACCACAAGGGTCTAATGTGGAACCTATCTCAAAGGATCAGGCGAACCTTCCTCACATCATACTGGAACACATAAGGTCATGTGCCATCAACTCCAAGACATGAAATATTAAGTCTATCCCCTACCCTAGATTGATAATTGCAGTACTCATGCGTACTTCTCTTATTCAGGCTCTAAAGGAAGTTGGAGGATTCGTTCAAGATGAATACTTGGTCTCTTCATCTGCTCCCACATTCAACATCTCCAACCTCATCAAGATGAGACTGATATCTCCCAGGAATTGTGTTCGACCTAGTGGTTATACCAGAAGATCAACAGGTCAAGAAATTAGCTCTCAGGTCTCCCTTTTGAGATTGATGACTCATTTTCTCCCATATTTGCATACGACGAAAAGGAAGTTGTTGTGGGATATCTGCAGATATGTGAGATTGGCCAAGCTATGGCCCTAATTTGTCGCCCCAAGCTATGGCCCCAATTGAAGAGGATCAAGAAGAAGCACCCAACACTGATGAAGACACGACAACCCCTCTTCAGAGGAAGAAATATAAGGTACATTCAAATTATGAGCAACCTATTACTATCCTCCACTCTGAACCTGAACCAACCCCTTCCATACCCTCTCCCCAACAAACCAATATAGTCAGCCCTCCCTATAACCCTCCACCTGTTATACCTACTACCTCTGACTTTAACACCTTAGATGAAATGTTTGAGGCTACCCTGGCTGAGCATTTTGCCTCCCTTTGCTAAAGAACCCATCACTTCACTGTCCAACCAAAAATTCCAACTCAAACACCTACCTGTTCCACCCCCATAACTAACCCCACCTCACCAAACCTTGTGAATCAGCTTCCCCAAGAAGCTGAAGCAGCAGCTCAAGTCCTGGTGGACTTAGTCTCTATACATCATCAAATGACTCCTCTACATCTCCCTCCATAGCTTTCCCCTGTGACTCTGCTACCTCCCCTATCCCTCTTGCCCTCATTCTCTTCACACAATACATTCCCTCTGGCTTTCCAGATCTCCAAACCTTCATTACCTCCCTTACTGCCAAAATTTCCTCCACCTAAAATAGAAATGCTCAAAGTTTGGATCCTATTGATTTTCCCAATCAATGGAACAAAGTCCTCTTGTTTGTCACAATTTGGATTTAAGACAACAAGGATCATGGACAACAGTTTGCTTCGCATAACTCTGGATCATCTACTTATGGATCTTGCAGCTTCAAAAAGAAAAGAGCAATCCATTTAGAAAGCTTCTAACAGCCACATTAGCAGATCGTCAAGGGATGCTCCATCTCCATCTACCCGCGTTCTTCTAAAATCTCCAGTGGTTGCTCCAGTAACATCATTGCAACTTCTTGTGCTCATCCCACAGATTGTGATACGCATTCTCGATGCTCCTCTTGCTGCTACCTTAGGGTCTACAGACTATGCTTCTGGAAGTCCCTCTGCAACTCCCTCGTGCCTTATGTTTGATCCTTCTCAGTTATTCAAAAAGGAAGATTTTGATCGATTGGAAGCCAACACTGAGGTGTTTATGGAACAAACTGCCAAAAATCATGAGGATATTATTGAAGTAGAAATGTCAAGTTACAAGGAAGGGGGTTTGAATTGTAATCTTGCCTATTTAAAATTCCCTGTTAAAAACTTAAGAAAAAAAACAACTCAAGAATGGTCTTGGTTATGAAAACAGAAACGGAGAACGTTCTTGGTTTTGAAACAAAAAACGCAGAACGTTCTTGATTAGTTAAAATTACAGTTTTTAGTTTCTTTATTTAACTTTGACAATAAAAATAACTGAATGTAAATAGAGATAAGGAAGAGATACCACATAAAGATATATCCTGGTTCACCCAACGTGGGCTACGTCCAGTCCTCACAACTATACTTCCTTTCCACCCAGAAAGGATTCAATCAAGTCACCTAACTAATCTGCTAGGATTTTACAATTAACTCTTTTAATCACACTCAAACTATAAACAATCCTTATAGTTATGAGTTTACACAATAATGATTTAAAGTTTTGGTTGAAACTGATTATGCTCAACTCTTGTTTGAGAATAAAATCAGAATAAAAGAACTCAGTAATATGATATGTAGGTATGAAACGATTTCAGACTGATTTCTTTTAGGAATGATATAGCTTCAAGAATGCAAGTGAATGTGATTTAATGAGAATACTTGGCACTTGAAGTTATGATTTATGCTTGTGAATTTGCCTTCCTTTTATAGATGATTTGAGCAATTAATTCTGGTCAGAAAGAGTTGTTGGTAGTGGTATGTTTTGCTTCTGACAGAAGCAACAAATCTGTTGAGGAAATGCACCATTCATGTGACAGTTTTGGGCCTTGCTGTTTGGGCCGTTTTGCTTAATTTCGCACAAACTTCCTGCGCGCTTAATGACCCATTAAACTTTGATAATACTTGATGATAATTGGGCTTTGGTTTGGACACTTGATTTGATTCAAAACTGATTGGAAAGGTGTGAATAATTTTCTGCAGAACTAAGAAGTCTTCTTGTGCAGAAACAGAGATTGTTCGTCTAAAAAACGGAGAACGTTGATTATAGGTGGAGAAAGATGATCAATCTGATCTGATAGACTTCTGGACAATCTGATGACTTATAATCAATCTTGAAGTTCAATTTTGTTCAACTTTCTTGACAGTTCCAGACTGGAGAAAGTTGCAGTCCGTTTTTGACATGCTTAGATTCACGATGATTTATCTTAGTGATTCGAGAACCGTTTTGAGTAAAAATGATTGCTATCTGTTCCTTGCCATGTAATGATGAAATTAGTATAAAGGATTAAGGCATAATCATTGTAAAAGTGTTGGAGAAAGATTGGTGAAGTGGCTGTGACAATCATTCTTGATTCTGCTGATTTTTCTCTATTTTGTACTGTTTATGATCATGACTGTTTTATTTATTTTTGATCTGATTTCTTTGCTTTGCTTGGTTCCTATCTTTAATAAAAACACTCAAGAGCACAGATTAAATTAACATAACATGTAGAATCAATATTAATATTCTTAATTAATCTTTGTTTATTTTCATCAAAACTTAATTTGAGAGTTTGTCTTAACAATTTAGAATACCCTTAGTTTAATTATGGCTAGGCTCACAAATCCTAAAACTTAGTTGCCTGTATTTTTGAGAATTTTTAAGCAATTAATTTTGGTCTTTTATGAACTTGAGTTACTAATGCACATTAAAATTCTCTCTCAAAATATCTTTCATCTTATGAATTTAACATACATATTGTAAGGGGTAGCTTTGCTCTAATAATTTTATACTTTATTAAAATTAAAAATTGTTCACAAAAATATATGTTTGTCATCATAAAAAATGGGGTGATTGTTAGAACCAATTTGGTTTGGAGAACTACTTGTTTTAATGATAACAAAATCAGTTTGTGGGAACAATTTAAAGCACTAACGTTTTGTTTAAGTGTGCAGTTCCCATATCAAGTAAATTTTATAGGAACAACAAGACTACGCTTCACTCCATTTTTCTAAGTCTGGTGAAAGCGCTCTGACACGCCCTCTAGTGATTTAAGCGACACTATGTTTCGGTTGCCTCTGATAATGCAAGCAATGATCTGGTTCTGGTGACTCTAGTTATACATGATATATTCTGTTTCAGTTCCCTCTGATGAATGCAGTTATGCTTTGTTCGTCTGCCTCTGATAATCTTCACAAACAAGTAATTATGTGCCTCTGATAATTACATCATCACATCAAGTATTTGATCTTCTGACTCTGATTTATGGTGTATGCTCTAAAAGATGTTGAAGCTCTTATGTAAGTCAACGCTTCGAATAAGACAAAGCTTCAAAGAAGACAAAGCCTTTGTGCATCCTCTAATGAACATCTTGAATCTGCTACTTGTCTAAAGGTCTGTGAGACATGCTCTGATCATTGTATCCTCTAGTTCTTCCTCTTCGTACCAAGAGACGTCGAATCAATTACAAGGATCCCTTTTGGAAAGTATTCTATGGCAAATCAATCTCAAAAGATTTGATATGAAACATCAAGATTTATGTTGATTTCTTGCAATCAAGACAACGGCCAGAAACCCTAAATGATCTCTTGTAGCCAAGCCCAGTAGTGGGAATATTCGTAACTTAGCCCAGAAATTCTAAACGATCTCTGAGAGAACAAATCCGTACTCTCTTGTGAGAGCTTTTTCAGAAAACCTTAACCTATTCTCTTGTAACCTAGCCCAGTAGTGGCTACCCTCATCACCAGCTTGACTATACTAAGCTAGAAGGTTGAGAAGACTTGAAAAAAGTCAGTTTGACTAGTAGGTGTTCATCGAAAGTTTAATTCTGTGGTGAACTAGTGGATTAAATCCTCCAGGTTGAAGGGATTGTACGTAACTATTGGAACCAAGTTGGTTTTCCACTTAGAGCTTTAATGTTAACAAAAGTATTTTATGAGAAAAATAAATTGGAATTAATAGCTTCATTAAGTATGAAAAAATTGGAAGAAGAAAATCATAGGAAGGTACCAGAGGAAACGACCAGAGGATAGCCACGAATACCACCAGAGAATGCCCACCAGAGGATATCACCAGAGGAAGTGACTGGAGGAAGTAAAAAGTTCAAAGGAAACAAAATCAAATTAGTCAACGAAATCCTCAAAATCATACAAATGCACGATCTGGAAAAGAACGCGCATTTGCCTCTAAAGTATGGGTCTAAAGATTGCCTCTAAAGAATTCGTTGTTGGAACCAAGTTTATTTTATGCTTAGAGTTTTGATGATAACAAAATTATTTAATGAGAACAATATATTTGACTTCAAAGAGTATCAAAGAAGATTCATGTTTTAGAAGAAAATCTAAAATAAGATTTGATTCAAATTTATAATTGATGAAAATCTAAAATAAGATTTAATTTACATTTATAATTAAAGAAAACTTTGACCAAGTTGAAAAGAAGATATGGTGAAGATTTGAACAAGATTTTTCTAAACAAAATATGAACTAAATCAATCTGAAAAATTTACAAACGTAATCTTAACAAAATATGAACAGAATTAATCTGAAGAATTTAATTACAAACTCAATCTAAATAAAATAGGAACATAATCAATTTGAAGAATTTACAAACTCAATCTGAACAAGATACAATTCAGAATTAAACAAGGCTAAAGAAGAAGATCATCGAAAAACAGAAAAGAGTAGAAAAGCTCATGCTCAAAATTCCAAATTCATCTTAGAGTTCAAAGAGAGAAACACTTGTTCAAGTTAGAAATATTTTCTGAGTGTTCTTTTCTTAGAGTGTGAGAGTTATTATTATTATCAACTTTGTTAGAAGCAAACACTTAAAGTTCCAATCTTTTGTATCCAAATCGATAGTGGTTTAGTTCTTTCTTCAATATGGGGTTGTTAGGTTGTTAGGATAAGACTTGGCTTGTAGGGTCAAGGTGGTTAGTTCCTCAAAAGTCTGGGGTTGTCAAGCTATTTTGGGAAGACTGGCTTGGATGGTCAGGTTCTTTATAATTCAAGGTATTTGAATTAGTGGATTAAAGCCTTTTGAATGAGGGGACTAGATCTAGCCAAGTTAGTTGTGAACTAGGATAAATCTATGTGTCCAATTATTTATGCTTTCATTATTTACTACCTCTGAACCCGATTGCTATTTATCTAAGTAATTCATAAAAACCAACCAACCTTCATCAAATTAGCAAAATATTATCAACTTTGGCAAACACAATTAAACCCCTTTTTCTCGTGTTTGCTCCTTCATTCAGTGCCTCTGAAGGTTCAGCGTGTTTCTAGAGTTTCCATGCTTGTGATGAACAGTTATTTCTGCATGCTCTGATGAACAGTATTTCTACATCCCTCTGATGAACAATTATTTCTGCATGCTCTGATGAACAATATTTATGTATGCTCTGATGAATAGTATTTCTGCATGCCTCTAATGAACGATTATTTTTGCATGCTTTGATGAACAATATTTCTGCATACTCTAGTGAACAATATTTATGCATACTCTAACAGTAACTTACGCATGCCTCTAAAGTATGAAGCAACTCTTCAAGCCTGCATCTAAAACAAACATTCCACTAACTCTGAAGATTGCAACACGTTCCAATAATGTTGCCTCTGAAGTTGCAATGACTCTGAAGATTGCAACACGTTCCAGAGTGTTGCCTCTGATACACAGCACACTCTTAAGAAGCACTAACTCTGAAAATGAAACAAAGGTGAAGTTGTCCATGCCACTAATTCTAAGTCACGCAGCTTTACATCTCCCTTTGATTATTAAACCAACACATCATATGACTCCAAAAATGAAAGTCAATGATTCTGACGGAAAAATTCAATGACTCTAAAGAAAGGTCAAAGGCTCTGATAGATAGAGCAAAATACTGAATTGGACTTAGTTGTATCCTTACTTCTAAAGGTCCAAAAACAAGCTCAGTTTTGTTCCCGTCCAGATCAAATCAAGCGTATGAAGGAAGACTCAAATAAATCAATCTAGAAACGTAATTTGAACAAATGCGCACAATATCCTTCTAGAAAAACTACTCAAGATCATATTCAGAAATAACAAATTGCCTCAAGATCATATTATCAAAACACATCTTTCAGAATTATTTTTGAATAAAATCATTGTTGACTAAGCTGGAATGGAGATATGATTTAGAATCCACAAGGGAATAAATTTAAACCCTAATTTCATCTATAAATAATGGTTCAAGGCTGAAGAAGAATGCAAACACAACAATATATAGAAAACCTTACGAACTCCAATTTCTCTAAGTACTAAGAATTCAAGATTTCAGTTTCAGCAAAGGCACTCGTTCAACTTTATATTATTTAGTGCTTAGTGTTTCATTGTTAGTGTGAGAAAATCATTATAATCAATCTGCTTAGTAGAAGCAAAACCAAATCAATCTCAAACTCTTTGTAACCCAACCCGATAGTGGCTTTTGTGTGCCTCAGGCAATATGTAGATCTCAGGTTGTGTTGAGAAGACTTGAACTGTAGAGTCAAATGGGTAGTTTGCCTTCAACAATCTAGGGTTGTTAGATTGTGTGGATAAGACTTGGCTTCTAGGGTCAAGGTGTTTGTGTTCCTCAAAAAGTCTGGGTTTGCCACGCAATTTTGAGAAGACTGACTTGTAAGGCCAGGTGTTGTGTAATTCAAGGAGTTAAATTGGTTTTGAGGCTCCAAAAGACACAATTGGTTTTGAAATATCCATAAAGGATTTTGAAATTGATCAAAAGAAATAATACCAAATGCATCATAAAGCCAAAACCTTCATGATGAATCATATCACCTTCAAAAAGTTTGAAAAATGTAGCAACAAAGAAATAACAAAAAGTATCTTTGATGCTATGGTTTTCAACTACGAAGGAAATAAGTAGGTACAAGAAGCCAAAGCAAATGTACTCGTAAAAAAGTATGAACTCTTTTAGATGGAGGAAGATGAAGATAATGAGAAAATGTTATCTAGATTCCAAACTCTGGTTTCTTGACTGAAGATTTTCCAAAAGAGTTGCACTACTTCTAACCATGTCAAGAAGATTCTCAAAAGTCTTCCTAGTAAGTGGAGACCAAAGGTAACAGCTATTCAAGAGGCTAAGGATCTAAACAAACTGCCTCTAAAAGAGCTAACGAGGTCACTCATATCACATGAGATTGAACAGGTTAAAGATGAGCCCAAAAAGAAGTCAAATTCCTTGGCCCTCAAATCCCAAGGAAAGAAGACGGATTCTAAGGCTATGCAAGCAACCAAAGATCAAGAGGAAAACGAATTGGAAAATCAGAGTGAAGACTCAGATGATGAAGATATGTCATTTATCTCAAGAAAAATCTAGCACATGTAGAAAAACATAAATAAATGTTTTCTCAAAAGAGATTTGAAACGGTCCCAAAATAACATAGAAGGAAATGAAAAGTTAGAGAAGAAGAAACTCATTTGTTATGAATGTAAGGAACCAAGCCATTTCAAATCAGAATGTCCTAAGCTTGAGAAAGGAAAATCCTAGAGGGAAGACTTCAAGAGAAAAAAGAAAGGTCTTATGTCTACTTGCAATGACTCTGATGAATCATCTAATCAAGATGAAAAACATGCAAACATGGCTCTAATGACAGATACTTCCTCTGACTCTAACCCTGACTTTGACTCTAACGATTAATCTTTTGAAGAAGAAATTTATGTATTCTTTGACCTATCTCGTATTGAACTCATAAATATGTTAAATGAGTTTCTCAACAAGAATCATAAGGTTTGTTCAAAACTTAAGTCACTCAGAAAACCTCATGACATCTTAACAAACAAATGCAGTTCCCTTGAAAAGAAGTTTGAAAAGCTTAAAAAGGAAAAATCTAACTCTAAAAGAAAATGTTTCAAAAACTTCAGAGGATAAAGTCTGCAATTTTGTTAAGTATGAAATAGCTTTTCAAGAATTTCTTGTAAACGGCATAGACAGAAGTAAACAAGCTTCTATTATCTATGGTGTTAGCATAAACAATAAATGTGGCATAGGCTTTGAAAACCAAAAGAAAATCCTAGATTTACTTTGTCCGATATTGTTTGCACATACTGCCAAAAGAAAGGTCACAATATAATAACGTGTCCTATGCAGAAAACATGGAAACACAAGACACCTTTCATAACTCACAAACTTGGACCCAACCAAATTTTGGTACCTAAGAATAAAATAATATATCTTACAGATATCCTTAGCAACAAAGTTAAACATCAGTGATGGTACCTGGATAGTGGATACTCACGACACATGACGCGAGAAACGTCTATGTTCCAAGACTTGACCCTCAAGAACGGAGGATTCGTAGGCCTTGGAGGTGATCAGAAGGGTAAGATCATTGGACACGACAAAGTAGGTCATGGTTCTTTTCCCTCTATTAAGAATGTTTTACTTGTAAAAGGACTAATGCATAACCTATTGAGCATAAGTCAATTAAGTGACATTGGTTATGATGTTGTCTTCCATCAAAAGTCTTGTAAGGCAATATGTCAAACAGATGGATCCATACTATTTACTGGCCAAAGGAAAAACAACATTTACAAAATAAACTTATCTGATTTAAATAAACAAGAAGTCAAATGTCTTCTGTCTGTAAGCGAGGAACAACAGATCTGGCACAAAAGATTAGGACATGTCAATTTGAGGTTAATCTCAAAATGAAAAGACGTGAATTAGTTAGAGGCTTGCCAAATCTTAAGTACGAATCAGATGTTATTTGTGAGGCATGTCATAAAGGGAAACAAACAAAATCGTCTTTTTCCTCTAAAATGTTGTTTCCACTTCTAGACCACTTGAACTTTTACATCTTGATTTATTTGGCCCTATAAACACTACTTTTGCCAGTGGTAAAAAGTATGGACTCATTATTGTTGATGACTATTCCAGATAGACATGGGTAAAGTTTCTAAAACACAAGGATGAGTCACATAAGGCTTTCACTACCTTCTACAAACAAGTGCAAAATGAAAGGGTTTCTGCATAGCAACGATTCGTAGTGATCATAGGGGTGCATTTGAAAATAAACTTTTTGAAAACTTATGTGAAGAGAATGGTATTTTACATAACTTTTCCTCCCCTAGAACAACTCAATAGAATTGTGTTGTAGAAAGCAAAAACAGATCTCTTCAGGAGATGACACATACCATGATTCGCGAAATGAATGTTGCCAAACACTTTTGGGCAAAAGTAGTGAACATTGCATGTTATATTCATAATAAAATTTATATTAGACATATTCTAAATAAGACTCCTTATGAATTGTGGAAATGAATAAAATCCAACATTTCATATTTTCATCAGTTTCATTGCATATGCTATATTTTGAACACCAAAGACAATCTTGACAAGTTTGACTCATTATCTAAAAAGTTCATCCTTTTGGGATACTCTAAAAGGTCTAAAGCCTATAGGGTATACAACAAAGAAACATTGATTGTTGAGGAATCAATCCATATAAGCTTTGATGACAAAAAGCTTGACCATAAAAAGGAAAAGCTAGACGTAGACTTTGTAGATCTATTGATTTCAGAGGAATCAACAAAGTCAGTCCAAAATGAATCAAAAGATATGCCTAAAAATTTAAATCAAAAGCATCAGGAATCCAAACCTGCAAATTAAGAAGATCCAACGATTCAATATAAACAAATTAGACTGACTATGACTTACAATTTCGATGATCCAACGACTCAATCTCAACTAATTAGACTGACTATGACTTAGAAATTCTAACTTCGTTGATCCAACAGTTTCAATCTTAACATATTAGACTCACAAAGACATTGAAATTTTAATTTTATGATCCAACAGTTTATTTTTAACTAATTAGAGTGATTATGGGTGGACAATGGGCGGGTTCGGGCCCAAATTTTAAATTCGATCCAATACGCGGGTGGTGAAAAGAGGCCCAATTTCGCCCATTTAAATTTTCGGTTTGGACGGGTGTCGGGTCACGGGTGAGCGGGTCTTACGGGTGGGTAAATTCGGGTTAGACACTTCTTGGGCTATGTCATATTTGTTGAGTCAAAATTGGTTTTTTTGTCCAATCAAGTCCGTAAATTTTTTTTTGGGCCATTCAATAAAATTTGCCCCAATTAATTTTACCAAGCATTTTTATATTTATTTAAGAGGTTAATTTGAGTAAAACAATTTTGTTAATTTATTCCTTTAATATTAAATTATTGTTGACTCAGTTTTCCTTTGAGTAATCAACCCTTTTACAATGCAAAACTAATCAAAATAGTAATACTTTCATTTATATTAATCTAATTTTGTCTCACTTTTAAATTGATTATTTTTCCTTCAAAATTTAGATATTGTCCCATTTTTTCATTGATTGATGATGAACCATGAGACCATAGATCAACAATCAACAGAACAAGATTTAAGCCTTCAATGGTACTGCATATCATTTCAATCCACAAATAAAATTTCATATTCTTTCAAAAATGTGATTAATTCCAGCCATAAACCTGCACATAGAACATATAGACAAACTATAATTAGTAGGAATAAAACATTATACATTTTTTAGGAATAAAAAAAAAAACCAGAACGCTTAAACAAACCATAATCATTATCCAAACCTTAAACTAGAAACCTTCACATAGAACACCTAAACAAACCATAATCAGTCTCTAAACCTGCACATAGAACACATAAACAAACCATAATCAGTAGGAATAAAACATTTTTTAGGAATAAAACAAAAAAAAACCAGAACACTTAAACAAACCATAATCAGTATCCAAACCTTAAACTGGAAACCTTCACATAGAACACATAAACAAACCATAATCAGTAGAAATAAAACATTATACATTTTTTAGGAATAAAACAAAAAAAAACCAGAACACTTAAACAAGCCATAATCAATATCCAAACCTTAAACTAGAAATACAGAGAAAACCTATAAGTGCTCTTTGAAGAAAATACATAATAACAAAACCCAGAAACCCTAAGTCTTAAACAAAATACCAAAATGACAAAAACCCTAAATC
Organism: Cicer chorassanicum; assembly: GCA_037974735.1. Taxonomy (NCBI): domain Eukaryota; kingdom Viridiplantae; phylum Streptophyta; class Magnoliopsida; order Fabales; family Fabaceae; genus Cicer; species Cicer chorassanicum. The sequence continues at coordinate 14,603,095 of JBBPBP010009777.1, read as the reverse complement.
TCAACTCTAAAATCAAAACCTAAAAAAGCTTTCAGAAGACATCCTAAACAAAAAAATAAAAACATTAAAAGCTATAACCTTTAATAATAAAGGTATGGTGATACTTCAACCCTTCAATACATCAAGTTTGTTCGGTTATCAACCTAAACAATGAAAATAAATACATGTTGAACGAAAATGAAAACGCTAAATTTGAAAGAAAAAAAAAGCTACAAAATAACTAAAAGAATGAAGGATGTTAGACTTACAATGGAAGCACGACGAACATAAATTGGAACGATAGTCGGAGAGAGACTTGAACAAAACAAAAGAGATAGGGTTTTGTGTGGAGGCGGAATGAGAAAAGAATTAGGGTTTCGTTCTTTCTCTGAGAGTGGAAACGGCGAAGAGAGAGTGTGGAGGCAGAATGAGAAAACTAGGGTTTGGTTATTAGTAAGTATTTATACTTTGGATCGTGGTAGGATTGGGACTGGGCCTGTTGCTTTCTGGTGGCCCAAACGCCCATCACATACATCTACAGTCGGGTTCGGTTTATTACGGTCCAATTTTTACAACCCGAACCCGTCCGTGTATAACCAGCCCAATCCGCCATTCCCCACCCGCTTACCTGTTCTACCCGAATTTATCCGCCCACGTGCGTGTTTTGGGCCTCGGACCGGTCGGTTTCGGACGGGCCGGCTGTTCTTGTCCAGCCCTAAGAGTGATTATGTCTAAGAAATTCTAAATTCAATGATCCAACAATTCAATCTTAACTTATTATGACTTAAAAATTATAATTTCGATGATCTAACTATTCAATCTTAACTAATTAGACTCACTATGACTTAGAAATTATAATTTCGAGTATTCAACGGTACAATCTTAACTAATTAGACTAATTATGACTTAGAAATTCTAGTTTTCATGATTCAACGAATCAATATGAATTAATTAGATTAACTGTATCTTAGAAATTATAATTTTGATGATCCAATAATTAAATCTTAAATAATTATACCTATAATTTAAATATTCTAATTTCTATGATCCAACAACTCAATCTAACCTAATTAGAGTGACTATGACTTAAAAATTCCAATTTTGATGATCCAATAGTTCGATCTTAATTAATTATACTGATTATGACTTAGAAATTACAATTTCGATGATTCAAGAGTTCAATTTTAACTATTTAGACAAATTACGACTAAGAAATTATAATTTCGTTAATCTAACGGTTCAATCTAAATTAATTACATTAACAATTATATAGAAATTACAATTTCGGTGTAAAATTCTCACATTTACTCATCAAATATATAGACTTCATAGAATATATCAAATCTCATAGTATAATTTTAAAGAGTTTAATTATCATGCATTGTCAGTGTAAAAATGACTTTAAAGATAGTTTTAAAAAAAAATTAAACATCTATAATGATCTAACAATTACGATTCACTGATAATATAAAAATTCTTTAATATAAATTAAATTTTAAAATAAACTAAATCTTCATGAATTGATAATATTATGAATATAAATGAAATCATAACTTTATTCTATTATAAAATAGAATATTAAATTAATTTATTAAAAAATAAAATAAAATCTTCAATGACACATTAATTAGAAGAGTGCGGTATTTGAAAATGTCACAAAATGAAATGAGGAGTTTTTCCAATAATTTTGACCAAAAAATTTTGAGATAAAATTAGAATTTACTCTCAAATCAATGATAAAAATATTTGTAGCTGTCCCAAATTAATCAGAACATTTCATAATAATTATTTGGTTAAAAAAATTGAAATTTAGAAGGTGTCAGGCACCCCACGTCGGTAGACATGAGACTGGGCATCTTCCGGCCACGTCATCTCCTTCGCCCGAATTGCTGCAACTGGGTCGCGCTGACCCGCAAACGACCCGATTCAATCTTGCACCGTACACGACACTGCACATCAATTTTTGATGGGTTTTGTTTGTGATCAGAAAATACAAAGAATCTTCATGATAATTTTGCAAATCATCAATCCAATTAAGAGAAATCGTGGATCGAAGAAAAAAGGTTCATGTCGTGCATGGAAAGCGGGTTGTTTACAATCCAATTCAATCTCTTAGTAGCCCTCTGAAAATTTTCAAATCATAATTTTTTTTTTTCAAATCTTAAAAACACAAGTTTTCTAGATCGTGATTCAAGCAAAGCAAGGCTACAATTTCTCAACATTTTTTTCTATCGCGATGCAAACACAAGAAAAATCCCTCTATAAATTTTCGATTTATTGAAGGAAAATGATGAATTTTGAAATTGAAAAAACTGCTTTGATTTTAGAAGAATCCGATTTCATTCCACCACACCAATTTTTCAGAAGATTGTAATACGGGTGAATAGATTTACGTTGTTTGATTTTTAGGGGTGATTTTTTTTTCCCGCTTTGGTTGATGTTAAATTAGTGTTTTTACTGTCGGTTTCTAATTCAGCTCATATTCAATTCAACTATAAAGACATGATATGATAGAGTTTTCGATTATCTTATCATATTTTGTCCGTTCATAAAAACTGAATTCAGACAATATATGATACACTAAAAACACATAACTTAAATGATTGTCACATAAAAAAATTCAATTTTGCTACCTACACCTCTCATTTTGCTACCTACACCTCTCATTTTGCTATCTACACCTCATAAATTTTTCATAAAATTGAAATACCTATAATATCCCTTCCTTATTTTCCTCATTCTTTAAACCTTAATTTTTATTGTTTACGTGATTTCAATTAACGAACCAATTAACGTACCATACTTCAACTGAATTCACACAAACTATGTGAATTCAGATCACATAGGTATTGTCTTTGATCATTGTCTATGAATTGAGTTCGCATATGTGTGCGTTTTCTCAGTCCACCTACATGAACTGAATTCACGCAAACTACGTGAACTCAATTCACGTTGGTGTACGTGAATTGTATTTACGTAGTACTTGTAAATACTTAAACTTCATTGCATACGTGAACTCAATTCACGTAGGTGTACGTGAAATATATTTGCGTACCACCAGCAATTTCTTAAATTGCATCACGTACTTGAAAATAGATCACGTAAGGATATGTGATTTAAGTTTGCGTATAATGTATTATTTGCAATGTTCGTGAACTGAGATCACATAAAATTTCTAAATTTTTATGGAAAAAATACGAACTCAAACAAAGATACCTTGTTGGTGACTTTAACCATAATATAAAGAGGAAACTTATAGAGTGTAAGTTATGAATGAATGGTGTGAGTTATGAATGAGTATGAATAATGATGTGTGAGTTATGAATAAGTTATGGTGTTTAAGTTATGAGGTGAATGATGGTGATGAAAAGAGAAAGATAAAAAGTAGGGTTTGAAGAATGAGGCAAGTAAGGAATGAGCATTTTGAATATTTCAATTTTATAAAAAATTTATGGGGTGTGGATAGAGTTGTCAATAAAGTCCCAAAGTCTAAAGTCTCCTTTAAAAAATTTCATACTAAGCCCCAAATATTAGGTCCTATTGAAATAAATTTTTTAAGGCCTCGACCCATTATTTCAGTTGGCTTAAGGGAGGAGGCTCATAAGTCCAATGTTTTGTTAATTGATCAAGAAAATCTAAAATGTTTTTTTCTCGAAAAATTTTGTGAGAAAAGTCAAAAAGTTATTTTTCTTGAACCAAAAAAGTTTCGAGAAAAAAATTTATTTCTTGAAAAAAAAATTCGAACTTTTTTTTCAAAAATATATCGATTTTTTTGTTGAAAAAGTGGCCCAAAGGATCACTAAGCCCACACAATTTTAGGGGTATTTTGGTTTTAGGGGCTTTTCTTTTTGGGGACTTTTAAACTATGAAATTTTTGACCCCTCCAACATGTGGACTAGGGCTAATAATTAATGGACTTGTGAAATTGACAGCTCTAAGTGTGGATAGCAAAAGTGAAGGCGTGGGTAGCAAAATGGTAAAAAAGTATAATAGTACAATATTATAAAATAAAATATATATTCAAAGAATATACTTTTTTTTTTATATGTACGAGCAATATTATTATGTGGCTTAATGAGAATGACAATTCAAAAAGTGACATGTGTACTATAAAATTGTTAACCTGATGGAGAACAATGTTAAACACATTTTTAAGCTCTAACTCAACTGATAAATATCGATATTGTTAGGTTGAACGTCTTGTTCCAGATTCGAACTTAGACCTCACAGTTGTGTGAGCTAATTATCATGGAATTTATCATATATTTTAGAATAAAAAAAAAGTACAATGCTAAATAGGAAACTCATCTTTCAGAAAGTTTAACGACATTGTACAAAACTTACTTGAAGGATAAAAAAATAATAACAATGTAATGACAATTATTTCTTGCATTTCGTATGTATTTGATTCGTAACATTGAACATATTCCTATTTGATTATAACTTAGGCGTGGAGTGATTTTATTATTTATTTTATTTATATATTTAAATATTAAAATTTTATCTTTCATCATCGTGAACACTAAAACTCAGTTTCATCACCAGATCTGTCTCTACCATTGCATCATTATCAACACCAACTGTTATTTTTTGAGTTTCGGAAAACTGTTTAAAAATCACAATTTATGTCACCGAAGATATTACTGGGTTGAGTCGCGGACTAGGTCGCTCTCTTTAAGACGTTTCGCGGCACTGCCCATATTGTGCAAGACAGACTATCAACCACGAAGTCCCCAGGATAAAACAGTCCAGATTCACTGTATCGAAGTTCCGCTAGAAAACGGTTCTAGAATTACACCCTTAATATGACGGTTAAAGCAACTCTTAATATGACATTTAAAGTCACTCGCAATATGGTACTATGACCACTCATAAATCAAAATGACCACGACAAAAAACCGCTCTAAAAACGAAAAGGGACTGCGGCACAACAACCGCTCTAAAAACGAAGGGACTGCAACATAACAACCGCTCTAAAAATGAAGGGACTACGGCATAACAGTCACTCTAAAAATCGAAGGGACAAAAAGAAAGGGGAGAAGTGGCTCGAAAAATAGGCGAGCAGAATAAAAAAGAGAGAAAAAAGAATATTGATAAATGCATCCAACTTTGGTGTGGTTTTCACAATAGTTTGAAACTTATTATATAGTGATGGAAGCAAACTCACATATGATTTCTAATCAATTTGAGAGTTTAGCATATTAAGAGTTGAAAACTACTCAAAATAGGAGAGTTTTTCAATGTGGGAGTTCAAAAAAATTTATTTTCGATGTGAGACTTGTATTTAAAAAAAAAACATGTTTCTTTCCACTTGAATTTACAAAACCAAATTCTTTTCAACGTGAAACTTCAACAAAATTTTTAAATTCACATAATAACATATTTTATGTTACAACACCAACACCCATCACCTTGGTCACATTAGATTCGACATCGAAATAACAAAGACAAATTTGATTTTGCTACCTTTATGTATGTGCTTTGCTGAATATTTGTTATTGTTCTGCTGTTTATTTATTCGGTGATTGATTTTGTTATTTTATTTTTTCCTTTGGATGTTGCTGTTTTCTTTTTACCAGGTTAGTTCAAACTATCTTCTGGATAACATTCAATAGTGAATTGTTCATGCGGAACAAGTTTGTTGTGTTTTATTTTTTTTACTTAATGGGAATTGTTTTGGATTTTGGGAAAAGTATCATTTTTGTAACCGAATTAATTATATATATATATATATATATTTTTTTGTTATAAATTATATTAATTATAAAAATTCAAAAAAAAAAATTGATTTTTTTTTTAAATTCTTTTAGGAAGTCGCCATTTGAAAAGTGAGCTTCCTTAAGGAAGTCGTCATTCCAAATGGCGACTTGCAACTAAGTTTAAAAGTAGGATATTTTGGTAAATAAATTTAGAAATGGGGCATTTTGGACATAACTCTTAGTTATAAAGTTACAATTATTTACCTATTTATCAAAATCAAATTCTTGAAAAGTTTAAAATCGTATATCTTTGAATTATAAATATTGTAGTGGTTCAATGATATCAACATATGTTAAAACATAAAAGAAAACAATTAATTAAACTAAACACTAATATAATACCCGTACCCTCACCCACACCCGCTTAATTTTATATGAAATTATCAACGTATGTTAAAACATAAAAGAAAACAATTAATTAAACTAAATATTAATATAATATCCATACCCTCACCCATACCCGCTTAATTTTATATGTAATTATTAACATATATGTTAAAACATAAAAGAAAACAATTAATTAAACTAAACATTAATATAATACATGTACCCTCACGCACACCCGCTTAATTTTATATGTAATTATTTGTTCCCGTGCCTATACCCATTATACGAGTTTTTAGCTTATCCATTATGAGTGTTTTTTTTACAGATAGCTACTGAATCTGAATCTAATTATCGTAATCAAAATTATTTAAGTCCAAACATGATATGATTGACATAGCAATTTATGATCAAGAAAATAAAAAAGTAAATAAAAAACAAACCAACGGGGCGAACCAAATATGTCCTTGCGTAATGCTAAATTGGATCAGGACTAATTGTTGTTAATAAAACACCAAGTTACTCGGTTACACTATTTTAGCCAATTCAAATAGAATATATTACAGCTATATTTAGAATTTTTTCACTTTATATTTCAAACGGTGTACGCAAATTTTTTTCAAATGAGTAATTTACTTTAGAGAATAAATAAAGAATATAATTTCAATCAATTAATACTAAATTAAAGATAAGTACATCATAATTAATAATAAACTTATTAAAATTATAATATTTGATTTTTTCATTTTAATGGAATATAAATATTAATAAATTACTTCATATTAATTTTTCCTTGAAACCTCTTTCCTTTTTAAAACTAGTTCAGTAACTCACAGAGTTACTTAACAGAAAGACGTCCTCCCTATTTGAAAAACAGAAGATAAGGTTGTCTCGCTAATAATCAAATCGCCCAACTTGGAACCTCTTTCTGCATCACCGTCGTGAACCACTTGGTTTTCCCAATATTAAGGCTGTCGGAAAACTGCCAGCAACCCAGAAAACATCGCCAACCTCCAACCTCCTCTTCCGCGTCAGACCACATCCCACAAACGCAGTCATCGAAAAACAAGTATGTGACCACGTGCTCATTCTGGTTTTGTCCTATTGCAAACTTTGGGATCTCTTGATTATTTTTAATTATTAATGCTTAATAGCAGTCCTTAAATAACACATGAATTGTCAAATTGCTGCACAATTTTGTTCATGTTGAGTTGTCTTTGAAGGTTCAATTGCGGAGGAAACTGATTGCGTTGACCTGTTCATCCAATTCTTACTGACTTGGGCGTCAAGCAGATACCTACCACCATCGGGAGCTGAACAATGGAATTATTTCATTTATTATGAATAGTAAACAGGGCATCATAAAAATTGTTATATTCTTTTGATTGCGGCGAAAACTTCGTCGTTTCATGGACTGCAGCAAATCCAGATCCTGCTAAATTCCATCCCTCTGCAATAAATGGCTGGTGATTCTGAAACCCCACTGCTGTTGGAGACGGTGGACGGTGTCGTTGACTTCAAGGGACGCCCTGTCCTACGATCTACCTCTGGTGGTTGGAAAGCTGCTGCCTTCATTATAAGTAAGTAATATTCATCCATTCATTTATTCACTTCTAATTTGATTTTGTGATCATGCAAGATTTGCTCCTGATTTGATATATATATATATGTGTGTGTGTGTGTGGTATGGTTTTATTTATTCATTTTTTAAACTAAAACTAGGTGTGGAAGTGGCAGAGAGGTTTGCTTACTATGGAATCAATTCAAACCTCATAAATTATTTGACTGGTCCACTTGGTCAATCCACGGCAACGGCAGCGGAGAATGTCAACATCTGGTCTGGAACAGCGTCGTTGCTCCCTCTGCTCGGTGCTTTTCTTGCTGATTCTTTTCTTGGCCGTTACCGCACCATCTTTATTGCCTCCCTTATTTATATTCTGGTTTGTATTCCAAATTCTAAATACATTTTTTTAGTTTATAATGAATAAGTTAGCAGTAGCATCTAAAAAATTGTTATTCCAAACAACTCTTGCAGCCAGGCGTTTGGCCTATTGACGCTGTCGGATAGGTTTTTTTTATTATCAATTAGAGGATAATGAATAAGATAGCTGAAGTAACATCTTGAAAGTGTTGTAAGTTTTTGAGTAAATGATTGTTATCAAACAACTCTTGTAGGCATAGAGCCTATTGACGTTGTTGGAACTCTTGTAGCAGATAATAAATAAGATAGTGAAGTAGCATCTTAAAAATGTTATAAGTGCGTGAGTAAATGACTGTTAACAAACAACTTTTGCAGGCATTGAGTCTATTGACTTTGTCGGCTACACTACCTTCCGACGGCGAAAGTCATGCAATATTGTTCTTCTTTTCTTTATATCTTGTTGCATTTGCACAAGGTGGACATAAGCCTTGTGTTCAGGCATTTGGAGCTGATCAATTTGATATCAACCACCCGCAGGAACGCAGGTCTAGAAGTTCTTTTTTTAATTGGTGGTATTTTACCTTTACTGCAGGTCTCCTTGTCACAGTTTCCATCTTGAACTATGTTCAAGATAATATCGGTTGGTTTCTTGGTTTTGGTATTCCTTGCATTTCAATGGTAATTGCATTGTCTCTTTTCTCCCTTGGAACTTGGACCTACCGCTTTAGCATCCCGCCAAGTGATCAACGACGGCCCCCTTTTTCCAGAATTGGTAGGGTGTTTATTGCAGCAATCAGCAACCGCTGTAACCAAACTACTGAACAACAGGAACTTCATCCTTCTCAACAATTTAGGTAACTACACAACCATTCTTAGATGAAAATAAGATAAGAAAATTCAATACAATAAAGGAATAATATATAATATCTACCATAATCACGATTCATGAGACTGTCATATTGTGTACTATTATTATGTTTGTACTGGGAAAATAATTATGTCTTGCAAATTACTCTCAAATATGGCAGTTTCTTGAACAAAGCATTAATTGCATCGGAAGGATCAAAGGAAAAGGGGAAAGTTTGTAGTGTTTCTGAGGTTGAAGAAGCAAAGGCGGTCCTCAGGCTTGTTCCAATATGGGCGACTAGTTTAATTTTCGCCATTGTGTTTTCTCAGTCTTCTACCTTCTTTACCAAACAAGGTGTTACAATGGACAGGAAAATTTTGCCTTCTTTTAATGTACCGCCTGCTTCTCTTCAATCCTTTATCAGTCTCTCTATTGTTCTATTTATTCCTGTATATGACCGCATTATCGTTCCTATAGCACGAGCCTTTACTGGTAAACCCTCTGGCATCACAATGCTACAGAGAATTGGAGCTGGGATGTTTTTTTCTGTGATTTCTATGGTAGTTGCAGCTTTTGTCGAGATGAAAAGACTCAAAGTCGCTCGTGACCATGGATTACTTGATATGCCAAATGTGACAATACCTATGAGTATCTGGTGGTTGATTCCTCAATATGTCTTGTTTGGAGTATCTGACGTCTTTACAATGATAGGTCTGCAAGAATTTTTCTATGATCAGGTCCCAGATGAATTGAGAAGTATCGGTCTTGCCCTCTATTTAAGTATTTTTGGGGTTGGGAGCTTTTTGAGTAGCTTTCTCATCTCTGCTATTCAAAAAGGAACAAGTAAAGATGGCTGTGATGGCTGGTTTGCAAGTAATCTTAATCGCGCACATCTCGATTATTTCTATGCTCTTCTGGCTGTTCTTAGTGCAGTGGAATTATCCGCCTTCTGGTTTTTTTCAAAATCTTATGTTTATAAGAGAACAAGCACATAGAGAAAGCAACTGGAAGGATATGGAGAAACTTATTATTTGGGAAACATTTCAAATCTTTCTGTGGAACATTCTATTGGTAAAATTCACTGACTAGACATTGCACCTGTTGGTTTATATTGTTCAGTTTAACCTTGTAATGTAATGATAGCAAGATCCCTTATTTTAAGAGCATATTCTGTTTTGTAATTTTGTAATAATATCTTATGATGATTAATGCCTTTACATCAATTTGGACCAAGGACCTGTTTGGAATGACTCATCGGAAGCTTATTTAGGCTTATCTTATGACACGACTGTTTGGCAGAGAATGTCACAAGAGCTTCACAGCTCCCATAAGCTTATGAATTTGGGCATGAAATCCCGGAAGTGGAAACACGCAAATATCTTTTCGACTCGAATTCACAAACACGCAGATCCCCTTCGACCCAGATCTCTCTCACTCCCATTGCTCTCTTTCTTGCTCCCTTTGATCTCGCTATCTACGCGCTGCAACTCCTCTCATGAAACCTAGGTTATGCCTCTCGCCTTCACTCTTTAACAGGCATTCACTTGCATTCTTATTTGGGTTGATTTGAATGCTGATTTTTCTTGTCATTTTAACTTTTTCCTTGATTTATGTGGTTGATGCTTTTTGATCCGCGCGAACATGAACATAAAATAGTTTTAAACTTGTTAGTTGTTCTTTAAGAGTAATACACTTATCATAAAGAGTTCATAAATTGCTTTAGCAGATCTATACATGTTGATTCTCCCTTTAGATTTGATACTATTTGTTGTTTTGACATTGATATATGTACTACTATTTTTATATTTCATGTCTGCACTGTATTGAAACCAGTTAATTACTCTGTTAAACCAAACTCGGATTTGGGGTTTTAGGAGTTATTGATCCAAGTAATATATGAGTTATGTTTTATTTATTTTTATCAGTTTGAGATTGATGGTTGATTGCATCTTTTTTCAGATTTTGGTTATTAGATAATGGCTCAAAGTTAGAAAAGTTGAAGATGATTAGTATCAGTTCTGTTTTGGGGTTCTATAGGATAAACAATGTGTATTATGTAATATATTTCACAATTATATTGTATATTAGTATCAGTTCTGTTTTGGTTGAAGTAATATATGAGTTATGTTTTCTTTATTTCTTTGCTTGTGTGCAAAAGATATACCAGAAGATACATATCTATGAAGCTAGTTTTTATTTTCTTGTTGCCCTATTTATTTTCCCTGTGCCTCTTTAATATTAGTTTTAGTAAGAATTGACATGGAAATACTATAGATAGTCTTGTTAATGGCAGATCAAATGTGTTAGCTTGCTGAAATAGTACTATTTTAAGAGAATGGTATTATATTTACATACGGATGTATGGTCAAAATTTACCCCTCTTATATTAAAACTTCTCTCACTTGATACATCCATATATATATATATATATATATTATCAAATGTGAGTAATTGTGTCCCCTCAGAGAGATTTTTGATTAGAAGTAACAAATTAGTTTCTTGCTTATGAATGATGGTGAATAAGTGCTTTTGTTTTTTTTTTAGAGTTTGGTTTTTAGACGGTCTAAAATTTGGGTTGGAACTTTCTAGCGGATAAAAAGGGCTAAATATTATCCTATAACCTAATAAAATACTCCATTTGGTCTTTTTTAAAAGAGACAATTGAGTAAACAAAAGTTAGAATCGATGGAGTGATTTTTATTTAAAATTATTTTAATATGACAATATAATTTTGGTTTAATTGTAGTTTTAGTTTCCTTATTTTTACTGATTCACGAAATTGGTCCCTTATTTAAAAAGTCGACAGTTTTGGTCCTCCATCTGATTTTTTAACTAAAAATGATGACATATGATGCTTTAAATAGTGCGACATATAATACTAGAAAGATTAACATCCATAAAATTGGAATAAAACGTCGTGAAAACTTAGATTTCAACTCCACAAAATTTTCATATTTTTAATATAATTAATGACATATGAATAATTAATGTATTTAGATGGTTGTATATCATAGAATTGTATGTCAAGTTAATATATATATGTCAAATTGTCATTTTTTAGTTAAAAAATCTGAGGGAGGAACAAAAACTGTCGACTAAAATAGGGGACCAATTCTATAAATTGATAATAATAGAGGGACTAAAACTGTAATTAAACCTATAATTTTTTAGAAAAAATCCCTTAGCATAAAAAATGAGTTATATATATATATATATATAATATAAAAAAGTTTTTGATACTCCTAAAAATTTGGAGCCTTTCATGCACCTCTCGAATACCCTCAAGCCCCCTGTTTCTTATGATGGAGGGTTTTGCTGCTGTCTCTTTTGATTATCAACAAGGTTTCACAAAGCAACAATTTGAGAATTTTAATGAGTTTAACTTTGACAACAAGGGTATAGTTGGGAGGAGGAGATGTAACTGCACTCGATAGAAGATCTTTAAAAAGAATATACCAAGATTATAGAAAATTATATTAGGAAAATAGCAATAATGATATGCAACGATCACGAAGTAGTATTAGATACTAAATATTCAAACCAAAAAGAATATGTTCGAGTGGAAAAACTTATCTGAAAAGAAAATGAATCATTGAGAAAGAAGAAAGCAATTTATAAATATTTTTTTGACAATTTGACTAATTTCAAATTTTGTATCTTTTATTAAATATTAATCCATTTAAAATAAATAAAATTAATTATTGTATTAAATTTTTAGTTCTTACGTTTTCAATTTTTGCCATAATGTTTTTCATTTTTAAATAGAATGTAGATCAATTAGTATAAAATGGTCATCCTAATAATAATTTTAATATTAATAGCTTTATTTTATATCATAATAATTTACATTTAATAAAAAAAATTTAACGGGTAATAAATATTTAGAGAAGATGATAGAGAAATAATGTTCCATATATTATTGAGTTTTTTATATTTCTATATTAAGGATAGTTAGTCTTTAATATTTTACTTTATATTTTCTTTGTAATTCATTGAATTCAATAACTCTTGTATTCTATTGGAACCTCTAACAATCTTTTGTTCTTTATTTTTTGTGTGATTTAACATGGTATTTTGAGAATGTGTTTGCTTTGCTTCTAAATGATTAATTCTATTGATCATGATTTGGTTCTCTTGGTTGGATCTTTTGATTCTCTGTACTCGTTTCAGTTTCCGAATTCCATTAGGAAGTGTTGAAAATTTGATTTGGTATAGATTGGTGTGTCTATGTTGCTTTGCTTTTATATTATTGTGTTTTAGGTTAATTTGAGGAGAGATATTAAATAATATGTTATTGCAATTTTAGATCTTAGATAAATAAAATGTAAGTGGTTTTTTTTTATAATTCTAGATTAAGGTAGTTTAGTCTTTCCATATTTTACTATATATTCTCTCTAAAACTCTTTGATTTCAATAACTTTTAGTATTCTATTGGTGCCAGTCTTTTGTTCCTTCTTTTTTGTGTGATTAATTCTTTATATTGTTAACACATGCCGCATGTAAAATGATGACGTGAATAGTGTGGATTAGTTCAAAAGTCATTGTCAATTGTATAGATTATTATAGATAGATATAAATTATAGATTACAGATAGATTATAGATTTATTTGTAAAACAAAAGTTGATTCAGATAGTTGCTTTTGAAAGTAAAAAAAAAAAAATCAGATAGTTGTTTTGGTGGAAAAAGTTTATCCATGAATAAACAAATTAATTTTTTTTAATATCAGTATTAATTTATTTTATTGATTTTATAAAATTTAAACTTGTAAATAAAATTCATAAAAATTATAATTAATAAAAGTGATAGTGTTCCCTATATCTGACTCTATTTGATGTTATTTCCTTTGATTCTATAGTACATACATGTTCTTAAGATTGTTTTGCATTAAGTAATAGGCAATTTTTAATTATATCTTACATTTTATTGGTTCAGTCACTCCTTTACTCTTGTCTCTTTTCATTAATGAGGGTAAAATAATTCATGTATTAATGACATAGTTAATATAAAAATTTGAAAATATAAATAAGGAACAATTTTGAAGAAAACTAATAATTAAAAGAAACCGAGTGGAATTTTTATAATCATATCATTGATATAAAGTATTAACCGTCATTGATAAATGACTTATTTATGTTAGATAAAACGTCAGATATACAAAGTAAATTCATTTTTTTTAATTGAATTTTTTCTATACACAATCATCAAAAATCAAATCTTTGACTATTTACATAAAATGTTAAGTCTCTCGTCACCGAAAAGCGTCGGTAAAATTAAGAGAGTATTACTTAGAGATAATGTAAATGGTGAAATTGAGAGTGTATTACTTGAGATAATGTAAAGTATTTCAGTCTCTCACATAATGGATTATATGTTATAATCTGATAACATAGTTCTATCTTTCTGTAATACCTTTTTAAATAAATAACAAACATAATGTCAACATATTGTAAATTTTTAACTACAATGATAACTTAGTCCAATCTTTCTCCTTACTTTTTAAAATAAATAACAAATATAATGTCAACATAGTTACATGGTGTAATATTTTAACAACAATCATCGAATTTTTCCCTTAGTACTATGTTTTTAAAATTGTTTAGTCAAATAGGACTGCTTCAAGCTGGCCCACTCCCACTCTTAATGGAAATTGGATTTCCTGCACTTACAACATGATGTTGTAAACCATCTTAGTTGTCTGATTTTAAATCAAAGGTCAAAATCCTTTAAACTTAAAGATACAATTTTTTATCTAAACCGTCTAATCTCAAATTAACAGTTGAGATTAAAAACTACATGTAATTAGTGAATTTTTTATTGCACGGAATCCATGTCCCTCTCAATGAAACAAAAGTTGACATTTTGCATACTCATCTCATTACACAAAGTCAAGACTAAGATAGAGATTTTGAGTATGAGCAACATATGGAGTTTTGGCATTTTCTATTATCTATAATCTTGAAATCATAAGATACTTTTGAAACCATCATGATTCTTGTTGCCACAAAGAGCCAGGTAAATGATTCAACTCTCTAGTTTCTAATTTTTAATACAAAAACATATGCAAGCTTCTCTTGTTTCAAATTATTCTTGATGAATTTTTATGCTTTCTCATCTTGCTTGCACTTGTCATCTTATTATTTCATTATAGAAAAAGTTTTTACCTTTATGCTAAATTCTGTATTATTGATGCGAGAATCCAAATGGGTAGTCTTTAGTTTGATCAATTAATTAGCTTCTTTGAGAATCTCTTTACCTCTCAACATCTTAATTATAATTATTTATTTATTCATAATTTTATATATTCCTTGATCGGGACTACTCACATGAGTTTTTGTGCTTATCTGAGTATTTTTGTTATATCCTCTAGGTATATGCTTCTTTGCATATATTCTATAATTAGTCATTATCGGTTTTAAATAAAGTTTTGCGTCCACGATTTAAGATGCGACGTATTTTTTTTCCTTCTATTGTTGAAACTGCAATGCGACTATAATTGAGTCTCATGGACTGTATTTAACTGTGATTCTCCGAATATAAACAATCGTGACGCGGCCACAACCGTTTATGCCATAGTTAAGAGTCTTACATTGGATGAAATAAAGTCTGATAAAATATTTATAAGTGGTGAATAGTCTTCACTCTACAAGCCGGTTTTGTGGAGTTGTGTTAGGTTGAACCCAAATTCTTACATCGTATCAGAGCCAATTTCAAGATACATTGTGTCATCTGCTATTAGGTCACTGTTATGGAGTCACTTAGGTCACGTCCAAATGTCTAGTCTTGGGCGTGAGGAGATATGTTAAGAGTTCTACATTAGGTGAAATAAAACCTGACAAAGTATTAATAAGTGGTAAATAGTCCTCACCCTATAAGCCGGTTTTGTTAAATTGTGTTAGGCCCAATCCAATTATACGACTACGAGCGACTGCTATTTAAAACCTTGGTCATTGTATTTGTTTGGCATAAAATCATATATATTTGATATATGATTTGTTATTTGTTTAGTCTGATTTAGTGAATTTAAAATTTCAGATGGATGTTGCATATATGTTATTCCATTGAAAGTTTGAAGCTAAATTCAATCAATTCAAGGCAAAGAAACAAAACATGGATGATGGAAATTCTGATGAGAGTTCTTCAAAACTTTCAGATAATGTTGTATTTCCAAATCAAGAATCATGTAGCAATTTTCAAGCTTCAAAAACATGTACACACACTCACACATGTAATACTTTAGATGCTATTCACACACACACATGCTATCACACACACACTCAACTTTTTGACACAAATTCAATGCCAAAAAGGGCTTCTGGCAATAAAGAAGCTGTTAAAAAGTATAGAGAGAAGAAGAAAGCAGAAACAGCTTATTTGGAAGAAGAAGTTAAGAAACTGCGTTTGGTTAATCAACAATTGGTTAGGAAACTACAAGGAAAACAACTACTTGAAGCAGAGTTGTTCAGGTTAAGGAAGATTTTGGCTCAAGTTAAGGGAAAAATTGACAGTGAAAAATTGCCTACTTTACATCCACATGAATAATTGATAGTTTCATGTCATCTACATCTCAAGATGAATAATTGGAAACCAAGTTATGTGAAATTGGATTTTCTGCAGTTGATATTTTGCTGCATTCACGCAGTTTGGAGACATTAATGGCGGTTTGATTTTGTTCGGACGGTTCAAATGTAGACTTTAATTTTTATTTTAAATTTTTAAAATACAAAACTTTAATCTGGATCGTCTGATCTTGTTCAAAGGGCTACTGATGTTCGACTGCATGAAAGTTCGAATGCAGCCAAGTCTGATTCCAAGTATGTTCTGTGAGTTACTCATCAGTTGCTATCACTGATTACATTTGTGGTGGTGAGTTGAGATTAGATTAGGTACATATAGTGGGATGAGATTAGGTACATATGTTTAAAGTTTAAATATGTTTATGTTAATGTATACCATTTTTTCTTTTAGTTCCTCTAATTTTATTTTTGTTTTTAGTGTTTGAAAATATATTAGTTTTTGTTTTTTATCTTTGTTATTTCTGTCTCTTCAACACTTATTTATGTTAAAAAGAATCTCGGTAATATAAAGAAGATTTAAATATAATTTTGATATTTTATTTTTTATTTGATATTTATTTTGATTATTTATCTTTATTCTGATTTCTTTTAAGTATTTATTTTTTAAAAGTGGTGTATTTTAGTCTTTGTCACAATCATAATAAAAGTTATAACATGATCCGGTTATTGGAATCCATTCTAACAATTGTCAATGCGTATCTGGTATAATATTCTTTCAAAAAAAATATTCATTTAACTCAGTAATAAGCTTGCACTTAAAAAAAAATTTCCTTGCATGTTTTAAAATATATGTAAGCTCTTTGAAACGAATGACATTTATCAGAGTTTACTATATTTTCATCATATCCTTATTAAATTTGCACACTTAACTTTACAAATGATTCAATATTCGATATTAATAGTTCATGACAATAATAATAAAGATTGTTTGAAAAAGTTATGATGAAAAAGACTAAAATACACCACTTGTAAAATATAAAAGATCAAAATGAATAAATAAAAAGATATAGAATAAAAAAAAATATTAGATAAAAGATAAAAGATTAAATTTATATTCAAATCTATAAAGAATGTTTATGAGCTAAACTACATTATGATTAAGATAAATATTAGGGGGCAATCCAAATCTATAAAGAATTTCTTCAATCTAAACTACATAATGATTAAGATAAATATTGTACACATATCACATGTATCAATAACAATATGAGCAAATTGTATATGAATTAAAACCAAATAAGAGTGACAAAAAAATAAAAAAGTGTTATATTTGTAATGATTCAAAACAAAAACAAAAATTACGGTGATAAAAAAAAATGGTATATTTATATATCCTACTTATTATGAAAGGCATGTCACTATGGCTCATACATAACTTACCTAATGAACCTTGATTTCTATGATGTATAGAGTATGTAATAGAAAGTAAGAGTATTTTTGAAATTTGTATGTATATTAGGTCTAACGAGTTCTTACAAAATTAGTTTGAAATAAGACAGATGTCTTCTAATTATAAACATATTTTTATTTGACTTTTAACAATTTCTAAACTGATTTTATATCTAATTATAAACATATTTTGATTTAACTTTTAACAATTCCAAAGCTGATTTTATATCTAAAATTTAGGTTTTTCATAATTTTTATGATGTTTAACTATTGACATGAATTAGAAGCATGTCAAAGTACACGTGCATCATAGTTTGATTGGCGATGCAAGATATAGTTAGTTCTAAAATTAGTAGTTACTAGTTGTCTAAATATCTGTAAATAGGCTTGATGTAATCGATAGTATTCAATTTTTGCTGATTTCAATATTAATTCATTTTATAATTTGTGTATGTTTTCTCTCTTCATGAACTCTATCAATTTTTATAACAATTAGAGAAGGAGCATTCTAGATCTTCATCTTTGGGATTAGCAAATTCTTAACCCCCTCCTACTTAATATCACAAGGAAGCACAAATACCTTGCAGCCACTAGCAAACCTATGTCCACGTTAACCACTTCATGAACACTTCATGTGTCTTGTTTTGTTTTACATTTTTTTACTTTTACTTATTATACTTTTACTGAATACGCATACGCATGAATCATTTAAATTTAATTGTATCTATTAAAATCTATATGCTCACTTTTAGAGCGAGGGAATATAAAGTTGATTTGACAATTGAAGTGAAAGAGTTAAAGAGTAAAGTGATAATATATTATATGCAAATTCTCAAATTATTATGATAACACATCACATCTTTATATATCATATAACACTAATTTTGTCACATCATTCAATAGTATGAAGTGACACCTCCAAAATTCATTTATTTTTTATTCCTCATTTTACTAATTCTTTTTATATCTCTATAATTAAAAAATCAACAATAAAAAATATAACTTCCATTATAATCTTGATTTAACTGTCAATTACTTTTTTTTAATTTATTGCACTTAAATACATTTTAATATTTTAATTACATTTTAGTAATTAATCTGTAGCAACCATAAATTACTACAAAATATGTACAAACATAATCATCATATATTAAAATTCAATAATCAAACTTATACTCAAAGAATTCAATG
>JBBPBP010009777.1:14539271-14572896 GCA_037974735.1 Cicer chorassanicum | reverse complement strand
GTTTTCTCGGCTTTAGGTGCGAGCCGTTTTCCCGGCTTCGGGTGCGAGTTGTTTTCCCGGCTTCAACAGCGGGTCATTTTCTCGGCTTTAGATGCGAGTCGTTTTCCCGGCTTCAATATGCGGGTCGTTTTCTTGGCTTTGGGTTCGGGTCGTTTTCCCGGCTTCAACATGTGGGTCGTTTTCTCGGCTTTAGGTGCGAGTCGTTTTCCTAGCTTCAACATGCGGGTCGTTTTCTCGGCTTCCGGTGCGAGTCGTTTTCCCAGCTTCAACATGCGGGTCGTTTTCTTGGATTTAAATTTATGTAATGTCATGAATCAATGTATTAATGAATAAATTAATGAATATGTTGGTTTTAATTAATATTTTTATTGGACACGACCATTAAAATCATGGATGAAAAAGACACTTATACATTTTTCTTGAACTTGATATCTTTGATCTCTCTTTTGTCCTTTTCTCTTTTTTTCCTTCTTTTTTTTTCTTGTTTTTTTGTTTTTTTTTTGTTTTTTTGGTTTTTATTTTTTGTTTTTTTTTTCGAAGAAGAATTACTGTTGTAATATTTAGTTGTATCTTATATTGTCGTCTGCCTTGCACTCTAAACAACCTCTAATATATCCGACTTTATCGCAATTCATTATATCGAGGTATATGTTTTACTTTCCAGTACACGATAATCATAAAATGCATTCGAGAAAGAAGGTTAAATTATAAAGATGATAAAAGTATATCAATATATTGAGGTTCAATATTCGTTGTAAAAAAAAAGAATATACATAAGATAAAACAAAAGGAATGGGTGGAAGACCCGACTTGGTTACTAGTAATTCACAGGTAGACTGTACTAACTTTCCGTGCCATAGTCCGATCGATATTGTTGGTCTTTCCCTTTTGAGTATATATTCTTTGTTTTTGTTGTTGTTGATATTGTTTTTCTTCTTCTCTTAGGTTGCCCTTTCAAGTTTTCAACCCAGTAGGTATTTATTATATTTGTTCGTACCCTAATTTTTTCCTAGGTCGTCCTTTTAGATTTTCGACCGAGCATGTATTTATTATATTTTTTGTACCCTAATTTTTGTCTAGGTCTCCTTTTCAGGTTTTCAACCTAGCGGGTATTTTTTTGTTTTTTTTTGTTTTTTTTTTCTATACCCTAATTTTTGCCTAGGTCGCCTTTTCAGGTTTTCAACCTAGCGGGTATTCGTTATTATTTTTTGTACCCTAATTTTTGTCTAGGTCGCCCTTTCAAGTTTTCAACCTAGCGGGTATTTTTTGTTGTACCCTAATTTTTGCCTAGGTCGCCTTTTTAGGTTTTCAACCTAGCGGGTATTCATTATTTAAGTATGATACTTTTTTATGCCATCTGAGTTTACAGGGAGGACTAAATCTTTTCCATCCATATTCGTGAGGATCAAAGCTCCACCTGAGAAAGCTTTCTTCACGACGTATGGGCCCTCATAGTTAGGGGTCCATTTCCCACAATAATCCTTTTGAATGGGTAAGATCTTTTTTAGCACCAAGTCTCCCTCCCAGAATTCTCGAGGACGTACTTTTTTCTCATACGCTCTTTTCAATCTTTTCTGATATAATTGCCCATGGCATAAAGCCTCCAACATTTTTTCTTCAATTAAATTTAATTGATCGAAACGGGTTTGTACCCATTCAGACTCCTCTAGTTTGGCCTCCATTAATACTCTTAGGGAGGGGATTTCAACTTGAAAGGGTAGCACAACCTCCATCCCATATACTAGGGAAAAAGGGGTTGCCCCAGTTGAAGTGCGTATCGAAGTGCGATACCCGTGTAGTGCAAACGGTAACATCTCATGCCAATCTTTGTATGTTACAACCATTTTCTGAATAATTTTTTTGATATTTTTATTTGCTGCTTCAACTGCACCATTCATTTTTGGTCTGTACGAGGACGAGTTGTGGTGTTGAATTTTAAAGGTGGCACACAATTCATCCATCATTTTGTTATTCAAATTTGTGGCATTGTCGGTAATGATCTTGCTTGGTAGGCCATAACGACAAATTAACTCTCTTTTTTATGAATTTGACTACCACATTTCTGGTTACCTTGGCGTACGAAGCGGCTTCTACCCATTTGGTAAAGTAATCGATTGCCACCAAGATGAAGCGATGTCCATTTGATGCTTTCGGTTCAATCACTCTGATAACGTCGATGCCCCACATTGAGAACGGCCAGGGCGCTGAAAGGGTGTTTAGAGGCATTGGTGGGGCGTGGATATTATCAGCATATATTTGACACTTATGGCATTTCTTTACATAATTAAAATAATATTTTTCTAGGGTGAGCTAGTAATACCCGGCCCGAAGAATCTTTCTAGACATGGCGTGTCCGTTCATATGGATCCCATAAGAGCCATCATGGACATCTTGTAGAATTTCTTTCGCCTCATTGTCATCAACGCATCTAAGGAGTGCCATATCATGATTCCTCTTATACAAAACATTTTCGTTCACGAAAAAGCTCGCGGGTAGCCGTCTTAGAGTTCTTTTCTCATTCTCCGATATTTCGGGAGGATATTCTCTATTAATAAGATAATGTTTGATGTCGTGATACCACGGTTTCCCATCAATTTCTTCTTCCATTAAGTGGTAGTAGGCAGGATGATCTCGACTTTCCAATTTAATGGATGGGATTTCATCGCTTCGACTTATTTGGAACATCGAGGATAAAGTAGCCAAAGCATCAACCAATTGATTGTTTTCTCGAGGGACATGGTGAAAGGTGATTTTTTCAAATTGTAAAGACAATTCTATTGTGTAGGTAAAATAAGGTATTAACTTCTTATCTCGAGTTTCCCATTCTTGGTTAAGCTGATTAATGACCAGAGTTGAATCTCCATACACTTCTAGCACTTTCGCTTTTGATTCCAAAGCTGCCAAAATTCCCATGGCTCAAGCTTCATATTCTGCCATATTATTGGTACAGTCAAAACACATGCGCGCTGTGATAGGTATGAACTGTTTTTTGGGAGATATTAAGACAACCCCAATCCCATGCCCCATTATGTTTGAGGCCCCGTCGAACAACAAGGTCCATTTTTCATTATCGCATTCTTCAAACATAACCATGATGCTTTCGTCTGGGAATTCACATTGCATTAACTTATAATCATCCACAGGTTGATTAGCTAGATAATCTGCTAAGGCACTCCCTTTGATGGCTTTCTGAGTAATATAGGTAATATCATATTCTGATAACATCACCTGCCAGCGAGCAATTCGCCCTGTGAGAGTAGGTTTTTCAAAAATGTACTTGATTGGATCCATTTTGGATATCAAGTAAGTCGTGTGGCAAAGCATGTATTGCCTCAAGCGATGGGTCGCCTAGGCTAAGGCACAACAAGTACGTTCTAACATTGTATATCTTGTTTCAACCTCTGTAAATTTTTTACTTAGATAGTAAATGGCATGCTCCTTTTTTCCTGTTTCATCGTGTTGCCCCAGCACGCATCCCATGGCCCCGTCGAGAACTGTAAGATACATACTCAAGGGTCGACCCAGAACTGGGGGAACTAGAATTGGAGGCTTTTGCAAATACTGTCGGATTTTTTCAAATGCGTTTTGACATTCTTCGTTCCACACAACTGTTTGATCTTTCCGTAAAAGTTTAAAGATCGGTTCACAAGTCGCAGTTAATTGTGATATAAATCTTGAAATATAATTTAGTCTCCCAAGAAAACCGCGAACTTCTCTTTCGGTACTCGGAGGAGGCATTTGTAAAATGGCCCGAATCTTATCGGGGTCGACCTCTATTCCTTTCTGACTAACCACAAATCCCAATAATTTTCCCGACCTCACGCCGAAAGTACACTTGGAAGGATTAAGCTTTAGCTTAAACTTTCTAAGTCTTTCGAAGAGTTTCTTTGGATCAATAATATGTTTTTCTTCTGTTTGTGACTTAGCAATCATGTCGTCTACATAAACTTCTACCTCTTTATGTATCATGTCATGGAATAAGGTTACCATAGCTCTTTGGTAGGTCACCCCAGCATTCTTCAGACCAAAAGGCATTACTTTGTAACAAAATGTTCCCCAAGGGGTGATGAAAGTCGTTTTTTCCATATCTTCAGCTGCCATCTTAATTTGATTGTACCCAGAGAAACCATCCATAAAAGAAAAAAGTGAATGGCAAGTCGTATTGTCAACCAGAATATCGATGTGAGGTAACGGAAAATCATCTTTAGGACTGGTTTTGTTAAGGTCCCTATAGTCGACACACATTCGAACTTTGCCATCCTTTTTCGGCACCGGTACGATATTGGCTATCCATTGAGGATAATTTGCCACAGCTAGGAATCCTGCGTCAAATTGTTTTTTTTACTTCTTCCCTGATTTTTAATGACATATCGGGCTTCATTCGCCTTAATTTTTGTTTGACCGGAGAAAAATCGGGTTTTAAGGGCAATTTATGCTCCACTATGCTAGTATCTAATCCAGGCATATCTTGATATGACCAGGCAAAAACATCTTTTTATTCATGTAGGAGTTGGATTAGTTTGTGATACACTTCTTTCTTTAAGATGGTGCCGACTTTAATTTCATTCTTTATTTCTTCTGTCCCTAGATTAATCATTTCCGTTGGTTCCTCATAGGGCATAATACCCTTGGCTTCCCGTTCTACCGCTCTTAACAACTCTAGAGGAGGTTCATATTCTTCTCCGTTATCTTTTTCTGTTTGACTAACAAGATTGTCAAAGTTATGCGACGAGATCTTAGTATAGTCATCTTTGAATGGACTATTCCCAAATTTGCAGGATTCAAGGCTAGGATAAGGGGAAGAAAAAAAAAAGAAAAAAAAGAACAATTTTGGCGAATGAATGTTAAAATATGAGAATGGTAAGAAAGAACAATAAGAAAATAAAATGAGAATGCATTTATTGAAATTCAAAGTACTGGGAAAACAAAATTGTGTCCATCCTAAATATAATGAAGTATCTTAAGGTCTTAGTAAGAGTAATAATGCTTTTAGAATTACATGGGAATTGCATTAAATATTATAGGCGACTTGACTAATATCCAATTCTTGATTTCTGCTCCTGCACCACACAGACGAATGCAATCAGCTTCATCAACGGAAATGTCATCTCTAGCTGCTGCTAGCTGCTGCGATATGGATCTCACTTGTTGGTCTTGCACTTTTGAAACTTTGTTGGATGTCACAGATGGGAATCCTTTTAGTTCTAGGCTCTCGATTCTCGATCCGAGCTAATCTCTTTTCTTTTTTTCTTTGACCAATCTTCGTTTGTCAGCCTGGGTGGGTTTGTAGCCTAAACCCCACTTATCCTTATTCTCAGGAAGTTCCACCAGTTCTTTGAGCCCTTCTTCATCTTTCCCCAACCCGTGCCATGGATGGTGTCCTTTGCTCAACATAAACTTAGCCACCATAATAGCAGTGTTTGACATATGTGGTTCTATAGGTGTCGTCTCGACGTAAGCGGTGTCCACAATTTCTAGTGTTTGGAAGGCGGTCTCTAGAGCTTCTTTTGTCGTCTCAACATAAGGTGTGGTGGACAACTTACTCACCAACAAGTCTTCTTCTCCTGACACGATAACCAATTGATCATTTACCATATACTTCAGCTTTTGATGTAAGGTTAATGGCACTACGCCGGCAGAGTGGATCCATGGCCTTCCCAACAAGCGACTATAGGCGGGTACAATGTCCATCACGTGAAACGTGATTTCAAATGTGACCGGACCTATTTGAACTAGGAGTTCAATTTCTCCCATTACTTCTCTACGACTCCCATCGAAAGCTCTAACAACCATGGGGCTTGGTCTCATATATGTATCATCACAAGGTAGTTTTGCTAATGTCAATTTTGATATGACATTCAACGATGAGCCATTGTCAATGAGGACTCTCGATATTATATGGTCGAGACACATCACTGATATGTGTAGTGCTTTATTATGCCCTCTCCCTTCGGTCGGCAGCTCATCATCTGTCAAGGTTAGGTGGTTGTTGGTAGTGATGTTATTTATGATGCCTCCAAATTTGTCCAAGGTGATGTCGTGAGTGACATGGGCCTCGTTTAGTATTTTCATCAATAGCTTTCGGTGGGACTCAGAATTCATCAGTAGGGACAACAATGAAATCCTTGCAGGAGTATGGTTGAGCTGGTCGACTATTTTGTATTCACGATGATTTTGAGAAACTCACGAGCTTCATCATTAGAAACCCCTTTCTCATTTTCTACTTTCTTCTTTTCAACTTCTTCTGTTACAATTACTTTCTTTTTCCCTTTATCTTTGTATGCCTTCTCAGACGCCACTATTATTTCTCTCTGTGATGTTTTCGGGGAGTATATCCGACCACTTCTAGTCATCCCTCATATCCCTGAAACGTTCGTGGCAGCGGTTGTTTTTGAGCTAGAAGCATCTTCATTCTTCTGTTCAGCCAGATGTACCTCTACATTATAGTTCCAAGGTACCGCTTTATGGAAAAGGGTTTGGTATCCGAACTATTAAGGTCCTCAAATCACTGGGGGCATTCATAGTTTCCTCCTTAGTGAAGTGAATGACTAATGGCTTTGGGATGGTTATGCCAAGTTTTTCTTCTAATTGGGTTGCGATCATATCATCATCATCCTTTTCCCAACGACCTATTTGAATGATGCATGTGTTTATCAATTTTTGAAGTTCTTTCTTGAACTCATTGCATTCTTCCATGGAATGATCTTCATTGAGGTGGAAATTGCATCTTGCTTTCCCATCGGCGTTTCCTTGGATTAACCCAAATTTGCATAACTCAGAGAAAATTAGTCCCATCGAAGTCTTAATTCTTTCGACCTCCCTTATTAATTGGTGATTTTCTTCAATAGCATTCACTATTGGTCCACCATGGACTGGTAGGGGATTGTTTTTCACGCTAGGCTCGTTTTCTTTGAAATTCAACCATCTAGCTTTAAGCAAATCGTGCACCTTAAACTTTAAAGCTAGGCAATTTTCAGTAGAGTGTCCTATAGCCCAAGAGTGGTAATCGCATGCGGCGTTCGAGTCATATCCTTTGGGGTAGGGCGGTTCTATAGGTTTCCCTGGACATAGTGCAACCATAGAATTGCTAACCAGATGCGGTAAGAATTCTGCATAAGTCATAGGGATTGGGTCGAAATGTGCGAACTTCCTCCCACGATAGTTTCTTCCCCGACTTTCATAGGAATCTTGATTCCCTTGTAAGTTTTGACTTATGGTACTTGAGGTTTGTGAGGTTGCAGCGGCGTAGGGGCAATGCACGAAAGAAGGATTAGTTGGGTTTGATGCCACAAAATGGCTTTCTCCCTCCTTTTTCTTATTCACACCTACGGGCGGCTTTTTTGTGTTATTCAATCCGGGAGAGCTAGAAGTAATCTTTCCGCTTTTCAATCCCATTTCTACTCTTTCGCCTATGATGATGAGATCTGAAAAATTTGACAAGACGCTTCCTATCATTTTGTCATAAAACGGAGGTTGGAGAGTGTTTATGAACATGGTCACCATTTCTTTTTCTGATAAAGGGGGTTCAACTTGGGAAGCTAGCTCTCTCCATCGTTGGGCATATTCCTTGAATGTTTCATTGTCTCGTTTTGTCATATTTTGCAACTGCATTCTGTCAGGAGCCATGTCAAGATTATATTTGTATTGTTTCAAAAATGCATCCACCAAATCTTTCCAAGAGCCGATATGAGCTCGCTCAAGGTGCATATACCAACTCAGGGAAGCTCCTGTCAAACTGTCTTGAAAGAAGTGGATTAGCAGTTTTTCGTCATGGGCACAAAAACCCATTTTTCGACAATACATAATAAGATGGTTCTTGGGGCATGTCGTTCCCTTGTATTTGTCGAATTTAGGCAACTTGAATTTCGGAGGTATTATAACATCAGAAACGAGGCATAGGTCCGAAGCATCAAATCCATAATTTTTTCCCCCTTCGATGACTCTCAAGCGCTCTTCTAAGGCTTGCCATTTTGTTTGGGATTGATTGCTCTCGAGCGGTCGAGGTTCATGAGGTATGTTAAACATCACCGGCGTAGCTTCGGTAGCTTTTCCTTGCGACGAAGAGCTAGGAAATCCCAAAGTAAGGGGTGAAGGTTGCACTTGAGGGAACTCGCCATTACGATGTTGCGGATTTGTAGCCACGACCAACGGACTATTGTTGGGGGGATGAGTGTCTATGGGTGGGGTATAACCTGGCGGTAGACCATAAGGTGGAAATTGTTGTGCCTTCCCTTCTTGATAATTAGTGTGAAGGTGTGGAGCGACGCCCGTTGGATGAACAAGAGTGTTTTGGGGCATCTCCTCATCTACCAAAGGATTCCCATCATTTCTATTTCCAAGTGCTTGTAGAATCTCCAAGATCTTGCTCATTTGCCTTTTGATTTGGTTCACGTCTTCTCTTATTTCTGTTTGCTCTAGCTCATCCATGATTTTTGACTGGGATCGTGTCCGATAACGGTGTAGTAGCACCAGTTTTTTTATTTGTTGTGTTATTTTTTCTGTGAAAGAATATGGCATGAGTATGCAATGTGATGTATGAAAATGTAATGATGCATGAATGTTAAAGCCCTATTTATTGCTTATTTGTGAATATCTTAACCAATAATAAAGGGAGAACCATGAGATCAAAAGTGGAGCCAAATTTAATTCATTGAGAAAAACAAAATACAAGTTTTACCACAAATGAGAGAACAAACAAAACTTAACAAAACGAAAGTAGTAACATAAACACGGAATTTGAAAATTTAATGAGCAATCATTTTTTTTTCATTTGCTCAATTAAACCTTTACAATGCTCAATAAAAATGGAGATCTCTTGAGGGGTAGAGAGAGGATTAACCATCCCGTCTGCATCTCTTAATAACGGTGGAATATCTCCGATAGCCGAATTGGTTAAATAAACTAGTTTGGAGAAGCGGTCCATCCAAAACAGTCCTTCTTGAACAAGTCTCTCGATAATGTCTTTTTGTGTATGCATCTCGTCTTCTTTTCTTGCAAGTTCAACTCGGTATGCCTCAACGATCTCTTCTTGACATTGCCTTTCTACCATTATCTTGCTTTCACATTCCGCTTTTACCCTTTCTATTTGTTGCTTTAGATTTGCTTCTTGTCAACGGATGACTTCATGTTTTTCCCCAAATTTTTTTAGCAACTCCTTAAGCCTGAGACCTTCAATCACTGCATCATCCCTTTCTTAATGTCTAAGTCTCAACTCTTCATTCGCACCCCGCAAACAGATCCGAGTTCTATTCTTGCTTTCTTCTTCCTCTCTTTCTATTTTCTGTACTTTCTCAAGGATAAGGGATTGTTGAGTATTCTTATACTCCATATGTTTATAAGCCTGGTGAGCCCTATCCAATTCTTGTTGTAATTTCTCAATTTCTTGTCTTTTTAGAGCTAAGTCAGCCTCTAAATCTTCAGTATTGAAAAAGGATTATGTTGTTACTACTTCGGGAGCAACTGTGTTGCAATGAAAAGGCAACTTGATCTCTAATGCCCTCTTTTTCACCCAATTATAATATTCCTCTCCTATACCACAACTTCTAGGCCCTAATTCTTGACCTCTTCTAATGACATCTCCCCAAGACTTACGTATTCTTCTCAGCAGGCTAACATCATAAACGTCTTGTCCACGAATGACAAGATTTTGTTACATCCATCATCGGAGGCTTCGTCATAGGATAACCCAATTGTCTCAATGCAACATAGGGACAATAATTTATACACCCTTTAGTTCCTTTAGGGGAACATTAACAAAGACACCGCATCTACAAATCACTTCATTTATATCTTGACTCCGGGAATACCACTGGACAGTTCTTTCGTTGAGATTTGCTAGAATGTTGGCCCATTCCTTTTTGCTCTTAGTTCTTAACTGATGTATGTCTTGGAAAATATGTTTGACAAACCAAAGATATAGTATTGGCGAGCAGCAATGGATTATACCCCCTTCTTTCTCATGACGGAAGTCGAGTGTGCAGTTAATGTCAGCCAAAACCGTCGGTACTGGGTTCTCCCCTCTATGCTTGTAGGCCAAAAAAAACGTCTACTGCCGTAAAATCCAAAAAGTCCTTAACACTTGGAAATAAAACAATCCCATATATAATTAAGGCGAGCACATCCATGAAAGTGTCCAATTTTCCATCTCTCGCTAAGTTTACTGCTTTCTCTTCAAGATATTTTACTGGAAATTCGATCAAATAGTCTTTGTTGGTTCTATTGTCTTCTATTTCCTTTATAGGGATATCAAGTGTTTCAGCAATTGTTTTCAGTGAAGGGTAGTGTTCCATGTACTGGTAAGGTTTGCTCCCCTTCATCGGATATCCCATTATTCGTTCGAACTCTTCCAACGTTGGGGCCAACTGAAAGTCCTTAAAGGTGAAACACCTGAAAGGAGGGTCATAGAATTGGGCCAACGCTGTAAGGGCATCAACTTGCACATTAACTTCAAGTAAATCCAGAATTTTGCCAAATTTCCCCATAAAGATTACACGTTGTACCTTTTTCAACTTCCGAGCGAGATTCTTAAGGTTGCTTACATCTGGTTTGAGAACTCTCAATGGCAAGGTCTTTCTTAATGGAGTAATGTTTGGGCCACCATTTGATCCCATGTTTCCTGTGGTTAAAGTTATTCACAACAAGCCTTAATTTTTATGGTTTTGAAGATGATATGATAATGATATTTTTTTCAAAAGTGACCATGATGAAGAATATGATGCAAAAAAAAAAAACTTGGTTTTACTAGAAGGTAAAAGTGAACATGACATAGAGTAGGTTTTTCGTATGTACACGAGATTTACACGATTCTTTTCTTCTTATGTTTTTTTTTATGTGAACTTTTACCATGGGTAGCTCTATAGTTCTAAATTGGTTCCTAGAGCACACAACTCAATTCTAAAATATTAAACCAATTAATAGGTAAACTATTAAAATGGCAATATTATAGAAAAGGTCAACTCTAGGTGAGACTTTCATGACAACCAAACAGGATGTACATCCAGAAGATTATCATTACACAGTCTCTAACTTATCTTAGGTTGCACTCAGCCCGGGTATAGAGCTCACTCATAAGTGTGTGAATCGTGTTCGAGTAGTGTATAGAAAAATAAATAAATTAAAATAAAAAAATCACAATGAAAATAAATTAACAAGACAGATATAATTATATTTGCAATATAACAAAACAAATAAAATAATAGGGGTAATATAAATAAAACAATAAATAAGAAATAATTATATACAACTAATTATATTGGGGTTGACTCTCAAACATCCCCAGTTGAGTCGCCAGTTGTCGCGTCCGATTTGTCCGCGAAAAAGGAATCGCCACCAATTTTATTTTATTCAAATGAAAAATTGGATAGAACCTAAAATAATGATTTTTGAACCAAAAATTCTGATTCGGGAGTCGATTACGAGTAGGAAAAGTATTACCACTCTACAACGTCCGTTAAAACGGTTACCCTATAATTAATTGTATACAAACTATTTATTTATTTATTTATTCATTTATTTTTACCCCAAAAAGAATAATAAAAAATACATAAATTATTTACATTAATAAAAGAAGGAAAAATAGTAGAAAATATTTATGTGTTGATTGATTTTATTATTAATGTTATTTTATATATACACATATCAAAATAAATTAACAACATAATAGTGATAATAATAATAATAGTAATAATGGTAATAGTGATAATAATAATAATGATAACGAAAAAAAAGGTGAGTTGTTTGTTCACGGATTGTATCTTTTTATTTTTGATTTAAAGAAAAATTAATTTTTGTTAAAAAAAAACAACTTAACGAAAATATAATAATAACGAAAAAAAGAGGTGAGACGTGGCGCGGCGAGCTGAATTTCATCCGGCGGCAGCGACTATTAATTCTAATCCTAAGGAAAAAACTATTTATTTGTTGTTATGATTTTTTTTTTGTTATTTTGATAAAGATGGGATATGAGCTATAAATTCAATATTACGATATGGTGAAATTTATTTTCTTGGTGATTGGTTTATAAACATCAATTAATTATATTTTTCTAGCATTTTGTGTTGCAAAGAAAATAATTTTAAGAACAGACAACTTTAGAAAAATGAGAGCTTAACACACGAGTTTATTTTTGTATAAATAGAAAAAGAGAAAGAAAAACAACAACATTTTTAAAGGGATGCAATACAAAGACTAACAAGAAGAAATTAGAGAAGTGATACCTTACTACTGAAGTGTTTTCTTGTTGGATTGATTTTCCCAAGACCAAATTCTCTACTCCTCTTTCACCTGTTATTCTCTCTTTTTTCTTTTTTCTTGTGCTCTAAAAAATGTCCTCCTCTTCCACTCTTACTATCGATTATTTATAGGCCTTTCGGGTGTAGGTTACAAAAGACAAGAGAATAATTGCCAATTGATCACCGTTTTATTACTATTAATCTCTTTCTTTGTGGGTTCTTTTCTTTCAATTGATTATCATTATACCAATTTTTATGACCATCAATCCATTCAATTGATCCTCATTATACCGATTTTTATGACCATCAATCCATTTCTTTTCAGTTTCTTTCATTCAATTATGTACCTTTATTTATTTGTTATTATTATTTTTATTATTTTTTTTTATATATTTTTATATATATATTTTTTAATTATTTTTTTTAGAAAATAGTCTAAACAGGAATTAGAGGCAAACAAAAACTGGGAACATATGTGATTGTTTAAAGTTTAAAGCCCTAATTATTTATTTTTATTTTTATATTTCTATACATTTATTATTATTATTTCCCTTTTTTTAATAAAAAGTAATAAATAAATAAATAAATAAATAAAAAGCGAACAAAATTAGGTGTCAACAGAGTGAAGGTGCTCATTCCAAACGATCTTCATGCTATGCAGGACATTTAAGTCCAGCAAGTTGTCTTTCGTGGGTGTATACATTACTTCTTTAGAGAAGTCCACCCTAAAATGTTCCAAAATCCGAGTCACCTCTTTAGCGGATGGTAACCCAATCGCTTCTTTTGACGCAAACATCACAAATTTAACAAAGTATGCCCAGTTTAGTAGACATCCCTCAAACATAAAGAACATGATCCGTAATTCAAATTTTGAAATTTGCGAGTAATTTCCAGCCTTCGGGACCAAAATGTAACTCAAAAAGTAATGCAGAAGGCGGTAGTCAACAGTGAGATTCCAAACTCCATATCGTTGCCGCACAAATTCAGAACCAACTTGAGTCCTCTTTTGCTCCATAGTGTTTTTGTCAAAACGACATAAAGCAACATATGCATCATACTTAGTAATACCAGCCCATTCACACAAGTTGTGGGGTCTAGTTTTTTGACTTTCGAAGGGAATGTTCAAGATTTCGCCAATGATTTTAGTGTCTAACTTAATGGTTTTACCTTTGACTCGAGAAATTAGCATATTTCCATCTTTGGAGAGATTGCAGTAAAAGAACCTAACTAAATCAGGATAAACAGGACCTTTGTAACCAATAAACTCTTCAACATGCTGGGCTTTGAGTAAATTAGGAAATTTAAAAGCAGAAAAAGAATCTAGTGTACCAAATTTGGGAATTATGAGCCGTTTGTCCGAGTAGATTGTACGAAACCGGTTGATTTCTTTCGGTGTGTGTAGGAGGCGAGATAAATCCATGATATTGGCATTCTTTGTCCTTTTCTTTGAGGGGCCTACTGATGCATGCTTGGTTCGTGGTCCTCGTTTGCGTGCGTCCATGGTGTTGCAAGGTGGGTTACGGATTTGGGGAAAAATTGATTTTGGGTTTTTGAGAGAACGGAGTTGGAATTGTGGGTATGACTTAGGGTTGATCTAGGTTGCAAGGGATGTTGTTTGGGTAACTCTTTTGCAAGGGAGAGAAGTTGAGAATTTTGAAATGGAGGAGGAAGAAACTGGTTGTATTCGATTACAGGAAGTGTAAAAATGACCTAAAATTGAAAAAACTTTATATAGTAACCAAGTCGGGTCTTCCACTCATTCCTTTTGTTTTATTTTATGTATATTCTTTTTTTTAAGACGAATATTGAACCTCAATATATTGATATATACTTTTATCATCTTTATTTAACCTTCTTTCGGGAATGCATTTTATAATTATCGTGTACTGGAAAGTAAAACATATACCATACCTCGATATAATGAATTGCGATAAAGTCAGATATAGTAGAGGTTGTTTAGAGTACAAGGCAGACGACAATATGAGATCCAGATTAAGATTACAACAGTAATACTTTATTCTTCTTCAAAAAAAAAAAACGAAAAAAAAAAGAAATGGAAAAAAGAGAGACAAAGATATCAAGTTCAGGAAAAATGTATAAGTGCATTTTTCATCCATGATTTTAATGGTCGTTTCCAATAAAAATATTAATAAAAACCAACATATTCATTCATTCATGACACTACATAAATTTAAAGCCAAGAAAACGACCTGCATGTTGAAACCGGGAAAACGACTCGCACCTGAAGCCGAGAAAACGACCTACATGTTGAAGCCGGGAAAACGACTCGCACCCAAAGCCGAGAAAACGACCCGCATGTTGAAGCCGGGAAAACGAATCACACCCGAAGCAGAGAAAACGACCCACATGTTGAAGTTGGGAAAATGAATCGCACCCGAAGCCGAGAAAACGACCCGCATGTTGAAGCCGAGAAAACGACCTTCATGTTGAAGTCGGGAAAACGACTCGCACCCAAAGCCGAGAAAACGACCCGCATGTTGAAGTCGGGAAAACGACTCGCACCTAAAGCCGAGAAAACAACCCACATGTTGAAGCCGAAAAACAACTCGCACCCGAAGCCAAGAAAACGACCCGCATGTTGAAGCCGGGAAAACGACTCGCACCCAAAGCTGAGAAAACGACCCGCATCTTGAAGCCGAGAAAATGACTCGCACCCTTCTAAAAAATTCTTTTCGGACACTTGTTGACACCTAATTTGATTCTCAAGTAAATTCTTAGTAAAGAGGGGCACTTGTTGACACCTAATTTTGTTCGCTTTTTATTTATTTATCTATTTATTTTTTTTATTAAAAGAAAGGAAATAATAACAATAATAAATGTATAAAAATATAAAAATGAATAATTTGGGCTATAAAATTTAGACAATCACATGTGTTCCGTTCCAAGTTCTTGTTTGCCTCTAATTCCTGTTGATACTCTTTTCTAAAAAAAATAAAAAATAAAAAATAAATAAAGGTACATAATTGAATGAAAAGAAATTGAAAAGAAATGGATTGATGATCATAAAAATCGATATAATGAGGATCAATTGAATGGATTGATAGTCATAAAAATCGGTATAATGAGGATCAATTGAATAGATTGATGATCATAAAAATTGGTATAATGATAATCAATTGAGTGAAAAGAAACCGGAAAGAAAGAGATTAATAATAATAAAATGGTGATCAATTGGCAATTATTCCTTTGTCTTTTGTAACCTACACCCGAAAAGCCTATAAATAATCGATAGTTAGAGTAGAAGAGGAGAAGACAATTGGGGGGACAAGGAGGAGCACAATTTGGAGGACAATTGAGAGCACAAAAAAATAAAAGAGAAGATAGAATAATAGGCAGAAAAGTAGAAAAGAAAGATTGAAACCAAGAACTAATAAAAAACCTCTCAAGTGCGGTAAACACTTTTTTTTTTCTTCTCGTCAATTTTTTTGACATTATTGTTGTTATAGAGTTTTTTTTTTATTATTATATGCACATATGATATAAACAAGAAATATTTTTTGTCTTTTTCTCTATCAAATTCGTGATATCTTATCTTTATTTTGTTTTCTTTCTTGTGCGTTAGATTTTAAACTTTTTTGTGTTATTATCGCCGCCGGTCCGCGCTACATATGCGCTGCCAACTCGCGAATCTGCTCTTGAATTTTATCCTTTACAATTTGGAAAAGTCAAAAAGTAATAAAAGTGTTTCTGTAAAATAAAACGATACACAAATCAATATACAACACATCCCTCCTATTAATATTATTATTAATTTATTTTGATATTTATATATATAAAGTAAAATTAATAATAAAATCAATCAACAGATAAATATTTTCTACCCAAGAACTAGTGTGTTTTGATTTCCCTATTGCACCTGCGGATACGTAGGAGCAAGGTTTTTTCCTTGTCAAACCATATTAATAAAAAAAAATTCCTTCTTTTATTAATGTAAATAATTTATTTATTTTTTATTATTCTTTTTAGGGTAAAAATAAATGAAGCAAATTGAAGAAGAAAGAGAATCAGGGTTTGTTACCAGAGAGAGCAGCTGAAGAAACCATCACCCTCCTCCTTGAAATTAAAGCAAATTGTTTTATACTGAATTAATTATTGTGTCCTCCATCAAATGTTATTATATAAATTTAATAATTATTTTTTATTTATTTTTATTTATTTCTCTAATTGAAGAAGAAAGAGAATCAGGGTTTGTTACCGGAGAGAGCAGCTGAAGAAACCATCACCCTCCTCCTTGAAATTAAAGCAAATTGTTTTATACTGAATTAATTATTGTGTCCTCCATCAAATGTTATTATATAAATTTAATAATTATTTTGCATTTGATTGTTTTGTATAGGGTAATAATACATATAAAATCAACTTAAATTCTAATTTTTAAATTAGTTAATTTAACTTTTCAATCTAGTTTATATTGATTCAGTTATAATTATTATGATATTTTAATTATATATTTTTATCCCTTTCATTTCAACATCTTTTATGGTAGGGACTCAAGGTACTCTTTAATTATTAAGATATTTGACTAACACAATTGTTGTTATTCCTCTGCAAACTTTGTATGAGAATAGTGAAATTGGACTTTAAATATTTTTTTACTAAATTATAAATGTTAAAAATTAAATCCTTCAATATTATATCTATACAAAATAAGTAAAATATTTTTATAAAAAAATATCAGCTGCGGATTTTGTAATCATTTGTTCATTTCCTGCAGATAAATCAGCATATAACAATTTTCGTACAAAATTACATGCAGATTTACATATAGAATTAAATGCCGATAACTCGCGGGGAATGTACCTGCAAATATGGCCTCAAGAAAGGTTGGAGGACAATGCCTTATGTTTCAATTTTTCCAGCAAAATTTTGCACAGGTAACTTATCCGTGAGGACATGATTCACATGTAACTTGTTTCCTGTGGAATTATAGCCCAAATTTGCATGAAATTCTGCACGTGAAAAGTTTATTTTTAGTAGTAATAGAAGAATAAATACTAGCAACACATTATTTAACACAGATTTTTCATTACATTCTCTTTGATTGATTAAAATTCACGTGAGTTCCATCAAACTCATATGAAACTTACATGATTTAGTGAGATCTATATGAATTTTAATCAATCAAAGAAAATATATTCAAAAGTGCGTTGCTATCCTCCAACATAGAATTATATTCCTCAATCACCAAAGAAAGAACAAAATCCCTAATATAATTATTTGAAATTCATCTATTTTCCGAGGTAAAAAGATAAGTGAAATAAGATAATATGTGATTTTCAATTTCCTCGTTGGTCTCTATATTGATCTTCATTCTTGAGTATTGTAATCTATTGAGAGGCTTATCTAATTTTGGTCTTTTTCTAGAAATCACTTCACTTTAGACTTCTCCTCTTGAAATTGAGAGCTAGATCAAGATTTGTTTGAGACTTCATTTCCCTCAGCACCAAATTCATAAAAATAACCAAGATTACTAATGTTTAATTAGAGTCCACAACTGTCATGGCCTTATCAAAATTTGATTGCATATTTCCAAAAACATCTTTATACCAAATTCTCAAACTCTATCATAAGGGATTCAATTTTGTAAAAATATACACATAGGGCATCCAATAACTTATTTTTCCCGGTGCTTAGCCAAAAACCTTCTAA
Source organism: Cicer chorassanicum (assembly GCA_037974735.1). Lineage (NCBI taxonomy): Eukaryota > Viridiplantae > Streptophyta > Magnoliopsida > Fabales > Fabaceae > Cicer > Cicer chorassanicum. The sequence continues at coordinate 14,554,996 of JBBPBP010009777.1, read as the reverse complement.
AGTCATTGTGAGAAATCCACATTTTATGAAATATAAGAGATGAAGGGGATGCGGTCAGGGCCGGCCAAGGGTGAAAAAACTCAAGCTAGTGTTTTAGGCCTTCAGAAAAAAATCTGTTTTAGCAAAGAAAAAAAGTCTCACATAAGTTCAATAGTTCATAAATAACCTCATCTTGACTCAGTTAATAAATGATTTTGCATCCCAAAATACTCAAAAAAAATAAAATTAAATTAAATTTTTATAAAAGGCTTCATTGTAGAATTTGCTTTAGGCATCATTTTGTGTTGAGTCGACTCTGGATGTGGTAACCTTTGACGATAAGCTTGACAAGTTAGGATGACGATCTAACTTTGCTTTAGGAAGAGTAAAACAAAATTTGAACTTCCAAAGATTGATCCATGAAGCATGAAAAATAGTTTAGTGAAGACTTAGATGTGTATGAGCATTGCCTCTTTAATCATTTGACCAAGTAAACTGATCTCCAATTTTATGTAGGTGAATTAGATTATTGGAGTCAATCCACCCTTTGTACTTTATCACAAGAGATATCATTAGGAAACCTACTACCAATATTTTTATGAGCTACCAATACAACATTAAAGTCCTAAATGAAACATCAAGTACTTGAATGCCTTTGTTGAAGAGAATTTTTGCCTTTGTTGAAGAGAATTCTGCTCCATGCATCTAAAATTTCTTGCAACCAACATGAGAAGTTCAAGCATAAAAAAATGAAACAAGGCATAATTGTTGATCAACCAACATATAAAATATAGAATCATTATTGTATGGATAAAATCCCCATAAATTAGAGATATGATAAGAAGGGAAGTTAACAAATGATATCTAAGACTCAAAAATTAGGGTGGCAAAATGGGTTGAGTTCGAAGGGAAAACATGTGCAATCCATTATTTAAGAGAGCTAATTGAGGTTTGGGACCTTACCAATCAAGTCGAGTCATTCCGCTCAGCCTGTTGAAAGATTGGATGGGGAGGTTTGTGAAGGTGCAAACACGAGAAGGTGGAGTTGAATTGTGTTTGCCAAAGTTGACAACTTTTTGATAATTTATAAATAATTAAAAAAACTAGTTTGGTTTTGGTGACTTACTTGGAGTAGAAGCAATCGGATACAGAGGCAGCAAGCAATGAAAGCATAAATAATTTGACACATAGATTTATCCTGGTTCACCACTAACATGGCTACATGCAGTTCCCCTAACTTAGAAGGTTTTAATCCACTAATTCAAATACTTTAAATTACAAAGCACCTGACCCTGCAAGCCAGTCTTCCCAAACAGCCTGACAACCCCAGACTTTTGAGGAACTAACCAAATTGACCTTACAAGCCAAGTCTTCTCCTAACAACCTGACAACCCCAAATTGAAGAATGAACTAAACCATTATCGGGTTGGATACAAAAGATTGGAACTTGAGTAATTGCATCCAACAAAGCTGATAATAATAATAACTCTCACACTCTAAGAAAAGAACATTCAGAAAATATTTCTAACCTGAACAAGTGTTCTCTCTTTGAACTCTAAGATGAATTAAAAACTTTGAGTTTGAGTTCTTCTACTCTTTTATGCTTTTCGATGATTTTCTCCGTCAACCTTGAGTGTCTATTTATTGTGAAAATTTGGGCTTCAATTTAGTCCTTGTTTAATTCTGAATTGTATCTTGTTCAGATTGAGTTTGTAAATTCTTCAAATTGATTCTATTTCTATTTTGTTTAGATTGAGTTTGTAAACTCTTCATATTGATTCTATTTTATTTTTGTTCAGATTGCTTTTTTAAATTCTTCAAATTGATTCTATTCATATTTTGTTGTAGATAAATCTTGATCAAATCTTCTTCAAATCTTGATTATATCTTGTTTTCAACTTGGTCAAATATTATAAATATGAATCAAATTTATTTTAGATTTTCTTCAATTATAAATTTGAATCAAATCTTATTTTAGATTTTCTTCAAAAACATGAATCTACTTTCATACTCTAAATTTGAAGACAAATATATTGTTGTCATAAAATACTTTTGTTAATATCAAAACAAACGTAAAACCAACTTGGTTCCAACAATCACCCCCCTTTTTGATGATGACAAAATTTGTATTTTTGATAACAATTTTTCTTTATATTTCTTTGACTCCCCCTAGGTCTTAGTATCTTTTTCTCTCCACATTATCAAATATATTTCTCCTTCTTTTGTCATTAGACAAAAAGATCTGAAAGTGAGACTTTATTTATTTTTTTGTTATTTTTTTGTTTTTTTGTTTTTTGTTTTTTTTTAATAACATGAATATAATATAGTACAAGAAAATATAAAAACTAATGTAAAACTAAACTAATTTAAAGTTATCACAACATCAGTTAGGTATGAAGGTAAGGTTTAGGTTTTTCTTGATGAAGTCAAACCTATCGTCAGGTAGTGGTTTGGTGAATATGTTAGTCGTGTTCAATGTCTACAAACTTAATGTTTAGTACCCCTTTTTGAACAAAATCCCTAATGAAGTGGTGTTTGATCTCTATGTGTTTAGCTCTAGAATGTAAGATAGGATTTTTGGTTAGACAAATGGCAGAAGTGTTATTGTTGTAGATGGGAATGTTGGATTCTAGGATTTTGTAGTCTTCAAGTTGATGTTTTATCCAAAGTAGTTGAGAAGTGTAGCCAGCTGCTGAAATCTACTCAGCCTTTGTTGTTGACATTGATATGGTGTTTTTTCTCTTACTTGACCAAGATATTAAGTTGTCACCTAAAAATGTGCAGTTGCCACTGGTGCTCTTTCTCTCAAACTTATCTCCAACATAATCAGAATCATAGTATCCACTAAGCTTGTACTTAGGAGATTTCTTGTAGAACAAGGTAAGGTTGGTAGTGCCTTTTAGGTATCTAAGGATTTCTTGTAGAACAAGGTAAGATTTGAAGCTGACAAGCTTCAAATCTTGCACATACACAAACACTAAACATGATGTTAAGTTTGGAAGCGGTAAGGTAAAGTAGGGATCATATCATTCCTCTATAGGTTTTTTGGTCAACTTTTTTGCCTGAATCATCTTTTTCAAGTGAACAAGTAGGGTGCACTGGTGTAACCATAGGTTTGCAATCACTCATCTTAAACTTTCGAAGAAGCTCTTTTGTATATTTAGTTTGATGAATGTATATACCTTTTTGACTTTGCTGAATTTGTATATCTAAGAAGAACTTAAGTTCTCCCATCATACTCACTTGAAATTCAAGTTGCATTAATTTAGAAAATTCTTGACAAAGAGTTCCATTAGTAGATCCAAAAATAATGTAATCAACATAAATTTGAATAATAATTTCTAAAAATTGTATTATCTACTTGTCTATTTTCAAAGTTATTTTTAAGAAAGAAGTTACTAAGTCTATCATACCACGCCCTATGTGCTTGTTTTAGACCATACAAAGATTTCCTAAGTTTAAAAACATGATTTGGAAATTCAGAACTTTCAAAACCTGGGGTTGTTTAATAGACTTATTCACTTGTATAACCATTTAGAAAAACACTTTTAACATCCATTTGAAATAATGTAATGTTATTATTTGCAACAAAAGAAACTAGGATATGTATAGCTTCTAACCTGGCCACTAGAGCAAATGTCTCAGTGTAAAGTCTTGTGCAAAAAGTCTTCCCTTGTTTCTGACCACTTCACCTTTTTTCATTTAGCTTGTTTATGAAAACCCACTTAGTTCCAATAATGTTCTTCTCTAGTCTAGATACTAGATCCCAAGCATCATTCCTCTCAAATTCATTTAACTCTTCTTGCATTGCTGGAATCCATCTATAATCTGTTAGTGCTTCATCAATAGAGGTAGGCTCAATTGATGAGAGTAAGCCAAATAAAATGGTATCTTTAAGTGATGATATGGTCCTCAAATGATCATTTGCACTTCCAATTATTAGAGTTTCAAGATGAGATGACTAGTAATTCCATCTAGATCTTTCTTTTGACTTATCTTGACTATTTCTAACTTGATCAGATTCATCCTTTGAAGATTTGTCATATTCTTCTGATTTGCTAGTATCCTCTGATTTTTCAAGTTCTTCCGGTTTTTCTACATCTTATTCCTTCGGTTCCGATGAACCTGCACTATCATCATCTTGCTTTGACTTTTCAAGGTCAAGCTGTTTGTCATCAAATTTTACATGTATGGATTCTTCCACAATATGAGTTTCCCTTTAAACACTCTATAAGCCTTGGATCTTTCAGAGTATCCAATGAAGGTACACTTTTGAGATCTAGAATCAAATTTACCAAGGTTATCCTTTGTGTTTAACATATAACAAGCACAACCAAATTGTTTAAAATAAGAGATGTTAGGCTTTTTACCTTTCCACAATTCATATGGTGTTTTATTCAATATAGATCTAATATAGACTCTATTTTGAATATAACATGCAGTATTAATTGCTTCAGCCTAAAAGTGTTTTGCAACATTCATATCATTTAACATTGTTCTGGCCATTTCTTAGTGTGATATATTCTTTCTTTCTACAACTCCATATTTTTGGGGTGTTCTAGGAGAGGAGAAGTTGTGAGCGATTCCATTTTTCATCACAAATTGTTACAATCTTAAGACTCTTTTCATTCATTATTTGTTTGCAAAATGTGATAAACATTTTGTGGGATTCATGCTTACTTCTTAAATTTTTTACCCATGTCCGCCTAGTGCAATCATCTACCATAACAAAGCCATGTTTCTTTCCACTTAGAGAGGTTGTTTTTACTGGCCCAAAGAGATCTATATGTAAGAGCTCAAGGGGCTTTGAGGTATAGACTGAGTTCTTAGGGATAAAGAAGTTTTTTGTTTGTTTTCCCTTTTGACAAGCCTCACACCTAATTTTACTTTTCTAACTAAGCTTAGGTAGACCTCTAACTAGTTGAAGTTTATTCAGTTTTGAAATTAATCTACGGTTTGCATGACCTAATTTTTTTGTGCAACATTAGTTTCTCTTCATTTACTAACATAAGACACCTAACTTCTTGTTTCTCTAGACTAAACAGATTTATCTTATAAATGTTGTTTTGCCTTTGACCTGTAAATAGTACAGATCCATCCTTTTGACTAATTTCCTTACTTGTTTTTTGATTGAATATAATATCATAATTATTATCACTTAACTGACTAATACTTAATAAATTATACTTAAGACCTTTAACAAACAAAACATCTTTGATAGAAAGGGAAGTACCATTACCAATTGTACCTTGACCAATGATATGACCTTTTTGCTTTCCTCCAAAAGTCATTGTGCCTCCCTTGCTCAAAGTTAGTTCTTGGAACATAGACTTTTCTCCCATCATATGCCGCGAGCATCCATTGTCCAAGTACCATGATTGGTGTTTTAACTTGATTGCTGAGGACATCTACAACAAAGATAATTTTGTTCTTAGGTACCCAAATTTGGTTGGGTCCTGGTTTGTTAGTCTTGAAAGGTTTCTTGTCTTTCCTTGTATTTAACATGGGACAAGATAATTTGGAGTAACCTTTCTTAGAGCAAACAGTTCACAAGATATCAGAGGGAATAGGTTTAGATTCAGTTACAGTTTCTTCAAATCCTATACCTATTTTACCATTTCTACTAACTGCATAAATCATAGAAGCATATTTTCTTATTTTCATACCATTAGCAAGAAAATCTTGAAATACTTGTTCATCCTTATCAAAGTTACATAAGGTATTTCCAATTGATGTTGAACTATGATTGCTTTTTAGAATTAGATTTTTAGCCTTAAGTTCAGCAATATCAGTTTTCAAATTTGCATTCTCTGTTTTAAGTTCAGTAATATCAGTTTTTAGAGTTGCATTTTCTGTTTTAAATTCGACACTTTGATTCTTTAAAGCATTAACTTTTTCAGTTAGATTTGTATTTTCTTTCCTAAGTGTTTTTAGTTTTAAAAACAATTTGTGATTATTATTTAAAAAATAATTTATAGCAGTAATTAAATCAAATCGAGTAAAGTCAGAAAATACCTCAATTTCTTCATCTGCTGATTCACTTCCAGAGTCAGAATCTGTGTTGAATCCAGAGGAAAAATTTGTATGAGCCATCATAGCCAAATCTGCTTGTTCATCGTCAAAGGATTCCTCAAAATCATCTCATGTAGCCATCAGACTCTTCTTCTTAGGTTTGGAATCTTTCTTCTGGGGTTTCCCTTTCTCCATATTTGAACATTCTCTCTGTTGGATTGCTTGGAATATCTTTGGGGAAATTTCTTCTTTCTGTTGTGCCACATCTTTCGAATTTTTCTAGATATGAAAGCAATCTCCTCTTCCTCTGAGTTCAGATTCTAATCATCTGAATCAGTATCCTCTAATTCTGATGTTGCCTTTAGAACCTTCTTCTGCTTAGATTTCAAGGATAGAGTCTTGTTCTTCTTCTTGGGCTCATCTTCTTCAAGCTCAATTTCATGTAATATGAGAGAGCTGATTAATTCTTATAGGTTTAGAGTATTCAGATCCTTTGCTTCCTAATTGGCAGTGATCTTAGGTCTCCACTTGCTTGTCAGACTCCTAAGAATTTTCTTCACATGATCAGTAGTAGTATAACTCTTCTTAAGTACCTATAATCTTAATACTAGGGTCTGGAATCTGGAAAACATTGTTTCAATGTCTTCATCTTCTTCCATCTAGAACAACTCATACTTTTTAACTAGGAGGTTGTCCTTTGCTTCTTGAACTCGCTTGCTTCCTTCATAGGTCAGAATCAAACTAATATAAATACTCTTTGTTGTCTCCTTGTTGGTGCACTTGTCAAACTCCTTGAAGGTGATTGCATTTATCATGAATGTTTTGGACTTATTATGCATCTGATACATCTTTATCTGATCAGCATTCATCTCTTTTCTTAGAATTTCAATACCATCAGTATTCTTCAGAGCAATATAACCATCTTCCACCAAGTCCTAATGTTCAAGATCTTTTGAAATATAGAAACTTCTCAGCCTGTCTTTCCAATACTCAAAACGTTCTCCAATAAACAGAGGTGGTCTATTGATGTTTCTTGCAGCAGCTTCTTCACTAAATCCAAACATATTGAACCCTTAGATCTTTTCTCAAAAACTGTAAAGTGCTCAGTCTTGACACCGAGCTCTGATGCCAATTGAAAGTGCAAACATGAGAAGGGGGGTTGAATTGTGTTTTCCAAAGTTGACAACTTTTTGATAATTTATAAATAATTAAAAAAACTAGTTTGGTTTTGGTGACTTATTTGGATTAGAAGCAATCGAATTCAAAGGCAGCAAGCAACGAAAGCATAAATAATTTGATACGTAGATTTATCCTAATTCACCACTAACTTGGCTACATCTAGTCCCCTCATTCATAATGCTTTAGTCCACTAATTCAAATACCTTGAATTACAAAGTACCTGACCCTCCAAGCCAGTCTTACCAAACAGCCTGACAACCCCAGCTGTTGAGGAACTAATCACTATGACCCTACAAGCCAAGTATTCTCCTAACAACCTGACAACCCTAGATTGGAGAAGGAACTAAACCACTATCGGGTTGGATACAAAAGATTGGAACTTGAGTAATTGCTTCCAACAAAGCTGATAATAATAATAACTCTCACACTCTAAGAAAAGAACATTCAGAAAATATTTCTAACTTGAACAAGTGTTTCTCTCTTTGAACTCTAAGATGAATTAAGAACTTTGAGCTTGAGTTCTTCTACTATTTTCTGTTTTTCATGGTTTTCGACTTCAGCCTTGAGTGTCTATTTATAGTGAAAATTTGGGCTTCAATTTAGTCATTGTTTAACTCTGAATTGCATCTTGTTCAGATTGAGTTTGTAAATTCTTCAAATTGATTATATTTCTATTTTGTTTAGATTGAGTTTGTAAACTCTTCAGATTGATGCTGTTTTATTTTTGTTTAGATTGCGTTTGTAAATTCTTCAAATTGATTTTGTTCATATTTTGAAGAAATATCTTTTTTCTAGTTATGTTTGCATTAACTTAGTTAGTTTTATGCAACCCATTTCAAAACGATGATGAGATTACTTTACAGAAAGCAAATATGTTGAACTTCAATGAAGGTGGAGCATATGTAGACAAGTTTGTGCAACATTTTGACCTCAATAAATTCTTGGATAAAGTTGTGTTTGCAGTAAAGATGCCATGAGTTCAAATGTGTCCAATGAGATGTTCAACTATTTGGGAAAAAATTTTTTGTCTCAACAACGCAATTTTGGATTTGAATAGATTTCAAAATTAGAGGGTAGTCTTTAGCTTGGAGAATGAAAGTTCCGGAAAGAGGTTCATGACATTGAAGATTTTATTAGAATCTTTGTATTAACGTTTTATGAAAATGAAAGAGATTTTGTATCATGTTTATAATTTTGGATAGTGTTGCATGTTTTAGAGATCTGAAATGAGAACAAGTGTTTGTTATGTTAATATTATTGGATCCTTTGATCTTCATGATTTCAATCATGCATAATTGGAGTGAGAAAAATCTTGTTCGAAGATTTGCTAAATAAGTTTTCATAATATTTTTGCACAACATGAATAAGCTTGTCAACTGAATTAGTCACTTCCATGTGTTGCAACGACTAAATTACATTAAAAAAAAAAAAAAAACCAAACCTAAAACATTCAAATCAGGTGAATTAGGTAGCTGACAAGTCAAACGAATGTCAAACCCACCTTCAGAAGCCACTCGACAAAAGTCTTCATCATCTACATAAATAAGGACTGGGGCATTATCTTGTTGTATGTAAAAAAAATCGATGCATGTTCTCATTGCCATTTCTCTTTGCTGGCTGACAAAATTTTATTTATTAAGAACATTCGATTGACCTCTTTATTGATAGAAGCAATTAACTTTGTTTCAAGTGTTTCCGCTGCTCTATTAGCATTTAACCTTTTTGAAGATACTTTATCAACTAGAGGAAACACACCAATGTTTCTTGAAAATGTCTCATTAGCTTCATCATGAAATCTAGGTCAAGCAATTGCAACTAAAAACATAACCTTAGCGATGTACTTTTTGTTTATGCATGTGCCATATGGCTCATCCTCACTTGGAATAATGTAATTGTTTGTGTATTTCTTATATAGGCTAAACCATTTCTCATCAATGTGCACAACATTATACATGGACTTAATCTTTGGATCACGAGGAATGCTAATTTCTTCAAGAATAGACAAACAAAATTTAAGGCGAACTTTCATATTATCATCCTTCAAGTGTGGCTTTAGTGTGCTTGAACGTCAACGCAAATACCCTTCTTTTACCTAAAAAATGATGTCTGGTGAATGCCCAAGGTAGAAGATAGAGATCAAAGATTGCTACATTTATCTAATGAAATATTACGCATTTTCTCATCATCAAACCCAATTCTTTTCCGGCAAACATTCTATATTTTCTTATGAGAAGCATCACATGTTCGGTGTAGTTGTCTCCAAATCTGATAAACAATGTCGGTAGATACCGAATATTATGAAACCACCCTTTTAACAATTCCACCTCTAAGTTTTCCATCATTACTTGAATGTATCACTAATTCAAAAACCATTCTTCGTTGATCGTTATCAAAGAAAGTACATTTTTTTTCCTAAATGACTGTGCCCCATGAACAATGTTGCATCTTGAAATGTTCTAGGAAAAAAGAGAAAACAAATCAATTTAATAAAAAGAATTACACCAAAACTACTAGTCACTCAAAATCTTTGCTAATTTGAATGACAAGTTTACCAAAAACTGTAACACCTTTTAGTCATCCAAAAGGGAATAATGATGCAACAAAAACACCCATAAGACTATTTTACACAATTATTCTTCAAGGAAAAACATCACATTATAAAGTCAAAATCATACAAGGAAAATCAATACATTTCAATATAACATCAAATCATCTCAGAAAAATTATTATCCCACACGATACATATTAATCACAACAAGACAACCACAAGAAAATGCAATGCTATGCATACTTAGACACTACTTCACAATTTGGTACCATTCTATCTCTAAAGTACTTGGTTAGAAGGCTTGATACTATGCCACCACCCGAGTGGACGAACAATTCAAATTGGCCCTCTCCTCATAGATATCTTGAACTCCACCCGAGATACATATACGCGACAATCAATATGAACGTGTGTTGCATGGTAGCTTCCGACATTTGGAGTGCTACCTCCAAGCCACCTAGAAATTCCCCATCGGAATACCTCCAATGTCTAACATTCTTGCCTTAAGTCTCAATTGTAGACCCCCACGGTCAGGCTCATTCAGTTGTACTTCCCTAAAATCATTAGGTTTGTCAGGCCCTACCTATATAATGACAAAATAATTTCCACTTCAAAAATTCTCAACTTCAAATATTCCCAACATCTATTTTCTCCCCTCGTTAGCCTAGACTACTCCATTAAGAGCATCATCTTTAGTACAAGTTGGAATCATCACTATTTCATCAATTATGAGGTTACTTCAATATTCTCATATCAAATTTATAACATCATTATAATCAATCATACATCATCATGATCATCATATAACCTCATCACAAATTTATAACATCACTATCATCAATCAAACATCATCATCACATAAACCTATATCATACAATACATCCATCTTTTATCATCACATCACACAAACTTGTCTAATCCAACATCACAATAATATCAAACATCATATATACCACACAATTATCATAAACCTATACTCATGAATTCAAACGCTCTCTCACCCCTTATCTTGTTTCGACACTTTCACAAGAGAATACGAGTCCACGAGCAAACAACCTTTGTTCTTTGACTTATTGTCCTTCAATCGATCTAACTCGACAGTTTATGAGTAAACATCAAAAATAAATTAAGAGAACACACTCTAATAGGGCCAATTTCGATATTGAGTCAAGTAAACTTACCGTAAATCATAAAATAATCAGGGGATATTATAGCCCATGTTCACTCGGTCGTTTTGGCGTTGGTTGCATTCAAATCGAACTTATGGTGCAAGATAACGGAATTCTGTAAACGGAGAAGTCGGGTATTTTGGAGAAAATTTGAGATAGTTAAAAATATGAGAAAGTATGTTTAAAATACATATTACTAACAACGGAAATACCACTATCCCAAGATAATTATTTAAAAAATAAATAGCTAAAATAGGAAATACTTAGAAATAATTAACATGTGTGTGTGTGTAACACAATATTAGTGTGTGTGTGTGTGTGTATTATTAGTGTGTGACTATGTGTGATTTTGTGGATTAAATCCTTCTGAGTGAAAGGACTAGATGTAACTATTGTGTTGGTGGTGAACCAGGATAAATTGGTTTTGTGATCTCTCTTCCTTGTCTCCTTACTTTTGTTAATATTGGTTTAAGTTTCTAGCCAAAACATGTTTTATCGAAAAAGTTTTTTAAGCAAAAACACAATTCAAATACCCTCATTTTATAAGAGACTATATTCAGAAGAGTATTTTAGACGTTAAATTTTTGGACACTAATCGTCATTGGCAAAACATTTTTACAAAACCCTTTGCTAAAGATAAGTTCAATTTTATAAATACGAATTTGAATATTCAAATTAAAAGGAATGATAACTTAAACTCTATATTAGTTTGGCTCTAAGCAAATAAACTACATTTTCCCTTTGAAAAATGAGTTTATTCTACCTCTATTAAAATATATATTTGTTAAGATATATGTTCTACCTCTAACAAATTGAAATTATTTATGCCTCTGGTTGACTGAACTTCAATATGTCTTTTGAATAGCTTACTGTTGTATGTGATATTTAGTATTTTAGCACGTCTCAACATCATTCTAGAACACATGAGGACGTGTTTAATCAACTCTAGGTCTAGAAAGATGAAATCCATTCCTTATGCAAGACTCATCTTTGCAATGCTAGAAACGATTCTTCTAACAACGAAATTGGAAGAGGATGGGGGCCCTCACAAGGAAGAATTGTTAGTCTGCTCCTTCGCACCCATCTTCAACATCAACAATGTCATAAAAATGAGTTGATTAGCTAAAAGAATGCCAGAAGGAGAAGGCAAAGGGAAGAAGCACATTGTTTAGACCAGTGGTTCCAAGGACACTCATTTCACTATTTGAGAATTCTAAGTTGAAAATGATAACAAAGAAGTAATTTACGAGCACATATGGATGGCTCTAACTGACCAGAACCATGAGTTCCCCCAATATCCTTCCTTTTGCCCAAGGTTGACTCTGAATTTGCTGGGAAAAGAAAAAGACCAAGTAAGATAGTTGTTTTGGTGGATGAAGAAAATGAAGATGTTGATGATGAAGAAGTTTTCCCTCATCTAAGAAGAAGACGAAAGGTAATCCCTTCCTCCAAGTATGTTTCTATTTCTACTTCAATTAATGTTGATAGTAGCGTAGAATTAATTTCATTCAATGCTAACACTCAACCTTAACCTGCAATACTAAACATTGTATCGGAAAGTGAAACTCAATCCACATCTAACACTGAACAAACATCTGAAACCACATACACCATCCTCACTGAGACCTCAGATGATACATTTCTTAATTGTAAGTACAGATGTGCACCTAAGAGGGGGGTGAATTAGGTGCTTAGGAGTTTTCCTTATTTTCAGAATTTAAGTGATCGATGTTTGCGTTTAAGGATAGTAAGTGAAAGAGTAAATGGCAGTAAAGAAATGAACACAACAGAATTATCTTGGTTCCCCTTATGACTAAGGGTACATCCAATCCTCTTGCACACCACAAGAGATTTCTCCACTATTGTTAGAAAATGTACAAGTCCCACCTTAGGACCTTTGCTACAAACTTCTAACAAATCTTCTAGGATAGCACCCTACTATCTTAGATAAAACTATTTAAAGAAAGTACTACTTTCTTTTTACAAACACTTCAAGTAAAAAGAAAGAGGTAGAATGATAACAATCCAAGATAACAATAGGAATAAGAAAGAGGTAGAATGATAACAATCCAATATCGCTTCAAGTACTTTGAGAACCTTAGTTAAGGATATGAAAATGATATGCAAGTACTTGAATTTATGAAAAATGACTTTGAGAAAAATTAGAAAAGTTGTTCAATGTCTTTAAAGTTGTGTGGTAGGATTGTTGTAGTTGAATATGAAGTTATGGTGTATTTATAGTCCATAAACATCTCTTTAGATTCGTGGCCATTGATCCAAGAGGTTTAAGGAACAATTGCAATGATTTAGAGTCAATTCAAAACTGAAAAATTGCATTGCTTCCAGTTGTATTCGAATACATGATGGTTGTATTCGAATACACCTCTGTGTAACGTTCAAATTTATTCAAATTAAACACTATATAGTCGAATACACATGTATGTAGTCGAATACAAATTGATCAATTTTGCCACTGACTTGTTGGTTGTATTCGAATACATCAGGATGTAGTCGAATACAGATGAGAGGTTTTTGCTACTGACTTAGCAATTTTCATCTGTATTCGAATACACCTATGTTGTATTCGAATACACCTTTGTATTTTGTCAAAAATATTAATTCTAACACTTTGTAAATGTAATTTTGACTTTCGAAAATACTTTTTATGCATATGTAAAGATGTGAGGTTCTTATTGTATTTGAGCTATGGTTTGCATCATTTACCTTTACATGAAACATCTATTTATGAGAAGATTATTAATTTATCAATAAGTTTTTTGTAGACTTCTTCTTTTTGAGCTTGTTGCTTTGATCATCATCACCGTTGGTCTTTTGTATCATCAAAAACATGTATTTTACATTAATAAACTTCCAGCAGAATTAGACATTGCTTGCTATGTAGAAAATCCTTACCCTTTAGACTCTGAACTTCCAAACTAAATTGATCTAACCTAAGCCAACACAACACCTCCAACCACTCCAAACACACCAAACCAAACATCACCATCACCTATCACTTTTGCTTTTGACCCTCAATCACTCATGCTTGTGGATCTTCTCTACATTGCATCTGAGGTATAGTCTCAGGTGATTCAAGACTTAGTCTTTGAGTCATCTTCAGAAGACTCACCTACCAATTCCCAACCCAATCATATCTTTAAACTAGACACCACGATTCCATATAACCTTGCACCCGTCATCCCCTCTCTAGCCTATAGTTTCCCAAACTTGGATGATTTTATTTCTGCATACACTATTAGCGTTAACATAATTCGGAACATGAACTCAAGCAGCTTGGATTCTAATGAAGGAAATTGTCTCTAACTGGATAAGGGAAAACATGGAGTGCTTGTGAAAATCAGTTTGATTTTGTGGGTTAAATCCTTTTGAGTGAAAGGACTAGACGTAGCTACTGTGTTGGGTGTGAACCAGGATAAATCGGTTTCTTGATCTCTCTTCCTTATCTCCTTACTTTTGTTAATATTGGTTTAAGTTTCTAACCAAAACATGTTTTCTCGAAAAAGTTTTTTAAACAAAAACACAATTCAAACACCTTTTTCTTTTTTTTTTCACTTTCAATTTTCGCAATGCACAAGAGTTGGTCAAGAAAAAGAGACATGTATATCAAAAAGCAACCAGCACAACAAAACTATGTATGTAGTAATGAATGTCAAAACATGATACTCAACTTTTAAAGAAAACCAAGAGACAATGTCTCATTTCTTACCTTTTCAAGAAATTAGTGAATCTCTAAGAAAAATACAAAAGAGCCGCCTTCAACTCCAAATTGTACGAATTGAAAGCGGTGCCATTTCGATTCTAAAAACAATAGACGTCTAAATTTAGAAAATAAAATCAACGGGTGTCTCTTGTTTTTTTTTTTCCTTCTTTTAAACGTGAAAGCAAAACAAGATGGTGATATAATCAACCAGGCTTTTTTATACCATATTAACAATAAAGAGTAATAGAAAAAGAGATAAAGGAAAAAAGAGAAGGAAAAATAGGCTAGGGTTCTAATAATATGATTAGTGAAAGTAAGTAATACAAAAGATATGAAGAGTATATTAGAAAATATTATATTCTTAAGAAGGCATTTGATATAGTTATTAAGAAAATGATTAACCGTGTTGATTTGAATGATAAAATGAGTTTCATTTACAAAAATTTCAACACGATTAGTTATTTTCTTTATAACTGTGTATAACTCAAAAGTCCTCCTAACATGTATCTTATTTGCAATTTTGATCCCTCTATTATTACCGATTCATATAATTGGTTTTCCTATTTTAAAAGTCGATAGTTTTGGTCATTTTCTCATATTTTTGAACTAAAAAAATAACGATTTGACATATTTTGAATAATGTGACATACAATTTTGTGATATAAAACCATCTAAATGCATTAATTATTCATATGTCATTAATTAAATTAAAAATATAAAAATTCTCCGAGGTTGAAAGATAAGTTTTTATGGCGTTTAATTCCAATTTCATGGGTATTAGTCATTCTAAATCATCGTATCATATGTCACGTTATTTAAAGTATTTCATGTCATCATTTTTTAGTTAAAAAATCATAAAGATGGACTAAAACTGTCAACTTTTTAAAATAGGAGATCAATTTCGTGAATCAGTACAAATAGATTGACTAAAACTATAATTAAGTCATTTTTTTATCAAAAAAATATTTAACTTTTAAAAAGTTAAAGCACAAGTTTCAAGACAAAAATTCTATATTTGAATGACTAAGATGTGTCCTTGGAACACATTAATATTAACACAAATAAAACACTTATAATTAGAAGGAAAAAACAATAAAATGAGAGAGAAAAGCACTAA
>JBBPBP010009777.1:14520264-14530655 GCA_037974735.1 Cicer chorassanicum | reverse complement strand
GTTTTTTTTTTTTTTTAAAAAAAAACGTATGTGTATAATCATAGTGGAATAAGACAAATATTTTCACGTATAGTTTCAAACGCACTCAAAGTCTAAATTAATTTCAAAGTCCTATAGGCAAAATTCATTTATAGAATTCCTATAATAGTTTTAGGTCCCAAAAAATTTACAATATAGAAAATATAAGATACCAACACAATGCACTTATTTACTTCAAGCATGTTACTTAGAAGATCAAACATACTTAATTGAATGTTTAATTTAAGTACACACCTCTATATCAATCCACACCACATAAAACGGTTATTAACATTTGACATTGATACCACATAAGACTTATAATCACTCAAAATTGTGTAAGAGATGAACATGGTTTTTAACTATTTCAAAAATAAAATCAACAATAAATAGAACACTTGAAACACAAACAATTTCATATTTACATAATCATATAACATTCACATTACTAATCCAAAAATCAGCACCAGAATTTTACGTTCATCTCATAACTCAAACAATGTAACCTATCCTCATAGAACTCTAATTGCTCTAAATTGATCACGATTATATTTTCTTTTGAATTAATCCTCACCACTTAAAGTTTACAATAAACTAAAACATAGATTTCCAAATAGGAGATAAGATAAATAATTATTTACTAGAAGACACAACACGCTACCAAACCAAAATGAATCAAGTGGTACATAAACAACTTTAAAGGTTACACATCATTCTAAAAATTGATTTCTAGACTTAAATTATTATAAAATATATCACTAATCATTTAGCAAAAAAAATCATTGGGAATTCAAAACTTTTCCTTAAATCACTTTTCAAAAAATCACGTCTAAATAAAAACAACTAAAATAAATCACATTTCTAAATACAATTAAAAATAAAATAAATCATATGTATTTTAAAAAACTATAAGATTTCTAAAATCACTCGTAAAAAATACGTTTTTAAATAATTAATCATTATAAAAATTATTATTTTCAACTTATATTGTGAAAGAAGATTTAAATTATATATATAGATAGATAAAAAGTTTTCCAATAAATTAACACTTCCAAGATAGTTCCAATTTATTTTCTTATTTTCTCAAAATTTATAAAATAACAAAATTGTATATTTATATACTTTAAAGTAGTGCACATGACACAAAACATATGACATACTTGGTTATGATAATGAATTACACTAATTGACAAATCAACAAAATAACAGTCTCCTCTCACACCAACTACTCAACATGTCTATAGATGCATCATCAGTTTCTATCAAGGCACAAAATTGGTCTAAAGCATAACACACATCAATTTTACAAACATGTCACTTTCTTATATTAAACTCAAATATAGGTTTTGACGATGATAACACAACAACTACAATTCTACTCATAAAATATATCGATTATAGAATCCAAAATTTGGATAACTTTTCAAAAAGAGTTTCACTACTGAGATAATTCTTTTAAAAACTTTATTTTTTTTTTTCTGTTTTCCTTCTCTTTCTCAATTAGTAGACATTTTATCATTTGACCCTTTTTTTTTAGTACAATTATAAATCACGAATGAGTTCTTAAAATCTAAAACTCTAACATCGAGTTAAACTCTAATGAGTTCATAATATCAGAATCAGAAAATCAATCATTTCAAACAAATATCCGAACACCCTCACGATTCAATATTCACACCAACCCCCTAAACCAACATAACAAGAAACAATTTTATTGCAAGCATCCATTGACCAGGCACCATGACTCGTGTTTCAATTTGATTGCTTAGAACATCTGCAACATAAACAATTTTATCTTTTGGTACCCAAATTTGGTTGTGTCCTGGTTTGTTAGATCTTAAAGATTTCTTGTCTTTCCATGTGGTTAGCATAGGACAAGATATTTTATTGTGACCTTTCTTATAGCAAATAATACATAAATCATCAGAGGGAATAATCTTAGATTTAATTACTTTTCTTGAAATCCTATTCCTCTTTTACCATTCATACTAACCCCATAAATCATAGATGCATACTTGCTTCTTTACATACCATTAGCAAGAAAATCTTGAAATACTTCTTCATGCTTATCAGAGTTACATGTGTTATTTTCAATTGATGTTGAACTATAATTACTTTTCAGAGTTAGATTTTCAGCCTTATGTTCAGTTTTCAGATTTGCATTTTCTATTTTAAGTTCAATAATATCAGTTTTCAGAGTTGCATTATCTGTCTTAAGTTCAGTAATATCAGTTTTCAGATTTGCATTCTCTATTTTAAGTTCAGTAATATCAGTTTTCAGATTTGTATTTTCTGTTTTAAATTCATTACTTTCATTCTTTAAAACATTAACATTTTCAATTAGATTTGTATTTTCTTTCCTAAGTGTTTTCAGTTTTAAAGATAATTTGTGATTAATATTTAAAAAATCATTTATAGTAGTAATTAAATCAGATCGAGTAAATTCAGAAAATACCTCAATTTCTTCATCTGTTGATTCACTTCTAGAGTCAGAATCTGTGTTGGATCCATAGGTAGAGTTGGTATGAGCCATCATACCTAAATCTTCTTGTTCATCGTCAGAGGATTCCTCATAATTATCCCATGTAGCCATCATACTCTTCTTCTTGGGTCTGGAATCTTTCCTTTGATGTTTCTCTTTCTCCATATTTGGACATTCTGACTTGATATGTCCAGGTTCATTGCACCCATAGCAGATGATGCTTTTCTTGTCATATTTATCATTATTTCCTCTGTTAGGTTGCCTGGAATATCTTTGGGGAAATTTCTTCTTTCTGTTGTGCCACATCTTTCGAACTTTTCTGGTTATGAAAGCAATCTCCTCTTCCTCTGAGTTCAGATCCTGATTATCTGAATCACTATCCTCAAAATCTGATGTTGCCTTTAGAACCTTCTTCTGCTTAGATTTCAAGGCCAGAGTCTTGTTCTTCTTCTTGGGCTCATCTTCGTCAAGCTCAATTTCATTTGATCTAAGAGAGCTAATTAATTCTTCCAGCTTTAGAGTATTCAGATCTTTTGCTTCCTAAATGGCAGTGATCTTAGGTCTTCACTTACTTGTCAGACTCCTAAGAATTTTCTTCACATGATCAGCAGTAGTATAACTCTTCTCAAGTACCTTTAATCCTAAGACCAGGGTCTGGAATCAGGAAAACATTGTTTCAATATCTTCATCTTCTTCCATCTTGAACAACTCATACTTTTTGACTAGGAGGTTGGCCTTTGCTTCTTGAACTTGCTTGTTTCCTTCATAGGTTAGAATCAGACTATCATAAATACTTTTTGCTGTCTCTTTGTTGGTGCACTTGTCAAACTCCTTGAAGGTGATTGCATTTATCATGAATGTTCTGGACTTATGATGCATCTTGTACATCTTCTTCTGATCATCATTCATCTCCTTTCTTGGAATTTCAATACCATCAGTATTCTTCGGAGCAATATAGCCATCTTCCACCAAGTCCCAAAGTTCAGGATCTTGTGAAATATAGAAACTTCTCAGCCTGTCTTTCCAATACTCAAAACGTTCTCCATCAAACAAATGTGGTCTGTTGATATTTCCTCCAGCAGCTTCTTCACTTAATCCAGACATATTGAACCCTTGGATCTTTTCTCAAACATTGTAAAGTGCTCAGCCTTGAGACTGAGCTCTGATGCCAATTGAAGGTGCGAACACGAGAAGGAGGGGTTGAATTGTGTTTGCACAAAGTTGATACCTTTTTGATAATTTATAAATAATTAAAAATTATTTTGGATTTGGTTACTTACTTGGAGTAGAAGCAATCGAATTTAGAGGCAGCAATCAATGAAAGCATAAATAATTTGACGCGTAGAATTATCCTGGTTCACCACTAACTTGGCTACATCCAGTCCCCTCATTCAGAAGGCTTTAATCCACTAATTCAAAAACCTTGAATTACAAAGCACCTGACCCTCCAAGCCAGTCTTCCCAAACAGCCTGACAACCCCATACTTTTGAGGAACTAACCACCTTGACCCTACAAGCCAAGTCTTCTCCTAACAACCTGACGACCCCAGATTGAAGAAGGAACTAAACCTCTAACGGGTTGGATACAAGAGATTGAAACTTGAGTAGTTGCTTCAAACAAAGCTGATAATAACAATAACTCTCACACTTTAAGAAAAGAACACTCAAAAGATATTTTTAACTTGAACAAGTGTTTCTCTCTTTGAACTCTAAGATGAATTGAGAAATTTGAGCTTGAGTTCCTCTTTTCTGCTTTTTGATGCCTATCTCCTTCAGCCTTGAGTGTCTATTTATAGTGAAAATTTGGGCTTCAATTTAGTCCTTATTTAATTCTGAATTATATCTTGTTTAGATTGAGTTTGTAAATTCTTCAAATTGATTTTGTTCCTATTTTGTGTAGATTGACTATGTAAATTCGTCATGATGATTTTGTTCCTATTTTGTGTAGATTGACTTTGTAAATTCTTCAGAATGATTCTGTTCCAATTTTGTGTAGATTGACTTTGTAAATTCTTCGTATCAAATATTCTTCAAATCTTTATTAAATGTTGACCAAATATTCTTCAAATCTTCATTAAAATGTTGATCAAACATTCTTCAAATCTTCTTCAAATCTTCATTAAATGTAGATCAAATATTCTTCAAATCTTCACTAAATCTTCTTCAAATCTTAATCAAATCTTCTACAAATATTATTCAAATCTTGACCATATCTTCTTTTCAACTTGGTCAAAGATTTTCTTCAATTATAAATTTGAATCAAATCTTATTTTAGATTTTCTTCAATTATAAATTTGAATCAAATCTTTATTTTAGATTTTCTTCAATTATAAATTGGTTTCAAATCTTATTTTAGATTTTCTTCAAAAACATGAATCTTCTTTCATACTCTTTGAAGTCAAATATATTGTTTTCACAAAATACTTTTGTTAACATCAAAACTCTATATGTAAAACCAACTTGGTTCCAACAAAGAAAACTTTAACTCCTTCAAAATGTTATTTTTAAAAAATTATAAATTCTACCAACCTCTAATATTCAAGAATTACTATTGCTAATAATCATACTATTTAAAATCTTGACGAATATTCTAAATTGTATTCAAAACCAATATCAAAACTTTACTCATCTAGATACAACCATCAACACTTTCAAGTAATTTAAAGTTAACATTCACATTTTAAAATCGATATTTTCTTCACACAACCCAACATAAAATCAAAATAAGAATTTTTTTGTCAAAATTAAAACTTTAAACATAAGAGATATATTTCCTATCTAACTCAAAGTTTAAAACAAAACAACTTTTTTTTCTCTAAATTGAGTTTCAACAAAAATAATAATAATTTGTACCTAGTAAAATTCAATACTTGAAGTTTTAAACATATAGTTCATACGGAAATCAATGTTTCAATCAATTAGTTATTAGATTAAACACTTTAAACAATTTCATATCAAGACTAAATATTTTAAATTGATTAAGGGTGAAAATGGAACTTTAAAACAACTAACTGGTGAGGTCTGACATTTGATAACTAAGATTACGTGAATGAGATTAATAACTTGAAACATACAGCTGGTCAAGAGTGCAAAAATCGTAGTTCGGTAGACAAGGAATAAGCAACATGTAACTAACATAATCTTGTCAACAATTAAAATTAACTCAAATCTTAACAAGTAATTTCATGGTTTATTTACTCACTTAGGTAGGAATTTAGAATCCATAACACAATTAGAGTAAACAAATAATAAACAATTAATTAGTAATCTCAAAAATATGTATAATAATACAAAAGCATATAACACTTAACACAATAATATAACTGGGGAACAAAAAAAACATGTTAGTGAAAATAATTATTACTCAAGAAAACATAACCGACACAACTAACATTTGACTAACACTAGACCGACACTTGACTCACTCGGCCTGATTGGACAAACCAGGCTCTGATACCACTTATGTGACACCCTAAACCCCAAAATAACATTTATAATAATTTATACTAAATTATCTGAGCAAAACTCGCAGCAGATAAAGAAAAGTTGTTCAAGAAAATAAAAACTTTTATATCTAACTTAGGATATTATGTTTCTCTAAATACACTTATAACAATTCAACTTTATTCCTCAATTAAACAGAGCAATCTCAATGAAATTGATTTGACTAGAATTTCTTGATTTAATTCCCAAGACTTATTGGTACTAAGGTTTTCATATAAAAATCATTTGTAATTACATAAGAAAAAAAAAACATTACAACTCTTAATTCCCAGTATCACCTATCAGAGTGGGGTTTCTCCCAAAGTTGAACTTCTAGACTCATTAACTTGTAATAACTGGGATTTCGCAAACGCATGGCCAAGCCAGTCAAACACAAACAACGAAGGAGGTGAGTTTTGAAATCATGTTGATAATATAAGTAAGAAGAACACGCAATGAATCATAAATAAACTGTATCATTACCCAAACATTCTTCAAGGAAAAACACAACATTATATAGTCAAAATCAAGGAAAATTAATACATTTCACTACAACATCAAATCATCTAATAAATTATCATCGCACACAATACATATTAATCACAACAAACAATCACAAAAAAATGCAATGATATGCATGAGCTTAGACTCTACTTCACAATGTGGTACCATTCTAACTCTGAAGTACATGGTTAGAAGACTTGATACTATGTCACCATCTCAGTGGACGGACAGTTCAAATTGGCCCTGTCCTCATAGATCCCCACAACTCAACCCGAGACACATATACGCGACAGTCGAGGTAAACGTGTGTTGCATGGTAGCTCCCAACATTTGGAGTGCTACCTCCAATTCATCTAGGAATTCCGCACCCGAATACCTCAAAGGTCTAACAATCTTGCCTTAAGCCTCAACAGTAGACCGCCACGATCAGGCTCAATTCAGTTGTACTTCCCCGGAATCACTAGGCTTGTCAGGCCCTACCTATACGATGACAAAAAAATCTTCACTTCACAAATTCTCAATATTTATTTTCTCCCCTCGTTGGCATATGATACTCCATTCAAACCGTCATCTCAAACTCAAAATAGAATCATCATTATTTCATCAACTATGGGGTTACTTCAATATTCTCATCACAATTTTATGACATCATTAATCATACATAATAATTGTTATCATATAAACTCATCACAAATTTACAATATCATTATCATCAATCAAACATCTTCACATAAACTTAGCACAAATTTATATCATAAATCACACATCATCATCAAATAAACTTACATCATACACTGCATTTATACTTTATTATCACTTCACATAAACTCATCCAATCAAACATATGCACCAAATTCATTTGAAATCAAATATCACAACAGTATCAAATATCAGACATTTAATGAAATTAAAAAAATAAGCACCTTATAAATATTTCTATTCCACATTTTAATATCACAATTTCCATATTTGCACATCAATTAATTTATCACTCAAACGGCTACTGGCGTACGTAGCGAGCCCCGGATGAATCGTTGGGAAATACGGTTTTCCCGTTCATCTCACAATATATTATAAACATGAATTCAAACGCTATCTCACCCCTTACCTTATTTCGACGCTTTCACACACGAATACAATTCCACGAGCAAACAGCCTTTGTTCATTGAATTTTTATCCTTCAATCAATCTAACTCCACAGTTTATGGGTAAAAGTTAAAAATAAATTATGAGAAGGCACTCTAAAACTAATTTTGAAATTCGGTCAAGGAAACTTACCATAAATCATAAAATCAATTAGTGGATAATATAGCCACTTTTCACAGGATCGTTTTGGTGTTGGTTTCACTTAAATCGCACTTACAGTGAAGAAGAACGGTGCAAAATAACGAAATCCACAAACGGAGAAGTTGGGTATTTTAGAGAGAACTTGGGATGTTTAAAAATCTAAGAAGTTGGGTTTATTTGACTAACTAAATGAGTGAAACAACAAACTGAAATTTGAACAAAAATGATAAAAGTTTTTTGGAACAGTGTGTCACACGATAGCGTTGTTATGTTTCCTCTCCCTTCTACGGCGGCTGCTACAAATAGCTCCCTTTTCTATTTTATTAGGGTTCACATACATGGACAAGCCCATTGGTCCCCTTATTTATTTTTATTTTACTTAATCTAATTTTTCTCATTTTTAATACTCCTCCAAACATCATTTAATTTTCAAAACATTACTAATATTTCATAACTAATATATGGTAAATTAGAGTAATTAAAATAATTAACCTTTTAAAAAATACATATTACTAACAATTGAAACTCTCATATTCAAAATAATCACTATAGTTATACCTATTTTTCCAAAACACTCGAATACTACCATCATTAGAGAATACTCAAAATCACAAAATTAATAATATAACATCAACATTTTATTTTAATTACTAAATCATAATAAAATTATATAAAATCACAATGCCATAACGAGCAAACTAATTAACAAATATCTAAAATAATTTTAAAACCATATTAATTATCTAAAATAATATTTAATTAATAAAATAGTTTCTTATAAAATTTGGGGTGTTACACAGTTTTTCAAGATGTGAGCGTAATTGGAGTACTTTTGAGCATATAAGTTAATACTTATTATTAAGTTATAGAGTATTCTACTATGTAGGTTCATATTAATTAACTAAACTAACATTTTAAATTATAATACATAGATTCATTCCAAGAAGAGACGTAGACTTGAGCAAAAGAGATTGGAAGACTTGGTTTTCGTTAAGTATAACTATGGTCTGAAAGAGCTCTACGATTGTCGTGATGTGATTGATCCAATCGTCTTGAATGATGATGATGACTATATCAATGCATTTGAAGTGGGAGACT
This sequence comes from Cicer chorassanicum, assembly GCA_037974735.1. Taxonomy (NCBI): domain Eukaryota; kingdom Viridiplantae; phylum Streptophyta; class Magnoliopsida; order Fabales; family Fabaceae; genus Cicer; species Cicer chorassanicum. Next base: position 14,521,783 of record JBBPBP010009777.1, on the reverse strand, counting down.
TGGGGAAAGATGGTGAACTTGTTGAAGAATTAGTTTATGTCAGTATAATCTCACTTGGACTGATGTTGCCAATGCAAGTGGGGCTAATGAGCCGGTGGTCTACACTAAGCGGCTAGCAAAAGAAAAGGCAGGTGCAAGTGCATCTAGGGCAATAACACAAGAAGAAATATCAAAAGAAGTGGTGGTAGAAGAAGATCTTGAACCTATTGAAGTTGAAGATGATGGGGAAGAGGAGAAGAACAAAGAATATATTGAAGTTGATGGAGAAGAGGAAGAGGAAGAAGACTATGTTGTAGATGATGATGATCTTTGATTCCTATAACATGCATTTTAGTTTTAATATTTTGTTATTTTATTACTCTACTATGTTGAAGAAGATGATGATATTTGGTATCTAAATGTATGTTTTGATTCAGACTTGGGTTTTTTTATTACTATTTATTAATGTTTATGAATTTGAGACATTATTTAATTATGCATGTTTATATAGTATTATTCATGTAATTTGTCCAAAAAATAGAGGTAATCGTGGTATCCCGCAACCCATTATCTCAATTTTCGAGGTTGGCTGCGACTCACCGCTATCTGAGATTAACTACCTAGATGCTACGACAATGTTACAACAACAGTGGGTGAGACATAACTGATGTATTTTTCAATATTTCCAACATAATTTTCTCTAAAGTAATTTTATGTCAAAGGTTCCACTGGGTACTATCATGTTTCCTTAAAAATCAATCTATTTACCATATGAATCTAAATAACTATGTCTAGTTATTTAACATTCATTAATATTTCAATTAATTAACTTCATCAATATACTTCAAACAAATTCACTTACTGACTATTTTATGTGATTACACTACAAGAATAAGCTAAAATAGCTAGAGCCATTTCTAGGGCTTTTCAGGCGTAGGAGATTTTTTAGGGCCTTCTTTTAGCCCTCACTATATAAATGTGTTGCATTTTTTAGGGTTCATAATCCTAGCTAAATAGTTGAGTTACTTTGCTAGGGTCAAAGTTGTAAGAAAATATGGGCATTTGGATTTCGTGAGGGTGTCTTAGGTGATGCTACATTAAAATTTCGCTAAGGCTAAAGCCCTCGGAAAGAATAAGAGCGGAATTTTTCTAATTCAAAATTTCACATTACCTAGAGCTATAGCCATCGGTAATGTACTTTTGCATTGAACGAGGGTCAAAGCCCTCACTCACACTCCGTCTCTTTTGATTATAGCATCTTCTTCCTCCTCTTTTCTCCTCTCTTTATTCTTTCTTCCCTATTTCCAACTTTTTCTCCTCTTCTTCCTTTGTCTTATATTTTCTTGTTCTTTCTCTTTTCTTCTCTTCTAATTAACGACCACTATATTCTATATCTCTTCTTTATTCTTATTATTTTCGAACTGTCCTTGGTAAATAATTAATTTTTTTTTATATTCTGTTTTTTTTTTGTTATTATATATTCTAAACTTATATTATTAATGTTATGTGTGAAATGTGATTTGTATTTTTTTTTTATTCT
>JBBPBP010009777.1:14500610-14513935 GCA_037974735.1 Cicer chorassanicum | reverse complement strand
TTATTATGATTTAAAACTGTGTAGATTGTTAGAGTGTTCCCTCAAAAAAAAAATTAAGTTTAATTGTACATTTGACTATCTATCTTTTATCATATTCACGAGAAAAAAAATCTCATATTTTAAAATCAAACTTTTTTTACCTTCAATTATTGCATTTGATGCAATTTTGTTCTCAACCTATAATCTTTTCTTCAAATTAAAAATAGTAAATTTTTGCCCTAAAATTGGTATTTTTTCTTCACATTCACAATTGAGATAATAAATCATTATTTCCAAGACCAAAAATTACCATTTTATGGATCAAATTTCACGATGGAAGTGTTATGTATACAAACTTTATGATGGAATAAACCTAATTTATTTGCAGTAGTAGCTATATGCATGTGACACATTATTATATTGTAGTCATCACCATTCAGTTTTATAAAATAAGTCCCTGCATGAATAAATGAAATAAGATAAATTTTATCCATAAAATTCAAGTACATTGTAGAATACTTGATAGTTGAAGTCTCAAAGTTGAAGCAAAAGAAGCTGAAAAACATAATACCTTTTCAAATTGATAAGACTAATTGACACTTTAAGTTGTATAAAATTTCAACTTTTGATTCATTAAAAGTACAACATTTATCTATTAATATACTAACTACTAATGGTTCAATTTGTCTATACTCCTTACCTAAATAAATACTAAACCCCACGGGTCTTATTCATTTAAAATATGCATTTTTAGTTGTCAAATTTGCTTTCCCGCTATATTATCAGAAATAATTATATAATTGATTGATTTATGAAATGTAATTAAAAAATTAAAAATAATATAAATAATTAAATTATTTGTAACAGTGATTTACATTGATGTTTACTATACATAAATGATTACGTGATTATGTCATTAATTGTATATTATTTATTTCCACTGTTAACTTATTTTTTCAAATTAAACTCAGTACTATTATTTTTAATTATTGCAAGTGTATTTATCACGTTTTGTTAAGAGACATGCGGTGCCGAAACATGATTATATATATATATATATATAATATAATATAAATGTCTTTTTGTCATTAATTTATAACTCAACTGATGAATATCGATATTGTTAGATTGAACGTTTTATCTTAGATTCAAATTCAATTTATCATCTCTTTTAAAATAAAAATAAAAATAGATTTTTTTTTATATAGTATAATTTTTTTTCTAGAGAAAAGTAGATGTTTTGAAGTTATTTTTAAATCCACGTTAAGTTGTTATCAAATGAATATGGCAAATCATGCTCCATATAATACTCCCACGAAATTCTGATTTGGTATAAATGTCGATTGAAAACAATCAATTATACAAATCTTTATTTTCATTGCATAAATGAATTTGATTATTAGTTTGTTCTAGAATCATCTATTTAAAGGATTTTAAAATTATTTAAATATATTCTAAATATCAAATAGGAGAAAATTCTTTTTGTATCCCACTTACTTTTCATTTGAGAAAGAAATCACGAAAAATATACAAAATATTTATTATATAAAAAAATATTATATAGACTAATTTATATTCAAATTTTTTATTTATATTAGAGACCAAATAATTTATAATTAAGGGACTATATTGAACTTTCTTATTTGATTAATGGTAATAAGGGAGAACAAATCACTCACCAAATCAACTAACATTTGATATTTCCTAACTTTTTTGTATATCAAAAATCTGATTAAATATAAATATTTCAAATAATAATTTTATAAATTATTGAATAAAAAATACAACCGAAAATATACTAACTGAAATATTTTTTGAATCTATAAAAGTATTTACTTTTCTATTATAAGCTTTTTCCAACAAATAATTATACATAATTATTTGTAGAATGAGAACCTATGGAAAATGTCTCAAAGTGGATGACCATGTAATTTCATGTGGGAGGACCATGGAATACTTCATTATGTACTTTTTAAATGTTTAGGTAGCATAATGTAACATCATTGTGTACATGTATGATTACATATAAAAGATTTTTCTTTTTTATAATACATGTATAAGAGCTTTGGCACAAACTTTGTCAATATTGACATATACATAGTATACTCTAGAAAGTAAAAACAAATAAGGTGGAAAACTAAATTTAATAAATCAAGTGCAAAATTATAGAAATAATAGGTTCATAGTAGTAGTTTTGTAAACATAAAAGGCTTTGTATAGATCAATCCTATGGTAATTGTATCATGATTGCTACCACTCTAATTTTGTTCTCTATGTTGGGTAAAATGAAGTAGCAATGTCAATTTATAAGGAAAGGGGTTTGAATTGTAAATTTATCTATTTAAATTTTTTTGTTAAAAACTTAAGAGAATAACTCAAGATTGATCTTGGTTGTGAAAAACAGAAAATGGAGAACGCTCTTGATTCTTGACCAGAAAACGGATAACGTTCTTGGTTAGTTAAAATCAACAATTTAACTTATCTATTTAACTTGATAATCAAACAAACTAAAAGTAAATAGATAAGGGAAGAGATACCACACAAGGATATATTCTGGTTCACCCAACTCGGGCTACGTTCAATCCTCACAACTGTGAGATTTTCACTAAGTGTTCAAACGGAGAACAATCTTCGTTTTACACCACCAGTTCAGATCAACCTTGATTTGTTACAACGCAAATCCTTTCCACCCAGAAAGGAGATCAATCAGGTCACCTATCAATCTTTAGAGAGGATTTTACAATTCACCTTTTAACCATAAAAAGATTTTCTACAAACTACTCAAACTATAAATAGCACTTATAGTCTTGAGTTTACACAATAATGATTTAAAGAGATTGGTAGAATTTGAGAATATATTCTTGACAAAAGAATTCAGTAGAATGATTATGATATTTGAAGAAGAAAACAGAACCGAATCTTTTGTTTGTGATTGAAAAGCTTTCAAGTAAGTAAGTGTATGTAAGTGATGAATTTTCTTAGCACTTGAAGTTCTGATTTTTCCTTGAGTTTGGGATTCCTTTTATAGGCTTTAAGAAGGTTGATGACAACTAATTTGACTGTTGAAACAGTGCCCAGCTGTCATGTGTCAGATTTGACTAAAGACCAGACTTTTTGATTCATGAATGTTCTTGACTTGAACATTCTGCGTTTTTGCTTTTGTGATAATAATGTCTGGTCTGTAGCTTCTCATTCTTGATTGTGGTTTATGATCCTTTGTTATGTGCACAGACATCTCATAGATGTGCTTAATGTATTCAGATCAAGATTGTCTTTGATTCGTGCAAACAGGCTGGAGAATGATTGTTAACATGCTGGAGAATGATGTCCGCATGCTGGAGATTAATTGTAACATGCTGGAAAATGATGTCCACATGCTGGAGATTAATATTAATATGCTAGAGAATGATGTTAACATTCTGGAGACTGATGTTAACATTTTGCAGATTGATGTTTAACATTCTAGAGATTAATGTTAACTTGCTGGAGAATTATCATTGTCACTTTTGCTTTAAGTCATGCCTTTAAACCTTTGATCTTTTGGAGTGTTTCTTTTGTTGATGTGAGGGTTGTATATTCCTTGTAGATATACTGGAAATGCATTCGTGATTTGCAGGAGCTTTCCTTTCATTAAAATATGATTTAAGCATTGTTGTTGAAAATGAAAAATGTGGAGAACGTTCTTGGATTTCTAGAATATTTTCAAGAATGTTCTTGGTTCTGCTTGTTATTATTTATTTATTTTTTGCTTTTTTCTTAAACTGATTTTGCTTGCATTGCTTAGTACCTATCTTGGATTATTACACTCAGAAGCACATGTTAAATTAACACTTAATTAACTTTTGTTTGTTTACATCAAAACATTAATTTGGGATTTTGTCTCAACACAAAATTGTTAACATAAATACTACAAATCGATATTTTTTTAAACGAGAATCTAACTGTTTAAAATTGGTTTTAACTACTAGTACAAATTGATACATTTAATTAGGAAGTAGTGCAAATAATAGTTTTATAATTTTTTTAGAGAAATTATATATTTTTTTATGCAAATTAGTTTGTTAGTTATTTTAAAATTGAAATTATGATTTTATATAATACAATCATTTTATTTAATGAATCACCAAGAGATTGTAAAATGAAATCAAGGATAGGTTTTTTTAATCAATACCCCTTTTTCCAAAAAAAATTATCATTATACTCCCTTTTGAAAACTATTAAACAAATAACCCTTTTTTTTTAAGTCACAAGTCGCCATTTGGAATGGCGACTTCCTTAATGAAACCCACCTTTCAAATGGCGACTTCCTGAAGGAATTTAAAAAAAAAATCAATTTTTTTTCAAATAACAAAATTAAAATATATATATATATATATATATATATATAATTCATTAAAATACATAAATACAAATTTTAAATTATGATAAAATTTTAAATTACATAATTCATTCATAAAAAACATCACAAATTTTACAAAAATTACGATAAAATTAATGTCGAAGGTGGCCTCTAGTACCACATTGTCGAGGTTTTCTCACACGTACAGAATTTTGACGACGCCTTGGTACATCACGAGTTTGTTGTTCTTCTTCTTCTTGATCTTCGTCTTCGTCTTCTTGCTGTTGAGGATGTCTAGGAGGAAGTGCTACAGAAGAACTACTTCCACCTTGAGTCCAGTTGGATATTTGATTCAACGGAGTATATGCATTCCCAAAGCTTGGAATTTGAAAGCATTGTTGAAACATATTTATTAGTAACTGGGTAGCGAACTCAGGTGTATTATAACGAGTGTTGAACGTGTTATACAACAATTCCTCTTCGCTTGATGCAAAGGATAGTCGACGATTATCTTCTTGATGTGGTTATTGGTTGTCAACATTAAATTGTTCCCCTAGCGTGAACTCGTAAGATTGATGTGGTGTGTGGGTAAAAGTATGAGGATGTGGTGTGTGGGTAAAAGTATGAGGAGGCGGTTGAGTGTCAGGAGGTGTTGGTATATAATATTAATTTTGTTGTGTTGTGTTGGGCATTGATTCCTGAAAAAAGTGTTGGCTAGATTGTGGTGGAGGTTGGGGTGAATTGACACAAGGATCAACCAATTGGTTTTCTACAGAAATAAATCGTTTAAAATTTTTGCAAAACCAAACCATGTATTCATAACTTGGTTTAAATTCAACATTTAGAGGTTGACCATGAAGAATATGATCCTCTCGTTCATTCCACTCTTTGTTCTCATTTTCGTAGAATAATGTCCAACTATAGTCAATTTGTTTATGCAAATCTACCTTATGATACTTTCTCATGTTTCTCGGGGGATGTGGAATTTCTTGAGGTAGTCCAAATTGTAGTTTCACTCTATCGGTCTGATGCATTTCTATTATGTAGAAACAAATCAAATATGTAGATGCATTTCACAGCCAATTGTCTTTTGGATTATCGTATGTTAGACGTAAGTAAGGCCTCTACAGAAACTCATATATAACAAATTTGTTAGTAATATATGCATAAGAACAAATAAAATAATAGAAATAAAGTAATGTTTTAATATATTACATCGTTAACGGTCATGTGATCCATTTTTGATCGATATCCAGCGGTATGATAACGAGGTGTATCGCCAAATTTCATACCATTTCCACTATATCTACGAAAATAAATTTGAATGTTAGTGAATTAATTAATAGTTTTATAAATATAATATTTACCTTTTTGCGAGCGGAAAATGAGGCTCAAGATTACTTATTGGTGCAAGAAATGGCATATGGTACCATGCCCACGTTTGAAGTAGATGTGAACATCCATCGATCGACATAACACCGGGTTCAGATGCATGATACAATTCTCTATAAAATGTTGCCAAGCACGCTGAACCCCAACTGTATTCTCCCGTCTCTCGCAAATCTCTCAACAAGTGCAACCACATAATACGTACTTTGTTGTGGGATTTGTTAGGCATTAATATGCCGCCAATCAATTCTAAAATGTATGCTCTACAATGTATAATTATTTCTTCGTTCAATGATTATGGAGTTAACATTGAAAATGTTTCTCTTAGCCATTTTAATTTTATAAAATTCCCTTTTCTTTGAGATTCAGGTGGCATGACTCCTAACAAATCTAAAAAATCATATGTCCATGATACCATAGTTGATCCATTTACTGTTTTACCCCCAACATGTAAGCCAAGTAGCAGTGCAACATCTTCTAATGTTATGGTGCATTCACCCGTTGGAAGATGAAATGTGTGGGTTTCAGGTCTCCATCTTTCAACTAGAGTAGTAATAAGTGAATTGTCTATTTTATAACTTTCTATTTGTGATACATTACCAAACCCGGCTTGATTCAACAATTGAATTATTAAAGAATTTGGTGCAATGTGTTTATGGCTAAGTGATCTTAAATTTTGAGATGAATCCTATAATAAGCAAAGATTAAAAATATATTTGAAGATATTAGAGTGAGATGAATCATATATTTACAAGAATTATAATAAAACTATATTTCAGAATTAAACTTAGTACAAAATATATAAGAAAAGATTAAAAATATAACATAAAGTATTGTATTGCTTACAAAAGTTTGAATGTGGTGTAGCGTTGATTTGTGATTATCATCATTCCATAACAATGCCATTTAGATGACAATAAAATTGTGACTAAGAGCAAAGAAGAAATATGTATTTTTAAAGAGTAGAAAAGTGAAGTTGTGAAGAAATATAAAGAAGAGTGAAGAAATATGATCATAAACTAGGCCTATTTATAAAGAAGAAATATGTATATTTAAATATATACATGTTCAATTAAGGACTTCAATGACCAATAAAATCATATGCATGGCTTCACACAAGAAAGCACTTTGAAAATGAACACTTCTGGACGGAGAAGACTGAACATGATGGAAAGGATTAGACTAAACGGAGGATTAGATTGCCAAAGCATATGTCACGAGGTCGCCTTTGGGAAAGGCAACTTGCCAAAGCATGTCATGGCATGCAGGAGTCAGTGTATCACAAGATGGAAGGAGTGCATGTATCACAATATCACAATTGGTTGCAGGAGTCCGTGTATAAGTATGATATATCATTTTCACTACATTTCATCTCAATTTCTTAAATCATATCAATATATATGAATTCTTATATCATATCAATGGCACCAAAAAATATAGTTTTTCTGATTTATTACTGTTAGAATATTAAAAAACTTCAACAATTACAATGGTGAAATATGTGAAAGACAAGATATTGGTAAATATTTCAAAAGTGAGGAAAAAAAAGCTATTGGAGTTCATTTAGGATGCAACCTTACTTGAAGAAAAAAAATTGAAGCAAAGTTGAAGTTAGAAAATAAGAGGGTGTCTAATATAATTTTTCGACACTCTGTCTCATTTGAACAAGGCCTAGTACATTATGAATTGTTAGATGTTGAAGACGACGAAGATATTGAACTCATGTTTGATGTTCATAAACAGTGGCTGCAACTCGATTCTATAGATTTATATGGCACGTTTGAGGATGGTAATCCATTATACGATGTTGGTCAACCACCATCCTCAACCACACCTCACCCTGAATACAATTTTCAAACACAAAACACTTATTCTTTTCAAAATTATGAATCTTACCAACCTGAACCATACCAACCCAAACCATACTTTGACCAGGCCGAAACATCTGGACATGAACCATCTCAACCTGAACTGTATATTCCACTAGGTGATGTGGGTGATTTTGATCAACAACAAATAAGTGAGGAGAGTGAAGAAGAAACATACTTTGACGAGGACGAGGACGGTGACAATGGCGACGATCTAGAACCAGAACCTCATGTAATTGCAACGGCATATGATCCACAATTCCATATGCGTAATCTAAACTTAGATTATGCTTACCAATCCTCCGAATTTGATATGCCTTCTAATGAACCACCTCCATTAGATGCATCTCTTGAGATTGGAATGAAGTTTAATAGCAAACTAGATTGTCAACTTGCAATTAAGCATTATCACATAAAACATTCACTCAATTACCGTATAGTGCAATCTGATCAATATAGGTATGTAATTAAATGTGTGAATCCACAATGCTTGTTCGAATGCAGGGCTTTGCTAAGCCAAAAAAGTAAGCAATGGGTGATTGGTCGTTTGAAGGGGCCCCATAATTGCGCAAATTCCTCTCTGTCACAAGATCATACCAAGATTGACTCTAACATCATATGTGAAAGCATAAAGTCGCTTTTGAAAGCAGATCCATCGATAAAGTGAAGGTGATCATTGCACATATTCGGGAACGATACAACTACACAATCACCTATAGAAAGGCATGGATGGCAAAGAACAAAGCTATCAAAACGATTTATGAGAACTGAGAAAAGTCTTAAAATGACCTTCCAAGGTAGTTGTTGGCTATGCAAAAATTTCTTCCAGGAACTATTGTGGAAATGGAAGTATCACTTGCATATTCTGATAATACTTTGTTACAGGGGTCAAAAAATTTCAAACGACTATTCTAGGCTTTCCCTCCGTGCATATCTGGGTTTAAATTTTGTAAACCATTTGTCTCAGTGGATGGAACTTGGTTGTACGCCAAGTACAAGGGGACTCTTTTGCTTGTTATTGCACAAGATGGAAACAAAAATACAATTCCCATTGATTATGCACTTGTGGAAGGTGAGACAGAGGGTGCTTGGAGTTTTTTTTTGAAAAATCTAAGAAGGTATGTAACACCTCAAGTCGGCGTTTGTTTGATTTTAGATAGACACGAATCCATTAAAAGTGCTTATAATAATCCAAATAATGGTTGACATGATCCTCCGTCAACTCATGTGTACTGCATCCGACACATTGCACAAAATTTCATGAGAGAGTTCAAGGACAAGGAACTTCAAAGAAAACTTGTTTGTATGGGTAATGATCTTAGTATATTTTCCATTTATCACTTTATAATATTTGATAAATTTTACGTCATTTATAACAGGATATGCATTAAATGAGCCATCATTCAAATATTACCGCAATGAAATCAAGATGGCAAATCTAGAAGCTTTAAGATGGATCGATAATATCCCCCCAGAACAATGGACTATGGCTTACTCTCAAGGTCGACGGTGGGAACACATGACAACAAACATTTTTGAGTCAATCAACACAGTGCTCAAGGGTACACGCAATCTCCCAATCACTGCTTTGGTACAATCAACATACTATAGATTGGGAGTTTTATATGCAGAAATGGGACAACAACATCAGGCATCATTAGCTTCTGGTCGAGTATACACAGACGATTGCATGGACAAGATTAAATATGAAGTTGGTAAATCTAATACTCACCAAGTCATGCAATTCGACCGAAATTGTTATTCTTTCATGGTGCATGAAATAGTAAACCCAAGAGAGGTGCGACCAATTGGTCATTTTGAAGTCAACTTTCTAAGAAAATGGTGTGATTGTGGAAAACTTCAGGCTATACATGTTCCTTGTTCACATGTCATAGCTGCATGTTCTTACGCTCGTCAAAACTATTTAGTGCTTCTACCTGGCATGTAGGTTGTTAATGTATTTAACATCTACAAAGAAGAGTTTCCATCTATAACCAATGAAGGATATTGACCCACATATGAAGGTGAAACATTGTATCACAATCCTGAAATGCGGAGAATTGAAAAAGGTCGTCCAAATACTATTAGAACTGAAATGGACGTTAAAGAAAAAGTACCAAGAAAATGTGGACTATGTCGGTTAACTGGTCATACTCGAAAATATTGTCCAAATGTTACATGCAGCTCTAGTCAATCAATGTAATTTAAAATTTGTATTTATGTATTTTTATGAATTATATTAATTATATATGTGTGTATATTTTATTTTTGTTATTTGAAATAAAATTGATTTTTTTTTTTAAATTCGTTTAGGAAGTCGCCATTTAAAACGTGGGTTTCTTTAAGGAAGTCGCAATTCTAAATGGAAACTTGTGACTTAAAAAACAAAGGTATTTTGGTTAATAGTTTTCAAAAGAAGTATTGGATAGATAGTTTTAAAAATAGGATTATTTAAAAAAAACTCAAGGATAATTATATTTTTTAAAATAAATATATTAAATATGAAATCAAGGAGAACCACCAATGACTATGAAATCAAGAAGAAAAGATACACTTAATGACTTAATAATTTGTTTACGTTTTATTTTTGTTGTTGGTGATTTATATTATAAATAATTGGATTTAATGGGAGATGAAGAAGAAAACATTTCTTAATGACTTTTGCGTTTTTATTTTATTATTTTTGTACTACAGTTTCTTCAATTGCATTTAATGTCAAATGTTGGGGGATTGCCACATGGTTAGAATTAAGCTTGAAATTGATTTCAAATAATCTTAATCTAAATAATAATAATAATAATAATAATAATAATAATAATAATAATAATAATAATAATAATAATAATGACAACGCTATTTCAAGAATAGTTATTTGGGGTGTTATAATTTTTAATAAGTTTATTATACGTTCAGTTGAAGTAATTTGTAAAGTATAAAATAGTTTTAAATTTTTATAAAAAAATTGTGGAGATAATCTAATTAATAAAAAATTTTAATTTGACAAATAAATTAGTAAAATCTTATGTTTATGAAGACTTGCTAAGCGGAGTAACTCCTAAACATAATTAGTTTTGGAGTAACTTGATATTTTCTATATGTGTGTGTATGAGAGATGGGGAGAAACAAAAATTGAAGAGAAAGATGAAAGTGTATGGTGTATACAATAAATTATAATCTTTTTAAATTTTGTATAAAAGATATTTAAGAGACACACAACTAATAAAAAAATATTATTTTAATTAATTATTTCATAAAACCCTATCTTTTAATAATTTAATTTGATCAATGATAAACATTTGTCTCATATATAATTTATATAGAAAATTATAATTAGTGTGTTGTGATTTTTTTTAAATTGTATCTTGAAGATATTCAAGACACACACTATTAATCAAAGAGAAATGATATTTGAACACAATTTTAAATACAAATACAAATACAAATATATGTGGTCCCCATGCAATCTCTCTCTTCATTTAAATTCCCCATTTTTTTACTTTCTCCCTTTTTCATCTCTCTTTTTTCCTTTTTTTTTTGTCTTTCTCTACAAAAATAAACCTCACACATTCATCTTTCATTTCTTCCATAATTCCTCCTTCTTCCTTTTATTTACTGATTTTAATCAAATTTTTTATGAAGTAACTTCAGCAACCCTATCTCCTCCCTTGCAAGATAACTTCTCATTTCCTTCTTTTCCACAATGTTGAGTTTCAAATTTTGTCTTTCATTTATTAATGGGGTTGTTTGCTTATCTTGTTTACTTTAAGAATATGTAGTTTTTTTTAGACATTAGAATTGAGAAAAAAAAAATTGGGTTTTCTGAGTTCAAATTTTTGTTTTTTTTTTATTCATACACTTTTTTTTATTCATATAAGCCTTATTGGTTAATGAAGTACAATAGGTGGTTAATGACTTATTTTTGTCTAAAAATTAGGACTGTGAATTGTTAATCAATCATGTTAATTATTTTTGTCTACCTTGCAAGGGAGGAGATAAGGTTGCTGAAATTACTTCATAAAAAATTTGATTAAAATTAGTAAATAAAAAGAAGAAGGAGGAATTATGGAATAAAAAGAAGGTGTATGTGTGAGGTTTATTTTTGTAGAGGAAGACAAAAAAAGGAAAAAAAAAGAGAGATAAAATGAAGGGAGAAAGTAAAAAACAAAAAAAAAAAATTAAATGAAGAGAGAGAATGTGTGGAGACCACATGTATTTGTGTTTGTATTTGTGTTTAAAATTATGTTCAAATATCATTCCTCTTAATCAAATACTACTCTATCTCAAAATATAAAAAATAGGCTAAACAAAAGTTGATATATTTAGCTTAAAATTTTAGACTAAATATGTGAGCTTTATGTTTATATTAAATACGTCAATTTTTTTTTTATTTCGTTTTTATTTATATTTTAGGACAATAGATTATATGCTTTTGTTTTTACTAATTAAGAGTGTAACTTGATATAATAATTTAATATTGTACAGAGAAGAGTAAATAATTATTATAATATAATATATAATGAGAGAAATTGGGTAGTTATAATAATAATATAATAATACAAATAGAATTGACTGCGAAAGACATTGAAATGATGAATAAGGGTGTAAGAAAGAGAAAGATGTAGTGATGAAAAAGAAAGATGTAGTGAAATTGAGAAAATAGAAGAAGAAAAAAAGACAGAAAAATAGTGACAAAAATAACACATTTGACCTCCGATAAAATGAGGCAAAATTTGGAGTAAAAATATTAATGGTATCTTAGGGTAGTTTGTATTCTTAAGTTTACAATAAATTTCATATAAAGTTCTTAGTGAGGTGAATACATTCTTTATGCACAATACGTGAAATCTTTACACATTTATAATATAAGTAATTGTATAAGATACAAAGGTGAATTTCCCATTTATGATGAAGTAATAATTTAGAGGACAAATATCATAAGGTTTATTTTCGTATTTAAGTTATTAAAATTACTAATAATTAACAATTATATTATAATATATCAATATAAATATACTTTGTATTATATATTTTTCAATGCTAATTTCTATGTATAATTTTATTATATTCGATATTTTAAATGTGAAGAAGTGATTTTATCTTTATTTTTTAAAACAAATCTTTCTTCGATTACGATACATTTGTCTTGTACGTGTTTGGATTTAAGTCGAGGTACCACTACCATGCATAGGCTATAAATTTGAAAGTTAGTCTAATTTCTCCAAATCATATCTTGGGACACAAGAAAATAACAAAACGCTTAGTAAAACCGCTCTATTAAACACACACTAATTGTGAATAATAAAAATATTTTGGGTGGTTAACTACTCCACCACATCAAATATTCACACGGATTACTACCATCTAACATACATTTACATTAATTTTAATTAGGGTTCAATAAGTTTTTGTTTCATATAAATATATCATGGTTCATTTTTAATCCCTTAAAAATAATTCAAACAACGGTCCTTCAAAAAAATTTGTCAAAAATTTTGGTCCTTGTTTATAAATCAATTCATCTATATCATTAAAAAATTTGAATGATTTTTGACATACATGTTAAGAATATTATAATAACTCTTTCCACAAAAATTTAAAAATATTTAAAAGTGAAGAATTAAATATAATTTCTTAAGCTTTGTTTAAAAATGCATATTTATGTCATGGATTATTAAAACAAAATTAATTTTTTGTAGAGGATATTTTTATTATCTTCTAAAATATGGCTGTAAAAAAATTATTCTAAATTT
>JBBPBP010009777.1:14476705-14491030 GCA_037974735.1 Cicer chorassanicum | reverse complement strand
CATATCCACTGTATATTAATTGCAATTGTCATTTTTAAATATCAATTGCACTTAATTACTTTTTTTCACTGATATCTTTATTTATTTTGTATTTATTTTTTTAGATAAGAATTTTTTATTTTATTAACTACATTTAGTCAATAAACTCATTTTATTATAGAAATAATATACTAGTTTTTTTATAAAGTATATATAACAAACCTTTAAACGATACTAAATATGAAATATTGGAAGTAGCCCACATGTTTAGATCTTGAATTCATATTTTGTATGCTTTTCTATTTTATTTTAATTCAATTCAATGGTTATGATATGAGTGATTGTGTGGATTCTACTATACACAATTTTGATATTTGTATTTTAACACGTTGGTTTGACGTGTAATTTGAAATTCATAATATATATTATTTATGTTATAGAGTTTCTGTAGTGGTAGTGACTAGTGAATGGGTATATGACCCCTTGTGGGAGACCCTGTTTGGATTTTCGGAAGTTTATGAGCTAGATTTTATGGATCACATTGATAACCATGAGATCGGTTTGACGAAGACAATTTTGTTTTCTCATGTCACTTGTAAAGTTTTTGGCCTTTTCTATGTGGGTATGTTTTATAGATGTAGTATAAGATGGATTTGATTTGTTTGCCGTCAAAAATGTAACTTTTTTTTTAATTCATAAGTATAAAAGTTATATTAATTTTTTTTAATAAGAAATTAGACATTGATTCTTTTACTATTCAACTTTTTTAACTTACTTTAAACCAATTGACCTCTAATTCAATGGAGTTATTATATCTATGACACTTTTTTACACATATTATGAAAAATTAATTGCGTAATTAATATATATAATTTATATATGAATATTATTAAATGATCTTTTATGGATAAATGTATTTAGTATTAACTTTTTATATTTTACGACAATGTGCTAATATAATAAATAAATGTATTTAAAACAAATAATAATAAATAGGCTTAATTGTAGTCTCCTATTTTAGCTTAATCACGAAAATAGTATTCCCATTTTATTTATCCCCAGTTTTGATCCCGGCCCAAACAGAATTTTGGTCAAAAACTTGATAAAGTGTCATCTTTTTTAAGTCACACCACCCCATTTTTGAATATAAATCTCAGGTACAATTGTTGCACCACGAGATCTTGAGCCATGATGTAGTTTAAATAAGTGCAAAAAGATGATATTTTATCAAATTTTGGACCAAAATCCTGTTTGAGAATCAAAACTAGAAACAAATAAAATGGAGAGACTATTTTTGTAATTCAACTAAAATAGGGGAACAACAATTAAATATAATAAATATATTTAAAAATCTACAAAGAATCTTGTATATAAATACAAACAAATGTGATAAAGGGGTGTTAATTAGAGAAATAAGATATTTTGATTGCATGTTAAATCAAGTGTTATTTGTAGTTAGTATCCATGTTTTGGAATTGTATAGAACCACATTTTAAAAGAGTACCTATATCGCTTTTGGCAAAATTTTCAAACTAATTAGGCGCTGTTTGAGTGTGGAAGTGAGGAATGTTTTTCTTGAACAAAAAGAGTCTTCATGTTTGGACTAACTAGTTTTACTTTTCTAACTAGAAAGGTTAGTGACATTATGAGAAAAAATACAACTGGTCGCTTATCAATTATGGGAATGTATTTATTAAAGTGGGGTTTGGTAAGGATGTTTATGTTAGGGTAGGTTGTTCATAGTGCTTTTATTTTTTATTTTAATGAGTGCTTTTATTTTTTATTTTAAATGAGTAGATATTTATTTTCGGGTGAATTCTTCTGTTGACCACTTTATAAGTGGTTAATCGTGGATCAATATTTAAAAATTATCAAAAATTTTAACGACAGTCGATAATACTCTTTAAAATTAATAGTTTGTGACAATTCTTGTGTTTGAATTGATATTATTTAAGTCACTATTTCAATCATAAAAATGAAGACGGTAATTAGCGTCCATGTCAAAGAGACGACGTTTGTGATCGTTTCAGTTTTAAACATTTTTTAAAGTTAGTCTATGGTGGACTATGATCCATGCTAGAATTTGCCTCATTTTTAGTCCTTGAAAAAATTTTATGACCTAATTTTGTCGCTAAAAAAATAAAGTAATTTTTTATCTCTGAGAAAAATAAATTAGGACGACAATTTAATCCCTACAAGAACCACCTTCGAAAAAGGGATAATTACGTACTTAACAATAACTAAAAAAAATGATTTTTTTTTTTATAAATAATAAAAAAGATATAATTTGGTCCTACAAAATAAAAGGTCCATAAATAATTTATTTTTATTTTTTGTCAAATATCCTAGGGGTTAGACTCATGTTATTTTATTAAAAGAAACAATATTCATTGATTCAAATTGTAGAATACATCAATTCAATACAAATTCAAAGATGAATATGTGAACATACTCGTAACACCCAAGTTAATAGAGTAAAACGAAAATATGACAAAATTCAAGTATACGAAATACTTCTGTCTTTGGCTTTGTAATGTTGACGACGCCAAATTTATTGATTAAAAATTGTAATCAATCTAAGCTACTATGTTGAACCAAAACAAACACCGCACCAAAACGAGAAGAAACACTGCACAAAGAAGGAAAAATTAAAAAGCGTTGCACCCAGACAAAGAAATCACAACAAAAAATATGAAAGAAAACTAAATTTGTGTGAAAGCCACTTATTGAAATAAAATGAAGGAAAAAAATAATTTGGAGTGATGATTTTAAACTAAAAAATGGTCATAAGCCATCCCTCTCTAATGGAGGAAAAAGAAGAGAACCTAGGGTCAAAATTTGAGAGAGGCGGTTGTGTAGCTTTGCTTGTTAGACAATAATCGACCGGACTTATGTTGTTGGGTCTTTTATATTTCTAAATGAATAATCTAGTCTTTTTATGCTTCTATATATATATATATATATATATATATATATATATATATGCAATACTATGTATTCTCTTAGTAATATCTATATTAATCTTTTATCGTTATGAGTAAAACTCTAACTTCCTTTTGTTCTTCTTCGCTTTTTCCTCTCAATTGATTAATATTGTTAACATTACATATCTTAAAGTTTTATTCACAAATTGTTTTTTAGAAAACAAATTTTTTATTCACAAAAAAAGATGTTAGTTTTTTTTTGGAAAAAGTATATAAGGGCCGTACTGATGTTAATAATATAATGTTTGGAATTTTTAGAAAACAAATTTAAATTCCAGTTTTAAGTTTGGAGTGTTAATTATGAGTTTTAGTTGAGTTGATTTTTTTTGAGTTAAATCGCTTTATTTACATAACTTTATTATGATTATTGTGAAGTCTCTTAAAGTACTGATAAAAGGAGCGGCAAGAGTAGCCGCCTAAGTTTTGTTTTACATAATTTATTGTTGGAAACATTTGCCTCCTCCAAATTCCATCTAAACCGAATGAATATTATAAAATCATCTTAACTTGAAATTATGTTTAACAAACACTGGTCCATTCACACACACTATCCCAATTGGTTGAACTCATGTGACTAATGAATTTCAATTAAAGTTAAATTGATCTTAAAGTATCTAAATTTGATCCCTAATAAAAAACTTATATATATTTATACTTAACTTATCTCCCAATAAAACTCAAGATTATTAGAGCCATTTTCCTAAGAACTGAAAGGACAAAAAAAATCCATACTAGACCAAAGACATTTTTGTAAAATTAACGATGAATTACTCTAAATTATCTAGATGTAGAGATCACAAAAGTGGACTTCTAATAAAAAAAATTCATACATGTCAAAGTGTCTTTAAAACCTTAAGCCTAAACATATGTTTGCTTCCACGTTAGAAGGCCATCGATCATGCATTAGACCTAAAACTCCAAGTAATAGCTTTAAACACAGTGCGCGTTAATGGAGCTCCGAGGTACCAAACACACCATAAATCATGCCTGCAAATCTCAAAAAGGCACTGCAAAGTAAATCGCCTCAAAAGGATTTCTACCACTTTTTCTTTTACATTGCTAAGCTGGAAGTTAACAAAATAATATTATCAACTAAACTGTAGTAGAAATGTGAGGATATCAACAAACTTCAAAGAGTGTTATTCTAGTACAAATTCTACAAAAGCAAGCACTTTCAACAAGTGAAGTGCTGCATCTAGAGGTGTAAGTTTCTCACCCATCATTCCTTTCAAATTTGTAATCTTTTAAGAAGATGGATGTTCTTAGTGTTTTTGGACAAAAAGCTTGCTTATGTCTTCAGTAACAACGTTTTTCCTGAGACAATATATAAATCAGAAATTTATTAGTATTATATATTTCAGAAAGGAAACACAATAGCCATTTCAGATAAGAGAACAAGTAGAACCCGACAAACAATGGTATCTAAAGCAAATAAAATATTGGGACATGGTAAAATGCATGAAAAAGCACACTAAATTATTGTTCCTAGATGTCAGATGCTTCTGGAAGATTTAGCATTAGCAGACAAATAAATTTGCAGCCATAAAATCATCATGGAAACTAAAAGTGTAACAATGGAAAAATGAAAAATAGTGTCAGTATAATAACTTGCTATTCTATTAGAAATTGGAACAGAAAATTAAAGAATAGATAGAAAAGAGCAGAACTCTTTATGAAACCCGAAATCCGCATTGAGATTATTGAAAAATCAAGGAGAAGGATGGAAAACAAGATTTACATATACGTATCTGTTATGAACTGAACTTAGAGAGAAAAATGTGAAATTGAATGAAACAAATGAAAAGAATAAATTTATTGAATGAATGATTGAGAACGGGGAGAAATTTCTCCTTCAAGGGTTTTTCCTTTCACAAAATTGCTCAACTAACTAACTTAACTATTCAAAACTACTTTAACACCTCTTTATTATCCCAACAGCATCTCTAACAAGTCCAAGAAATGACAAACAATTTATCCTTTTACATCAACTATAAAATTCACATGATGATTCCCTCCATCACGACCATCCTTAATTATTAGTCCTTGAGTGAGTGAGGAAGGGAATAGTCGGTTTCTGTATCTTCTACCTTTTCACCATCTTGATCAGAAGTATGATAATCATACTATGATTGCTGAATGATACCACCATATTCTTCTGCCTCTTTCTCCTATTTTCCAATGTTTTAAAAACCGAACTGGATATCGTAGCGGTGAGACCTCCAGTTTCGGTCATGTCTCAACTGCTTTAAACCGTTCAAACTGGTACGAAACTGTGGTTGCACCGCTCAAATACCCAAATCGTAGACAGTGCCGGTTCATGGTTCAACCGTCCGGTTCAGTTCGATTTTTTAAAATTGTTATTTTCACTCTACTACTGTTCTAGTTCTACCAAAGAGTCTTCTAGGAGATTAGGTTTAAGGTTTGTTTATTTGGAAAGTACCACAAGCTGAAACAAACTGCATAGCATGTTCAACATCAACTGTAGTGTCCGCAGCAAAGGTTTTGAAGCCAAGTTTGCTGTTAACACAACTCAAACGAATTCTTGGAAGTTCACCTCTTAGGTAATATCAATCTTTTTGTTTAGTGTAAGCTAGCGTCTCTGTTCATGGGTTTCGGGTCATGGTTTTTACAAATAGATTTTTATCTTCGATATGCAGAGGGATGGGAAAGCCCTACTGTGTTGACATATGTTTCAATATTATTTTATTTTCCTTCTCTTTTTCTTTACTACAGAATTTCCTTTTTATCAAAACAATAATGCATGAAGAGAAAATCTGCTCATAATCCCACAAAAATAAAATAACAAAGTATACTAAACAACAAGAAAAGTAGAAAAACCCAGCATTTTATTAAGGAAATAAAAATCTAAATTATAAGCAGACAGCATGGTATATAGCTCATTTAAACTTTTAAGTTTACAATTTTCTGACAAAAAACTTATGTCACCCTTCATCAATTAGGATCTAGTAATCTCAGAGATGATTAACAAAAACTCTAACTTTTAAGTAGCCAAAAACAGATGCATAAATAAATCAACAAGCAGATAGCCATTGGTCAAAATGACACCACTAACCTTCCACTGATCTGAGGTGGAACCAGCATACGACCAGCCGTTTCAGGTACACTCCTTGAATGAGGCGGGTTTGCTCTAGGAACTTTACTACGAATGGAAGAGGAGGCCCTTCCATTAGAGTCTCTTTTACGTGAGGCATTTTCAGCTAGGGCCGCAGCAACTCGAGAGGAGTGGTCACTAACATTCATTAGATTAGATGAGAGAGCAGGTGAACTAAAAAGAAGTGAAGCATCAGGAAGTTTCTCCACTGAAGGGGAAGCTGAAGATGACTGTGGTTTATTTTCTAGTGGTGGCTGGTTGGATGAAGAATCAGATTTTGTCCTACACAAAAGTGCATAAATACTGAGTAAAGAAAACAATGTTGATCAAGAAAGGTGAAATGTTACTATAATTAATGTTATGCTGATTTTAAATTAACATCTCATATAAGCACATACTGATACTACATATACGCTTTTATCCCAATGTCTTTATTTTCTATTTTTCAGGGTAAAACAGTATTTTGATAGGATCTGGCTCACTGATGCAATTATGATGACCCTTAATGGTTAAAATGCATCTTACATAGTTTTCATTTCATTAGAATTTTTACCCGATAATTAAGGACCCTCCATTAAAAGAAGAAAGAAAAGTCACTGCAACAACAACCAGATAAACCAGAAAATGTAGAATCTATCAATGGTCAAGAAGCTATTGCATTGCAATCCGCATCAGATTCAAGAGTTAGTGTGCAGAAAATAAGAACATGACCCTTCAACACAAGTCAACACCAAAATTACATAACAGTCACTACCATTGGTTTAAAGCCTTCAATCAATCAAAATTTAATCTATATTACTCAAAATCAGGAAGACAACCAGCAACTGAAGAAAAGCACAGAATCTCTGATAGAAACTGGGCTCACCATGAAATGCAAGACTGTACCAAAATCACCTTTGGCAAAGAAACTTATTTCAAAACCATAAACAGAAGAGGAAGAACAGCTACCAAAGCCATGAACCTCGAAATTATGAAAATATGACATGAAACAGAACTGCCTACAATCAGAGGTAAAGGCCACAAAAAGCAACAGAAGACCTACTGAAACCAGCAAACAACAACAAAAGTGACTGAAAAACATCAAATTTCACCTCCCTGAACTTGACAGTTCAACAACTGACAACTAACAAGCTTCAAGAACTTAACAGGGCTTCAGAGAAAACACCAATATCAACTAAAAATTGTACCAAACAGGACTTGGACACACGGCCTAAACAACCTCCAGCCACCAAAATTTCTGTATGAAGCATCCTAAGACAGACCTAAACCCCCTCCAGCCACCGCAACAAAAAAAAAAACAACAACAGGAACAAACAATGGTTAGATATACCTAATATTCCCTAAAAAGATACCACATTCTGAAGGTCATGGACTCTCCATTTGAAGTGATTATCACATAACATCAGAGCAGAACAGCAATTACAAATTAATTATTAAAATCAAACTCGTTTTTAATCATCTATCTATGGTTTTTCTTAGTCTCTCTTTATCACTAACAAATAAACGCTAAATAAGATCCCAAAAAAAAAAACTATTAAATGCTACTCTTTGATTTACTTTCCTATTAGGCTTCTACAGGTCTAATCCGAACATGCCCAACCCACTAAAATGAGATTGTACAATCTTTCTCACTACCCAACTTCCTCTGTTAATATATTTTTTTCTAATCCTATTTTGTCTCCTATATAAAAAAAACAGAGTAAATAGCCTAAACGGATCACAGATCACCAATCTCTTCGAATACCTATCAAAGACAGAGCCTTGAAGAAAGAAACCATCGGCAAACACATACAGATTGTTAATGTCAAAATGATGAGTGTGTGTGCTACCAAACTGCAAGCTACGAATATACCTAATACCATTTAAAATTTCTTATAGAAAAAGTTCCATATGTTATCAACCCCACCTATTTCTTATTTCATATTTCTAATAAGGAACTTTTAGGCTTTGTTTGAGAGTTAGGAGGGGAGAGAAAAACTTATGACTAATACTTTCTCTATTTTGAGACTATTATAAAGAGGGAAAGGAATTGGGTAATTTTTCAAAGCTCACCAAAACCCTCCATAGCTATTCCCAATTATTTTTTTCCTACCATTCGTCTCAAACCCCTCCCCTAACAAATCTCAAATGAAACCTAAGAAGCGATCGGCCCTCAAACCATATCCATGTTTTATACTATCAACTGCACCACCTATTTCCTGCATTACCTAATGCAACTCATCAAGGTGAATTAACATAGAAAACTTATCCCTATTTCCCTATATCTCATAGGAATAAAAATACAAGGTTACCACAAAAATAAAGCTATTGAACCAAGTGGTTAATAAGCTTTACTTAAGGTCGAAAGGATTGAATGCTTGACATCAAACTTGACTGAAACAATATTTGTTCAGACTTACTTACCTCCCAGTTCAAACTAAATATTAATAGAGCCCTTTTCCTCAAGAATCGGGTGATTAAGACCAAAAAAGAATAAAGCTATTGGTCCCTAAATAAAATGTTGGACTTAGTAAGTTTGGTTCCATTTTTGGAGGAGCCAAAATCAATTCTAGTGGTATAGAATTGATTTTGACATGTTTAATTATTCTCGAGTAGAATCAAACTTTGCCTTTAGAATTGATTATAACTTGAAACTAGAGTTTATAGCTTTTGCCTCTAGAATTAATTTTTAGCCTATAATAATTTATCATTCAACTCACTTTTACATGAACTATCGAAACCTCAATCATTTTACCTTCAATTTACTCTAATTCAAAGTCAATTAATTCAATTTTTGTCCCCTGAACCAAACACATACTTAACAACACAGGGGGAAAAAAACGACTCTATGCTGAAACAATAAAAAAAACGTGTAATTAAGGAATTACAGAGTGTGTCGAGGAAGAGGTTGCGGTGAATTGCGTTGGGGAAGTTGGGGTTCCTCTTTTTCCTTTCGTTCTTGTTCAGTGGGTTCAGGAACGTCGTCGTCGTCTGACGAGGAAGCGTAATCGACCAGTGACATTTCTCGTTCGTCCTTTTCTTTCTTTCCGCCGGTGCCGGCGCAGAAGTTACGGTGGTCCTCAGTCGCTCTCCGCGTTAATGTGAACGAGACGGTAGGGGTGAGTTTCTCTTCCTTGGATTCGGACACACAATTGCTAAAGCCGTGAAGGGTTCTTTTTGTTTTTTAAATTAATAAAAGAGTTTGAATACAATATAGGTTAGTGAAAAAAGAATCACAATTTATGCTTTCATACTTTTTTTTTAACGTTAAATATATTTTTAGTTATTACAAAATAATTTTATAAATTACTTTTTTATAATATTAATCTAAAACACGGTGTCCAGTTTAACAATATTGGTATTTTGTTAGTTTAACTACGTATTACAAATATTTTATAAATTATTTTAGTCTTTATTGAACAAAATATTACTTAAATTTAAAATATTTAAATGATTTTTTACAAATATAATTAAAATATTATTGAACGTTCATCCATATAAATTTAAAAAATTTTAACTTGTGATAAATTAAAGATGAATTTTTTAAATGTCATATGTTTAAAGATAAAAGTAACAAAAATATAAACTTATAAATCACATTTTAAACTCATTTTTTGTAGATGAATTTTTTATATTGTTGTAAACATATCTACAAAAGAATAATTTAAAAATATATGTTGATATTCCTTTAGAAATTAAAAATATTTGCGTGATAATTTTGTAGAGACTAAAAATTGTAATTTTTTTTAAAATGACTAAGAATGAAATTTTAAAATTTTAAAAAAACTAAAAATTTATTTAACCATTTTTTTTATAAACAACAAAACTATATTTACAAATAAAAAACAAAGTAGAAAAGGTATTTTAGCTCATTATATTAAAATAACATCAAACAAACTTTAGACACGGGTTCTAGGGGTGAACATGGGCGCGGGTCGACCCGTCAACCCGATCACTTTCGGGTCCGACCCAACCCAACCCGTTGAAACCTGCTCATACTTGGGTCGGGTAATGAGTTTAACAATTTGAACCCGTCGACCCGACCCGGTAACTAGTTATTTATTTATTTTTTTTAAATTGTTTGGCTAGTTCAATAGGGTTTAATTACTCTTCTTTTTATTTAGACTTTCAGCTGCCTTCATCCACTTTCTGCCTATAGCTTCTTCCAGACTTTTTGAAGACGCGCCGCTATCCACCTTCTTCTTTTGTTCTACAGGTGCTGATAACTGATTTTATACGAATTAGTTATAATAAGATATTATTAACTAGTGATTTTTATACGAATGTTGATGCAAGGTGTTCATGCGTCTAGGCTAAACACTGAACTCGTTTAATTTGTTTTGACACTGTAATCTCGTATATGCCTACTCATAAAATTCATATCTAATTTTTGAATTGTCTCATTCAAATGAGAAATTTAATTTGAGTTAAATACTATTTATTTAAATGTTATATTTTGTTATAGTTTTACGTAATAAATGTATGAATAGAAAGCTTATGCTTATAATGAATTTAGTTTAAATTTTTTACATTTGTTAAATACAAATTTTTTTATGTAAAAGCTTACGATGAATTTAGTTTAAATTTTTTATATTTAAATCTATTAAACACTTTTTTTAGTATTTTATTTGAAAATAGTAACTATAAACAAATGAACGGTACTTAGTAAACTAAAATGGTTGGTGGATTATGTGTAACCAGTGGCTAATCTTTGTTGGGACATAGGTTGGACACGGCCACCCCAAAATTTTCTCTAATCTTTTAAAAATACTTCTTATTTTATTTATAATACTATAATTTGTTAAATAAAAATTAATATAGATTAAATCAGGTTTATCCTTGTCATTCTCAAAAAGCATTTGATAGGAACATGAATCTTATGTTGTTTTAACGTTGGATTATATAATTGGTGTATTTTATGAGTTGAATTTTGGTTGTTGAGTTATGTTGTCGAGATGTATGTTTCAGTCTAATATGTGAAGATAACATACTATATGTGCATTTTTTCTTATTACATGAATTAATCTAACCAAATGACATGAAGATTGATATGTGTAGATCTCATAGGATTGATATGTGTACATGGATTAAAATTTATTTTATCAATTTATTAATTATTAAAATTGCACTTTTTTTATTAGGCCCAATTTTTATTGATTTACTGTTGTTGAATTTATTTATGTATTTGAAAATTGTTGGATTTATTTTTTTGTGTGAGAGGTTGATGAGTTTTTTAAAGAATTGCATAATTTGTTTGAAATTTTATAGTTTTGAGACATTCAAGTATTAAATATATTTTCATTCAATATGTTTTCTTGTAAAAAAAAATAGATTATTATTTATGTATAACCCGTCAACCCAACCCAACCCAACTCGTTCTTTATCGGGTCGGGTCGGTTCGGGTTAAATAAAAAAATTACGAGTTTAGAACTTAACCCAACCCAAAGATAATCGATTGGATCGGGTCTTGGGTTTTATCAAAACCCGCCCAACCCAACCCACGTACACCCCTAACGGGTTCATATGGCACGGTAGTTTCAATCCAAATTCCTTCTCACCCTTGATAAAAATCAACTCCAAGATAAAGTTTTTAATTAGAACAAAATTATTAATGATTTGATAATTTTCTGAAAAATTATTTTGTTACACTCACAAAGACTATACCTCCATAGATACTACTACACTCACAAAGAATATACCTTGATACTCCAAATAAAAAATCTAACTTTATAGTTCTTTTTACTTTTCACATAAATGCATGCTGCAATAAATTATCCACCACATTCATTCCCCACACACTAGACACACCCAACCAATCATAAATCAATTGTCAAATATTATACGAAAAAGAGCAACAAATAAAGACATGATTAATTGATTCATCACTTCAAAAAAAAAAAAATACAACTTGTGCAATTCTCATCATTAATAATTTCCCTTCTCAATAAACTGACTTGGTGGATAGACGATCCAACAACAATCTCCACACAAAAATAGACACTTTAGATATAATTTTTGTCTGCTAATTGTTTTTGCTATATCTTCACTAAGATAAGATCACTATCGGGTTTTAAATAGCATAAGAGGCTAAGATAAGCAGATGCAACAACAAAAAAGTATGCAATGAATTTTCTATCCAAATTCATTTATCATTAGCATCACTTGAGGGAACCACCTCTTGTAATAATAAAAACAATCGACTCAAGCAATCCTTCACTTCCACCTTTTGGTGAGCACACCCAATTCCAAATACTGCAATCAATCTCCCAACAATACAATCCTCAACAAGAATATGCTTATTTACAAACAACACATACAATGAAGGAAATATATCACATAAATCAGTCATACCAAATCATTAATCCTCCCAAAATCTAGCTACATCACCTCTGCCTACCTTTAAAGCGAAATCATCAATAAAACTATTAAGATTTAAAGTTAGAAAATCTCTTCACCACAAAGAAGCAAATTGTGAATCAATTTGACCATAAAAAATAACATGTGATAATGAGTTGTATTTATAAGATAACATTTCAAACCAATGAACATGTGTATTTGAAAGATAATTCCATTTTCATTTAGCTAATAGACTGACATTAAAGAACTCTAATTTTTTTACCTCAAACCATTTTTCTCTTTAGGTAAACAAATATCATCTCAGCTGACCCAACAAGTTTTTTGAGTTCCAGTTGCACCACTCCATAAAAAAATTTGTTGCAAACTTATAGGAGTATGTAAAACCTTATTTGGCGCCTTGAAGCAGGAGAAAAAATACACAAGCAAACTATTTAATATTGGATTTTTCAAAATAACCCTACCATCAATTGAAAGATGCTTCTTATTCCATAATGTTCGTTGTTTCTCATAAGATCCACCAATGGTCTCCATGCTGAACACCTTTGCGGATAGATACCAAGAAATTTGAGAGGGAGAACTTTCACTACATGAAAGAAAAGTTTTACAAAATTCACCCACAACTTGGAACTACCTCGAAAGTTTCGTAATTGCTTTTAAACTCTACACGTTCTCCCAAGACGGTCCACACATAAGAATTGTATCATATGTATATTGAAGTATAGGAAAAGAGATGAACTATGACTCCTAAAAAGTCGCAAAATGCTCAGTTGTCACTACTTTATCCACCAATTTGGATAAACCTTCTACAATCACCAAGAAAAGGTGCCAAAGGATCGTCTTACCTTAAATCATGTTGCATTGGAAAGTCCTCAATAAGACTCCCATTTACAAGAGCCGACATATAACATGTAGAAATGCACACCTTCATCCATCTTCACCATATGAAGCAAGAATCCATACGACCTTACATACAGTCCAAATAGGACCAATCTACAAAATTGTACGTCTTCTCAAAGTCCACTTTTAGAAAAAAGACATTGGGATCCACGCCTTTTAGCCAAATCTACAATCTCATTCACTATTACCACTACATCAAGTATATGTCTAATAGAAAAGGCAATTGGTATCCAGAAATGACTTTATTCAAGACAACCTTTAACCTCAAACCTATAAGTTTAACCAACATCTATTTATATATAAGCACTCAATCAACGAAATAGGTTAACGCTCAGGCAAGGTTTGAGGATGCTCCTTCTTGATATCAAAGCCAAGAAGAAAACTGAAATTGCCTTTAGAAGAATATCATTCACTTGAAATTCCTTCAATACATTATCTCCACAACAATACATTATCTCCTTCAAGTCCTTTGAAGATATTGATGCAGTTAACATATCGTCCTCTGCATCAGACACTTGAGTAACCATAATCCGTCCTACATGGGTTTAGCTAAACGATGCCCCTAAGAAAAATGCTTTTAAAAAACAATGTGTCCTCATTATTTATCTCACTAAGGGCCCTTTGATGCGCATGATATGATAAAAATATGATAGGATATAAAGTTGAATAAGGATAAGATAAGACAGTGACATGACAAACATTATCATACCTTGTGTTTGATACACACATGATAACCAACACAATAACGTTTTATTTTATCACGTATTTGGTACACATCTCATCATGATATGATATAATATATATTATATTTAAATAACAGAATTACCATTGTGAACAATTACTTATTAGTTTTTTTTTTAAAAAATAACTTATTATATTTTAAATATTATAAATTAACAAAAAATTAAATAAGTAATGAAATACTTTTATATTTAAAACTATCCATCGACACTACCTAAATAAATATATTAATTTAAAAAAAAATGAGTAACCAAATAATTATGTTTTATTTGTTAG
>JBBPBP010009777.1:14458810-14476166 GCA_037974735.1 Cicer chorassanicum | reverse complement strand
TATATTATATTTCATTAAATTTCAATTTTATAAGAGTAGTTGAGTAAATTATTATTTTTATATATATTGATTTATAATCGATTGCAAAAACAAAAATCCATCATTTACAATTTTGGTCTCGCCATTTCTAAATTCACGATTTTGATCACCTTTTTAAAAGAGTCAAATATTTTTTTACTCTTATAAATTTTTATTTTATTTTTTTACAGTCCTTATAAAAAAAATACAACTTTTAACTCCAACAAAATTATCCTGCAAGCAATTTTAGTCCATGCTATGAATTTGACAAATGTATTTAATTACTTTTTGCAGACATGTTTACAACAGTATAAAAAATTACTCTACACAGAATGAACTCAGAATTCAACTTCTAGGTCCATATTTTATAACTTTTATCTTGAATTTTTGGAATTTAAAAAATTCATATATCCAAAGTTAAAAAATCTAAATTTTTGTGGAAGAATTTTTTACAATGTCCTAAATATGTTTGCAAAAAATGTTCAAATCTAAATTTTTCGTGGAAGGACAATTAAATATGTTTTGTTTTAATAAAGTCTAAAATTGCAAGTAGGGTAATTTATTATAGGTACTAAAAGTTGTATTGTTTTTACAAGATTTAAAAATAAAATGTTAAAAGTTTATAGGAATCATAACATACTTAATTCAAAAATATCTTACATTTTGTTCACTTATGCATTTTAAAATAGAATTTGGATGATAAGTGAGATATTTATGTGGCATACATTTAGTACTCTCAGGTCAAATTGTATGTTTTATTTTTTTGGTATAGAAAAAGGGCAAAACCCAAGAAAAATTACAAAGCTGGCTCTAAGGCATGCTAGCTTAAGAAATATCATCAAAAAGGAAGTTTTGAAACTTTCAAAGAGGAGTCTCCATAGTACGAAAATCAAAAGAGTGTAAAGTCAAACTAAAATTAGCAAGCCAATCAATGGTCTGATTCCTTTCCGTCACGTGTGGTTGATCTCAATTTGCCAATCCAGACTCTGTAGCTCATGAATGCAACATATAAGAGTTCAGACATTTTCAATGATTTTGCAGTTGCCATTCACCATGTCAACTAAGACTTGTGAATTGATCTCCACTTGAAGATTTGTAATCCCTCGTCGACACGCCATGTCCATACCTCACATCTCAGGATGTAGGGTGTTAGAAGCCCCAATTTACTGGCATAACTAATCATAAGTTTCTCACTATTATCTGGTAGAAGGCTACGACATCTTGAAAGATTGATCGAACTTTTGTATGTGCCGTCACAATTGAGTTTGATCCATCCTTCTCAAGATCTCTTCCGTCAAATGAAAACAGTGTCAAGATGTTTAGACTCACTAGTCAAGTGAAGATATTTGCAACTCTATATCTCCCTTGCTAGCTTGATAATCTCATTAGTTGGATTGCATGAGCGATTAAACCTCTCTTCAAAGATACTTTTGTTTCTCCATGTCCATAGTTGCCAACAAGCTACCATGAAGATCGTTTGCCACTCGTTGGAGTATGCTCATTTCTCCTTATGATCAAGGTTGTTGAAGATTTAGTCCCTGAAGGCAAAGTAAAAATATTAGTTATATGTGTATGGTCCACTAACTTGATCCATATTTGTGTTGCATGAACACAATCTCTCAAAACATGACTGGTCGTTTCATCTCCATTCCCGCAAGTAGAGCATGTGGGTGAAACGTCAATTATCCACTGGCTACGACAATAGTTTTTGAGGAGGCGTTTATGGGCAGCAAGCCACACAAAGATTTGGATTTTGTACGGACCATTTCACTTCCACAAATGAGTCTACTTCCCATCTATAGCCATTTTTCGTTTCCTCGAGAGATTTTAAACGCTCTGCACACTGAAATGACAAGTATTTGTAACGCCCCGGATTTTGATCCAAGACATTACTTAAAAATATTTATTTTCTTTCAAAAATGACATAATTTTTTTTTAATTTTTTTTTTAAAAACAGAAGTAGTTGATCATGTGATTAATAAAATTTCACTAGTAAATAAATTGATTTCATTTTTTTCTTTATGAAATAGCACAACGCAAATTTTACTGGATGTTATTATTATTATAAAAATAATTTGCTAATTGTAGAAAATGGTCACTTACGTCCTAAAATAGAATAAATTCTCCTTAAATGAAATAAAAACAACTGATTTAGATTTTTCCTAGCGGAAGGACCTCACCTCCGCATTTCTATTTAAAATTGACGAAAAAATAAATAAACTTTAAAAATGTGCCACATCGGGCTTATCACTACAAATATTATTATTTTTAATTAAAGTACCCCTTTTTCCCACGCGCGTGCGCCAAACAAACGTCATTCACGTAACTCTTCGAGATCCTTAGTACCTAAATGTTGGTGTAAGGGGTCAGTTCATCCCACGGCAAAAATTAAACCAAATAATAAGTTAATAATCATAAAATATAAATATAAAATCTTTTTTTAATAAAAGATTTAGAGAAACTGATTTTTTTTTTTTTTTTATCATTCACAGGGATGTATCAAAAGTCATAAAAAAACATCTAAATAAATCGAGTAGCAACTCACCTTAGAGCAAATAATTAGATCAAAATAAAAATAACAATAAAATAAATTGCAAATTGTGCATGCTCCTAAACATATATGATCCGGATATAACCAGCCACACAGGCGTCCACACAGAAGTCACCCATACCAATGGGGAAAATTAAACCAGCCACACAAGCGTCCACAAAGATGCATATGATATGTCATGAAATGATAATGATGCTCGAAATTTACAAATCACTAGCCACTTAGGCAACCACAAAGAAAATGTCATAACACGAATAACTAGCCACTTAGGCAACCACAAAGGGAGAACTATTCAAACCATAAATCATCAGCCACTTAGGCAACCGCACAGATAATAATATTTAAAACACAAATAACCAGTTACAAAAATCAACTTAATCATGTTATCACAATTAAAAATTAGAACTTTTCATCAATTCTCTCAAGACTCATATAGTATTCACAAAAATCAAAACTTTGAAATAAAATAGCACAAAAATCGAAACTTTAAATTAAAACATCCGAACAAACATATTACTCATGAGATCATAATAAAAATCATAACTTTATAATTAAATATACCTAGACAACAGAAAAATTGTAACTTTACATCAAATATATGACAACAAGCATATTGCTCATGTTATAATAATAAAAATCAAAATTTTATAATTAATTTTATCGAGGTAACCATATTATCATAAAACAAAATATTATAATTAAATTATCTAAGGCAAACATATAATCAACATTTTTCTTTTAACACATCAAGACATCATATAAATATCTTACAAATTTTTAATTTAATATTCGGCCTAACCTTGCATGGAGAAAAGCCCTTACCTTGAGTGCTTTCCTTCCAGGCGACACTATATAGCCCTCGAAAATCTCACCAAGATGAAGGAACGAAAGTTTAGAACTTTGATCGGAATACGAGGGAATGTGAGGGTGGTTGTTTGAGTGGCTTAGAAAATATTTGAGATAATGAAACGTTGGTAATGGAGTGTGGGTGATTATGACTTCTTTTTCTCTACCGCAAGTTTTATGGTGTCCTACGAATGAGAGGTGTATGTGACTAATAAAGGAGACGTGGGGCTGATCCGAGAGAAGGAATAATTCTCTTCCTTGAGTTTAATTGCACTCATGAATAAGGAATTCAATTGAAATAATACCATTCAATGACCAACCGTTAAGAATTAATTGACATTCATGTATTTATTGTTGCTAGTTACACATTTGAATGGACACAAGGGAAAGTGCACGGTCCTATAAACTAAATACTATTAAATTAAAATATACTTATCAAAGGAAGTAGTATGGGTGATTCAATTTTGACTTAGTCAAAATTGACTTGGTCATTGTTCACTCTAAGACAGAAATTTTTAGTTAATAATAAAAATCCCAATAATTAAATAATTAATATAAAAATACTTCATCAAATAATTGAACATCCAATAAATAATTATCTTACTATCATCACACTGAATTAATAAAAACAGAATAAACAAAACTAAGGGTTTTAAATTAATTAATTAAAATAAAGGATGTTACAGTATTAGTACAACCCCATCTTATGGAGCTCGGGCCATTAGTATCCGTAGGTGTGGGAATAGCCATCAACTAGTTCACTTTGTTAGAAGGAAAATGATTGTTAAGGAAAGCAATGTCCTAAGTCTTTGTGTTCGTTAAGATATCCTTTACAGTCAATGTGGTATCTATAATCAGCCCAATAAAGGTACTCATGAGATAGTTCTCGTCAGACATCCATTTGTCAAGCCAAAAACTAATGTGTTGCCCATTGCCCAAATGTCAAACAATACAGTTTTGGAAATTGTCCCAAATACTAGCCAAGGCCTTCCATAAAGGGGGAATCATAGGGTTGTAATTTTATAGAAACTCGAAGGTCATTCTCTGTGCCATACTTGTTGTACATGACTTTGCACCAAAGGTCATTGGATTTATTGATCAAGATCCAAAGAATTTTCATGAGGAAAGCTTCATTCATCTGGTGAAGGCTCCTTATCCTAGGACCTCCATCAGTTTTAGGCAAGCAACAAACCTCCCAATTAATCAGATGCGTTTTACGAGTTTGATATATATCCCCCCACAAAAACCTCTTTGAATCTTCTCTGCTTCATCACACAACGTCTTGGAAAGTTTGACATATTGTATATGATAATACGGAATGGAACTAAGCACATACTATGACATTGATGCTTCAAACCACTCAGTTTACTCTGAATTTTGCCAATAATACGATTGAACTGTCCTCTAGTAGTCCTCCCTGGATCAGTATTCTCCTCTTGCCTATTTGTCCTTGTAGGAGAGAAACTCTCAGTTTTATCGTCATTCCATATAATCTTATAAGGGGAAGTAATGCAGTGATGAATAATATGAATAAGAGTAGGAGGATACTTACAGTAAACCAAACATATCTCAACAAAATTCCAACTTAGTATGTCACAAGCTTTTACGAGATCAATTTTAATGGACATAAAACCCTTACTACCTTTCATTCTAACCATATAATCTGTAACATCTTACTTTTTGGGACATTATCTCGAAATACTACGTTTAAAATACGATCTCTTTTTTTTTTTTTTCATAAAAAGATTTCAATTCTGGTGCAAGAAAAATACATAATCACACATATAAACTCAACAAACAATCCATAATTAATTAAAAATCCTCAAATATATCAATTAGATAATTGAATACTCAAGTTTTAGGATTCACAAATATCGTACCAAAATAGAAAAAATAATAAATTGTATAAACTAGAGTCTAACAGAAATAAGGTCCCTAAAACTGACCACAACTACCTATCCTAGAAATTAAAAGAAATGCTCCATCTATTCCTCCGAAAACTCCTCCAAATGCGAAAGCAAATTAGGGATGTCATCTGACCAAAAGTAAGGGTCATCTCCAAAAAATAAACATGGAGCAAATAGGCATGCATATATATTTATTTTTGCAAATATATAAATAAATCATATACTCCATTTAACAATTAACAAAAATGCATGTCAATGCATGATTCTGGAATATCATCGCCTTGTAGAGTAAAGATTCCCCCATTGGACAATGTTCCACCGTTGAACGAATGCTCTTCAGAGTTTCCTGTTTAGTACCCCACCGTTGAGTATATTTCTGAATCACATTGCCCTTTCAAGGAACTGTCGTCACGTACTCGCGATTAAGTCTAGGCCACCAATGCAGCATGAATGTCACCACCTTAGTTAGTAACAAAATAGATCACTCAACTAGAGCATCCAAAACCATTCAATCTTGTCCTAAACCAACCTAGTTTATATACAAAATCATCACCTTGAGTAACCACCTATTGCCAATCAAAATACAAAAATTGTTTAACATCAGAATATCACTCGTAAACATGTAATTCACATATCACACATATTTTGAAGGATAAAACACCAACATAATATCACAGTGCATTTATATCACATATAATTCAAGTAGGAAGGCAAATGAAGTGATATCCTTATCTTTTCGAGCATTGTTCTTAAAATTATTAAGTATCGTCTTTTCTCCGACAAGGTTCTACCCCTTCACAAAATAGTTACTCACTTATTGTCAAAACTCATCTATTCCTAACTCCTAATTAAGAATTTGAGGTGACTAAAAGTTCACATCAAAAAAATATTAACTAAAAACATTTAAATTTTGTATTTAAATTAACAACATAAAGTAATCATTAAAGCTTATATAATTTAATCCTTCAAGTAAATAAAAATACAATAAAAAAATAAATTTCCATTATTTAGACAAAAAAATTGATTCGCCCATGTTATAAAGGAGATGTGAAAAATCATTACTTTTGTCGTATAAATTAATAACGAATTTAGAAACAATTTTAATTTTACTTTTCATCTACTAAAATAAAATTACTCTTTAATAAAAAAGCGTAATTAAATTCAATAATAACCTACTGTAATTTTTTCCAGTAAGTTATTATAATTGAAGTTTTCCCGACGCTGAGATTTTGGTAATTTATTTGCTTTTAGTATCATAAAAATTTCAACAAATGTTCTAACTTATTTAACATCAAAATTGAATTATAAACTCCAATAATATCAAGAATAATATAGGTTATCCATCAAAACTTAAATTCCAAATTTTAGAAAAATCGGGTTTTCAATACTTCTAAATCGGTTTGTTATAACATAATTATTCTTAACTTTTCAATCATCCTAAAAATATTTCATAATTTCTTTGAGTCTAAAATCAACCCTTTTAACTAAAAAAAAAATAGAATTTCATTTTATTTCAAACGCAACCAAAAATAAAATCTTAGACCTGGAACTTTTAAAATTAACATCTAAATGAAATAATCATAACAACAACTTTCAACACATTTATTATTTCTGAAAAAATTATTATTTTTAACTGCAATAAAGTTTCTAAAAATTTCTTCAACAATCAAACTATCACAACATAAAATTTTAACCCAAAAAAATTTGAGTTTGTAGCTAATAACCATTTCTATCAATTAAAACACGACCTAGTCGTTATAACGTCTTCTTCCGGATGAAAAATGATTTTTGACATAGATAAATATTTTATCTAATCAAAATAGATTTCTATATCGATATCATAAGAAAATCAAGAAAACTCCTAAGAAAATAAATTGCATGTCGCAATTTCCACATAAAACAAAAATACCAATTTGATAAACTAATCGTAAAATTGGAACTTAAAGATAAGTAACAGATAAATAGGACTTACTCGACAACGATAATCCACTAATTTTGCCTCTACTTCTCTTCCTAAGGCTTTATTTTTCCTCTAATTTCTTCCAAGTATCATATTGAAGTTTTGAGAGAGTATGAGAGGGAATGAGGCGCTGAGTTGTCTTGCTAGGGTTAGGGGAAAGCTCCTGTTCTAATCCTAGTTACAATTGGGCTGAGTGGTTTCACTCCTAGTTAGATTTTCAATATACTATAGCATGGTCTTACTAATTTTATTAATTGCATTCCTTCTAATCACAAGCACACATCTACAATACACTATAAGAATTCTCAACTATACCAAAAATACAATTTTGTTCTTCATAAATTTAACCTTTGCAAAAATTTTAAGATCACAATTGTAAATTACTCTAACTTTATGTACATAACCCAACTTCTTCAAATTTTTGTCATTTTGAAATATTTCTGGTTTACACACTCCAACATTTCTGCAAATCAAACAGATTCACAGAGAAGAAAATCAAACAAATTCAAGAAAAAGAAAATCGCAAATAGAACAACATAAAGAAGGGGTTGCCACAATTTGTGATACAAGTCTGGTCAAGGTTTGTCACTTCCTTCTTCAAACCCATTGTAATTTTAATTTCTTCCTTCTGTGGACATTTACATATGTTATCTCTCTTTCGTTTTTCAAATAGACTACATGAGGTTCAACCACCACCACTAAAAAGGTAACCCACCTTTTTCATATTCCTTTGCATTTTTTTGATTTTTTGTTTGTACTTCTAAATGCTATTTATTTGGTCTTTAATTTTTTTCTAAGCCTCCATGACAAAAAAATGTAACCCAACTTCTTCATCCTCTTTTGCGTTTTATTTTTTAGGGTTTTTTGTAGTTGTAAATGTTCTTAAAAACACTATTTCTTAGTTCTTTAAGTTATTCTTGGTAACCCACCTTCTTCATATTCAATTGCATTTTTTTAGGTTTTTTGTTTGTACTTCTAAATGTTATTAAAAATGCTATTTGTTTGGTCTTTAATTTTTTCTAAGCCTCCACCACAAAAAATGTAACCCAACTTCATCTTCTTTTGCATTTTATTTTTTAAGGTTTTTTTTTGTATCTATTTTAAAAACACTATTTCTTAAAAACACTATTTCTTAGTTCTTTAAATTATTCTTGGTAACCCATCTCATTTCATATTCCTTTGCATTTTTCTAGGTTTTTTGTTTGTACTTCTAAATGTTATTACAAACTGAAATTGCATCTTCAACTTCTTTAGGTTTTCTTGGCTCTTTAAGTTCCAAATCTTTTGCGTTTCATCTTCAGAGATATATTACAATCTAAAATAAATGATTATTTTTCAATTTATGTTTATAAAATTTGCATTGGTTCACAGACAAGAAATGCAACACCATTGAAGGACATTAACACCTCAAAGGAAACTTGGAAAATAGCCGTTATGGTCACAAATTACTTCACTGTTGTTAGTAAAAATGGGAATATGCACAATGAAGTTATTTTGATGGATCAACAGGTCTACAATTTAACTTTTACTTTATGTTTGGTTAACAAATATCTTCATTCTATTGGTTAGTATCTCATTTTATAAATTTTTTTTATCAAAAGGTTGATCAAATACATGTTGTTATACGACAAGATGATTCTGTTAAATGGAGGGGCAAACTCAAAGGGAATCAAACATACATCATCCATAACTTTTTCAGTTTTTCCAAGTACTTTCCAGTTCAAATATTGCCTCCATGAATTCAAAATTGTTTTCAATTCTGGTACTTTTGAAGAAGAGATTGATATCCCTGAAATTCCACCAACTCAGTACCATTTTGTGTCTTTTAGCACCATTTTGAATGGGCAGAACCCTCATAACAACTTAATTGGTAATACTATTATTTTTTTTAATTGAATAATGTATATGTGTTTTATATTTTTCATGTTTCAATGGATAACTTATTTTTTTTATTTATAGATATTATTGGAGTAGTGGATGAGGTCATTTATTCAACTTCAACATCATCAACCAAAAAAATTTGTGTCACAGTCAAAATCAAAGATCTCAGGTAACAACAATATTTACATTTAATCAATATACTATACAAAGCATGTTTCAAATGATATTATTCATTTGATCAGCGGAAACATCCTTACTTGCTCCATATGGGAGGCTTATGGTACACAATTCCTCAATTATTTAATGGTCACCCCAACTTTGGTCCCATCATTATAATCTTCCACCGTGCGCGGGTCAAGCCTCCAGAAGGTATTATTAATTCAACGCAAGAACTAATTGTTTAATGAAAGATTTCGTTTGTTACAATTTACTTAAATTTAGTTGTTAATTAATTAGTTCTATATGGCAGGAAACAACAGACACACAATCACTAATGCAAAGAGTGGAACTAAACTTCTTATCAATGAAAACACGCACCAAATCAAGGAATTCAAAAATCAGTAAGTTGACCAACTCTTTAC
This sequence comes from Cicer chorassanicum, assembly GCA_037974735.1. NCBI lineage: Eukaryota > Viridiplantae > Streptophyta > Magnoliopsida > Fabales > Fabaceae > Cicer > Cicer chorassanicum. Next base: position 14,466,422 of record JBBPBP010009777.1, on the reverse strand, counting down.
AATTGTCTTCCAAATGTTGCAGTTATAATTTAGCCTGATTAGAGGTCAAGTGATTTTAATGATGTCGACCACTCATCTTCAGTTAGCAGTTTTGTTTATAAGTAATATTTTTTCTATTAAGTAATCAATTTTCAATGAATGCAGGTTACCTGCAATAGATGATATAGATAACTACATTAAGGGCAACCAACTACAAACTCAGATCACATCTTCATCTCAATACACTTCACAAGAGAAGTTTATGTACAATGCTCAAGCTAAAACTCTTCGCCAAATCAAGGCTATTGGACATGTAACTATAATTTCATAACACTATTTTTATGTAGATATATACATTATTTAATTGTTACAATTTTTTTTAATTACAACATTGGTTTTAGGAAATGATTTGTGTCACTGTGGCAACTCTGTCAAAGGTTGTGTCAGACAAATTCGGTTGGTTTTATCTTGGTTGCACTAATTGCACAGTCAAAGCTAAAGAAGGAATTACAAATTATCAATGTAAATGTGGTGTCCAGGTTGACGAACTAATTCCAAGGTACATTAAACTTTATTAGATGTTGTTTTTAATTTTTTAGAAGTATGTAATTTCATTTGTTCTTCATAATTCAAAATATATTGTCCAATCAAAGTAAAACTAAATGGTTACCATTTTCTAACTTATAGGCCTATGGAATAAAGTAGAAACAATTTTTATATTATTAAGGGTTAGTGTTACTATATGAAAGGTTTTCTCTTAACTGTCATATAAGGATATGAATTTGTTCTCAAACTAAAAGCAAATAACCCATAAGAGTAGCTCAATATTCAACCTTAATTTATCAAAATTTATAAATCAATATTAGAGTCCTTATATCAAACACTTATTGGTATCAATACTAACTACATAAAACAAGTAGTAAATGATAATTGAAGTTTTCCACGACAATTGCTTTTGTAATTTCCTTATGCGGGACCAAGATTGTACTTCACTACTTGGAATTTCAGCACTTCAAATGAGGAAGAATATGATTGAGGCATGTATATAATGCTTAGTCCAAGTAACTTCATAGTTTGTATATTTATTGTTTACAATATGACATAACTCATTTACCTGAAACATGTTAAAGGTTGGTGATACTGACATAAGGATATATCCATCAGAACTTCAAGACATAATGAGGATCACTCTAGCTTTTCGTGTAAAACTACAACCATCTTCAAAACAATGTTTTGTTAATAAGTCATGGAGCGATGCTGCACTTATTGCTGCAATTAAGGAACAATTTCAAATTGAAGAGGTATTCAAACCACATATTGCCTTATTGTATCTTCTAATTGTAATAAATTATATATATTAAAACCTGCACAACTCAAATTAATAGAAGTCTATTTTCAGAACACATCTAAAGGAGAACCGAATCGTGAACTTCTTAGTTAAGAAATACTATTTGACATTGTAAGTATATCTACATGACTCTCTATAAGTGCATCATTTTGATAAATCCATTCTGATTTCATAAATCTTTATGACAATAATCTAACTAATTCCTACAAACTTTATGCAATATGTAGCAATCATTATCAATGACTGGTGAAAACGATATTGAAAATGTTCAGTCAGCTACACCGGCTAAAAGGCCTCCAACTGATGACCAACAAGATAATAGGGGTAACGATGCAATTGCCAGTGCCCAACTATCATAATGAAAACCACTCAAGAATATCAAATGTGAATAGGAACTACAATGAAATTATATGCTAGATAGTAGATGATGACATCAATTATGTTAAAAACTATTATTATATGTTGTAATCCTAAGGTCTAATTATGTTTTTGTCTCATGAAGTCTGAATCATGGGATATATATTCTCAAATCATGTATTGTTGTAAACACTAAACACAAGTACACTTTTTGGTTCAATGTTATTATTATAGGATGGATGTTTAATTGATTAATGTCTTTAGGAACAGTAATATGAAAAATGTTGATATGTTGTCTATTGAAAAAATATAAACTCAGTGATTATCCTTATATCTCTATATTTAAAAAATTATATATGACTAAAGAGCAAATTAATTACTATCTTAAATAATAGTATTTTGTTTTTGTTTTTAATGCATAATACAACATAAGTTACACAATTAGGCTATAAATTAACTCAAACTTTCATACTTTATAAATAGTATATTACATTGTTGAAGTTTAGGCTATTTACCAGGTTTGAGAAACTCAAATGACATACATATAGAGATTAAATTGTGGAAATCAATAAAATTTATATTTATAGTTATTTAATAATATAAATTTATTATAAACTTGTGAAACTACTCAAAGTTGGAATATGTCATCAACAACTTTCCCTCCATTTGGTAAAGTAAACTGAAAGTACTCATTTGTCAACTTACAAAAGTTGGCTTCTTGTAACACGTCATCAACAACTTTCCCTCCACAAAACTGGCTTCATATCTCTCTCCATCCCTCTTAACATTGTCACTAACAAAACAAATACCTGCAATAGTTGAACACCAGCAACTATGAGGTATATCAATGTTACTCATTATAACTCTTTTATTTTTTATTCTAATCAACCAACAAGCTCAAATAACTAATAAACTAAAGTTTAAGAGTTATATTATTTCTGCTAACAGTTGAACTGCAAACTACAAAATATAGCTTACAACTTTTGAAGCTCCAAATTCATATTGAAGGAAGAATAGAGTTGTTGTAAATATGTCGTGATACAAGGTTCGTAATGCTTAGTTCAATATCCTCATTTATTGATAGAAAAAGATTATTTATTCATTAATTTTTAATATTTATTTATATAAGTAGCTAAATCTCATAAATAACCGATTGCATCTATAGCTTCAGCGTTTCATGGTCTAGCTCTTGTTAAAGGGCTACCAAAAACGAAACAAACATCTAAATCAAGCCATACAGCACTAGAAAATCAATCTGTGGTGGATATTTTATGAACCAATCTGGTTCGTTTATTTTATAGAAAATCAAGTCATATTTTTTTTTAACAATTAATATCAATCAATAATGGCAATTCAGTACAGTACGGTTCCCAAAATCAATATGATTTGAAAATGTACAGTTTAATGGCAATTATGTGTTTTGTGAAATATTGATAAAGTTTTTGGTTTAGCAATATCAAATATTTATTGTTCCTAGATTGGTTTAGCACTGTCAATGTAGATTTTGGTAAGATTAAAACATATAATATTGCTTATCATGATATAAATAAAATTTTAGATTTAACATGAAAAAAAATTAACCTCCATCATGAAACAATAACTACCTCCATCATGAAACAAAAATTAACCTCCATCATGAAAAATAAAATTTAACATGAAACAATAATTTTTTTACCCAATCGAATGAAACGCAGATTAAAGGGATAAATTTATTTATTTTTTAAAATTATTACTACTGCAATGTTTATAATCATGTTTAATATTTAATATGTTAGGAAGTTGTTAATATTAAATTACTTGATGTTGATTTATTTCAGTATATTCTGATCTTGGAAATGCCATGATTAAATGCAATTATTGTGGAGCAAACATGTGGTACCAAGAACAAATGAACAAAAATTCTCATTTTGCAAATCCAAAATTTTCCATGTGTTGTGGCAATGGAAAAGTGCAACCTCCCCTACTAAAGACACTACCACCACTTCTTCAAAAACTACTTTTCACGCATGATTCCCCTAAAAGTAAAAACTTCCAACAACATATTAGGATGTATAATATGATATTTGCATTCACTTCTCCAGGAGCAAAGTTGGACAATAGGTTTAATACTGGACGAAGACCACCAAATATGAGAATACAAGGTCACACATGTCACAGGATAGGTAGTTTGTTACCACTACCTGGTCAAACACCCAAGTTTGCACAACTATATATTTATGATACTGAAAATGAGATCCAAAACAGAATCCAAGGATTCAGGTAAACTTATCATCTATAGTATTATGTTAGCATTTTTAATATACATTTTATCAATTGTATTATGTTCAGTAAGCTTCTATAGCAACAAATAAACACAAATTGAGTTTACAATTTCATATAGTTATCAAACATTCATTAATTTTGATAAAGATATTAAAAATATCATTATTAAGAATAACTTCACCAATACCCATCTTAGCACCATAGCAAAACATTTGACCATGATGGAAGAAAACCAATTGACTACAGTTGTCTCTTCTGATGAGACACCAGGGTTAAAGTTAAAAAACCCAGTCTTCAAACCTTTTCAGGTTTCTAGAACTAGCCAAAAACTCTTCAAAGATGGTAAGTCTAATTTACTTCTGCGCATTGGAATGATTGTCAAAAGAATTATTCCACCATTAAAAAGGAAATTCTTTCCATTGTCATGTGCATTACAAAATTTCAAAGCGATTTATTAAATCAAAAATTTTTACTTCGCATTGATTGCAAATCTGCAAAAGAAGTTTTGCAAAAAGATGTTCAAAACATTGCATCAAAACAAATTTTTTCCAGATGGCAAGCCATCCTTAGTATTTTCGATTTTGACATTGAATTTATTAAAGGAAATCAAAACTCAATTTCAGATTTTCTAACCAGAGAATGTCATGCTAAATTATAACTTTTTGAATCTAAAATATCAATATATTAGGGATTTTAAAATCATATGCCTTAAAAATAATTGCATGTGTCCTATCACATTTTTCAATACTATCTTAGTAAGCACTAACAATTTCATATTATAAATTATGAATATATCGGAACAACAATATTGATCAACAGACAGTTCAAGAGCTTAGTAACATGCTTTACCAATACAATATACATGCTTAATCATTTAAAATGGCAAGAGTACGATTGCAAGATAATCAAGTGCATGATTTGAAACTACACTTGATTTTTGAAAGATCATCTGATGGAAGATTGTATAACTAGCCAACTGTGTCTGAAGTGGCTGCACTAATAGTTGGTGATGTGGATACAGGTTCAAAAAGTGATATTATAATCGAGACACAAAGCGGTAAACTAAAAAGGATTGACGAGTTCCATGCAAGTTATTTAGCATATCAACATCATTTGCTATTCACTTATGGTGAAGATGATTATATACCAAAAATTGCTCATAGAGAGACAGTAGGAACCAAGAGTGCTAAGCGGAATGGACTTACAATACGAGAATGACTTGCATATAGAATTATGTCAAGAGATAATGAAGCACAAACAATAATAAGATCAAGAAGATTACTCCAACAATTCTTGGTTGATGGATTCACAATGATGGAGGGACAAAACCTCAAGTAGTTGAGAAACAACCAATCAAAATTGGGAGTTGAAAAATATCGCAGTTTGAATGATAAACAAGGAAACAACCAAGTTCAAGGTTCAAATAGGGGTAAGAGAGTTGTGTTACCAACAACTTATGTCGGTAGTCGTCGTTACATGGATAACTTATACTTTGACGGTATGGCTATTTGTAGCTATGTTGGATTTCCTGACCTTTTTATTACATTTACATGTAATCCTAATTGGCCAAAAGTCCAACGATTGTTGGCATCAAATCATTTAAAAACTACTAATCGTTCAGACATAATTGCAAGGATGTTTAAAATGAAGTTTGACAAGCTACCAGCTGATTTGAAAAAGAAACAAGTTCTTGGAAAAATACTTGCATGTAAGTATTCTTCCTTATATTTATAAATAGTTTATATGTTGTAAACTTATATGCTCATCATGTGATAAATGGAAAATTTACCTTTGTAGATATGTACACCATTGAATTTCGAAAGCGAGGTTTGCCACATGCCCATATCTTGATATTCCTTCATCCATCAACAAAATACCTAACACACGATGATATTGACAAAATAATTTCAGCTGAAATTTTAGACCACGTCGGTGATCCAGAATTGTACAATTTGTTCAAATCACACATGATACATGGGCCATGTGGTTTATCAAACCAAAAAGCACCGTGCAAAAAAGATAGAAAATGTACAAAGTTCTTTCCCAAAAAGTACCAAGATAGAACAATTGTTGATCAAGATGGATTACCAGTGTATAGAAGAAGTCATAATACACGAACAGTTGAGAATAATGGCATCCATCTAGATAATCGGTTTGTTGTCTCATACAACTAAGGTTTGCTTCGTAAGTATCAAGCTCACATCAACATGGAATAGTGTAATCAAATTACATCAATCAAGTACTTATTTAAGTACATCAACAAAGGTTGTGATAGAATAACTACAGCGATAGTGCCAAATGAATCATCGCCCGGAGAACCAGAAGTTGATGAGATTAAACAATATCTTGATTGTAGATATGTGTCACCCAGTGAAGCGTCTGACACCCTAAACCCCAAAATAACATTTATAATAATTTATACTAAATTATTTGAAAAAAAAATCGCGGTGGATGAAGAAAATCTGTTCAAGAAAGTAAGAACTTTTATATTTATTTTAGGATATCACGTTTCTCTAAATACAGATGTAACAATTCAACTTTGTTCCTCAATTAAATTTCAATGAACTTGATTTAACTAGAATTTCTTGATTTAATTCCCAAGAATTACTAGTACTAAGGTTTTCATATAAAAAGTCATTTGTAACTACATAAGTAAAATACACATTACAACTCTTAATTCTCAGTATCACCTATCAAAGCGGGTTCCTCCCAAACATAAACTTCAAGACTCATTAACCTGTAATAACCGTTCATCTCACAATATATTACACTCATGAATTCAAACGCTCTCTCACCCCTTACCTTATTTTAACGCTTTTACACACGAATAAGATTCCACGAGCAAACAATCTTTGTTCATTGACTCTTTGTCCTTCAATCGATCTAACTCGACAATTTATGGGTAAACGTCAAAAATAAATTATGAGAAACTATTCTAAAAACTAAATTCGAAATTCGGTCATGAAAAATTACCATAAATCAAAAAACCAATCAGTGGATAATATAGCCACTTTTCGAACGGTCGTTTTGGCGTTGGTTTCACTCAAATCGGAGTTACGGTGAAGAAGAACGATACAAAATAAGGAATTTTATAAACAGAGAAGTCGGGTATTTTAGAGAGAAATTGGGATGGTTAAAAATATGAGGAAGTATGTTTATTTGACAAGCTAAATGAATAAAACAACATACTGAAATTTGGACGAGAACGGAGAAAATTTTCTGGAATAATTATCGATTACCGATGCCAAATGATAGGTTGTTGCTGTGGCGGATGTTGAAGCTCCCTTTCTTATTTTTTTTTAGGGTTCACATGGGTCAAGCCCATTGGTCTCCTTATTTATTTTATGTTTTACTACTGTTATTTTTATTTTTCTAAAACAAAATTAATTGTTACTTAATCTCATTTTTAATACGCTTCCAAACATCATTAAATTTTCAAAACATTACTAATATTTCATAACTAATATATGACAAATTAGAGTAATTAAAATAATAAACCTTTTAAAAAAATACATATTATTAACAACCCAAACTCTCATATTCAAATTAATCACTATAATTATATTTATTTTTCAAAATACCCACGTTATAATAATACTATCATTAGAGAATAGTCAAAATTATAAAATAAATAAATATAACAACAATATTTTATGTTAATTACTA
>JBBPBP010009777.1:14422742-14447155 GCA_037974735.1 Cicer chorassanicum | reverse complement strand
TTACTAAAATTTTAAAAATTGAAATGGTTATTTGCAATCTTATAAATTCATGTCTTTCAAAATCCTATGAATTCTTCTACTAAAAAGTTCCTATAAACTTTTATAATATAAATCCATTAAAATCTAAAATACAAAATCTTAAAATAATTAAATTTTTAGACTATATTTTAAAATACAAAATCATTTTAATACAAAAATAATCTGTTAAAATCCTAATTCAATACACCACTAAAATAAAATGAAAATAATATAATTTCAAATAAAATTATAATATATTTAAACCATGCCAAATTTTAAGGTGGATTAAATACATTGTTGATCAATTCTTAAAAGTCACTTAAAACACCGACAATGATGAACAACACTTTTTAGAAGTATAAGTTGAGTTACTTATCTGAAGCTAGATAATTGCATGACTTATTCATAGAGTAACGTGGTAAGATGATGAGTCCAACATTAATCCATGAACTCCTTGGATCATGGCCAAAATGCACATTTATATTTCATATGGTTTGCTTTGACTCCCTTATATGGAGAATCTCCGTCTGATGAAGTTTAGCTGCATATTTACAAAGAAACAGAACAAAACATAAATAATTGAAGTATGTAACACAACTTCTCTCTACTTGTTTTATCATAAAAATGTTAGAAATGTTTTCTCATGATTACATGAGTTGCATAAGTCTTTTTGAAATAATCTAAAACTTCTTTTCATCATAACAGGAATTTCAATTTTAGTCTTCTAGTTCTTCTCCTTGATTGATTTATTCTTCTTAAGGAATAATCTAAATCACTAAATTTTTATTGAAGAAATTCAAAGATACAAACATATGTTTTATAAACCAATATTATAGATAATTGAATCTCAACTAAGCAAGCTTCTAGTTATATTTTGACTAATCAGATGTTGATATAATTCCTTTCATTACTTAAGTTAGTATTTAACAACCATAAACAGATTAGAATTTTAATTATGAATAGTGAACACGATTAAGTTCTTTTCAATTTTTGTTTTTTCTTTGAGTGTTTTAAACTTCTCAGTGATGAGATTTTTTATTCATTACTCAAATAAACATTTTGGAAAACTATATTTAAAATTTTTTGTTAAGTTCAAAATGATTTTTGTTTTGAATTGAAATTATAAAATGGAATATTTGCTTGTATCACTACGCCAAAAATGACATTTTATAGCGCGTCTTTTACAACGCTTATTAAATACAAGCGCTGTAATATAAATTTTTAAAAATAACGGAGGCTACAACAACGCTTTTTTTACAAGCGCTGTAAAAAAAGCACTGTTGTAGGGTCATATAGGGTCAGAAAGCGCTATCACATAGCCTTTTACAGCGCTTCTTCAAAAAGCGCTGTAAATCAAGCGTTATTGCATAGCCTTTTACATCGCTTTCTGAGCGCTTTAAAAAAAAGCGTTGTAAAAGTCTTGCGCTTTGTGTCATTGGTTGACCTATTACAACGCTTTTTAGACAAGCGCTGTAATAGGCTTGCCCATTCACATTTTTATAGGACCTATTAGAGCGCTTTTTTAGCAAGCGCTGTAAAATCATTCATTTCAAATAAGAAGCGTTCACTTTAAGTAAATAAAAACAAATTTAAAACAAATTTAATATGTTGTCAAAACCCTACGAAATCTCATCTCCCCTCCCCTGCGAACCCCTCGTGTGCACCCATATCTACAAATTGATTTACTTCTTCCTCCTTTAAAACAAATTGATCATCAACGTTGTCTCAGGTACTTTATTTTATTTATTTGTTGTTGTCACTAATTCAAACTGATAAATTGTTACATGATATAATTTGAAATTGTTACATTGTTACATGATATAATTTGTAAAAAAAGCGTTGTTGTACCACTAATTTATATATCAAAAACTTGAAATAATGTTTATTGTTATTGATATAATTTGTTACTGATAAATTTTATTTATAATATATCAGACTGATATAGGTCATAATATATCAGAATTGAAATCATGCTTACTGATATAAATTGTTACATGATATAATAGGGTTTCTGATAAATTTTATTTATATGTGTATTATCAATATATATATAGGTCATAATATATCAGACTTGAAATCATGCTTATTGTGTAACTGCATTTATATATATAGGTCATATAAATGGACCGGAAATGGATGTCTGCCAATCGATTGACAAAAGAGTATGAAAATGGAGTGAAGGAGTTTATTGAGTTTGCAGTGATGAATGCAAAAGATCCAAATAGAGTCGTTTGTCCTTGTTTAAAATGTTGTTTTGGAAAACGCATTAGAGCAGATGAATTGGAAGGACATTTAGTATGGTATGGAATTGATCAAAGCTATACATGTTGGGTAAGACATGGTGAGAAAATCAATGATAATACTCACACAAATACATATGTTTCAACTGATTTCGACACAGATACATATGAGCCAGACCGAGTTGAGGAGATTGCAAAAGTAGTTGAAGAAGATCTTCGTGATTGTCCTAAAATGTTTGAGAGCTTGTTGAGTGATGCAGAGAAACCATTATATAATGGTTGTACTAAATTCACAAGACTTTCGGCGATACTAAAGTTGTACAACTTAAAAGCGAGTAATGGATGGTTTGATAAAAGCTTCATAGAATTACTAACCCTCTTAAAAGATATGTTGTCAGATGATAATGAACTTCCCAGTAGAACCTATGAAGCTAAATGAATTTTGTGCTCTATTGGTATGAGTTATGAAAGGATTCACGCGTGTCCTAATGATTGCATTTTATTTCGAAATGAATATGAATTACTAAAGGCGTGTCCGAAATGCAATGTATCTCGATATAAGAAGAAAGAATCTACTCCAGCAAAAGTCTTGTGGTATTTTCCTATAATACCAAGATTTAGGTGCATGTATCGCAGTGAAGAAGATTCAAAACACTTGACATGGCATGCAGATGAAAGAATTAGAGATGGAAAGTTTCGACACCCTGCGGATTCTCCGCAATGGGCAAAAATTGATCACGAGTATCCTAAATTCGGGATAGAGTCGAGAAATCTACGCCTTGCACTTTCTACTGATGGCATGTGATTTTGTTGGTTTATAATCTACCTCCATGGTTATGTATGAAGCGTAAGTTTATGATGTTGTCTCTGTTAATTTCTGGACCCAAACAACCGGGGAATGATATCGACGTATACTTGGCTCCTTTAATTGAAGATTTAAAAATTATGTGGGAGACAGGTGTAGAAGTCTATGACGGGTATAAGAAAGAATGTTTCAATTTGAGGGCTATGTTGTTCGGCACAATTAATGATTTTCCAGCATATGGTAATTTATCAGGATATAGCATTAAAGGTCAGTGTGCGTGTCCTATATGTGAAGAGAGTACAAATTGGATGCGGTTGAAACATTGTAAGAAGAATGTATTTCTTGGACATCGTAGATTTTTACCTTATAGTCATCAGTATCGTGGGTGGAGAAATGCATTCAATGGAAAATCAGAGGAAGATAGAGCTCCTGTAGCATCGACTGGATATCAAATACTTGAGAAGGTACAAGGTTTGACCAATAAATTTGGAAAACCTTTTGCGGGAGAGCTGGTCAAAACTGGGTGGAAGAAAAAGTCAATTTTCTTTGAATTGCCATATTGGAAGTCATTGTATGTAAGACATTTTCTCGATGTGATGCATATTGAGAAAAATGTATTTGACAGTGTTATTGGTACGTTACTCAATGTACCAGGAAAGTCTAAGGATGACATCAATGCAAGATTGGACTTGGTTGATATGGGAATAAGAAATGAATTGGGTCTCGTAAAGAAAGGAAATCGCACATATCTACCTCCAGCCGCTCATACTCTATCTAGAAAGGAAAAAATTATTTTGTGTAAATTTCTACATGAAGTTAAAGTTCCAGAAGGATACTCTTCAAACATTAAAACTTTAGTTTGCATGAAAGACCTCAAGTTAAAAGGTTTGAAGACCCATGATGCTCATATTCTAATGGAGCATTTGCTACCAATAGGTATACGTTCAATTTTACCTGAAAAAGTTCGCCGAACCATAACTAAATTATGTTTCTTCTTCAGGGAAATTTGTAGTAAAGTGATTGATCCTCATAAATTACCGAGATTGCAGAGGGAAATTGTTGTTACTTTGTGTGAGCTTGAAATGTACTTCTCGCCCTCGTTTTTTGATATAATGGTTCACCTTACTGTTCATCTTGTTAAGGAGACACAACTTTGTGGGCCAGCTTATATGAGATGGATGTACCCGATAGAACGATATATGAAAATATTAAAAGGGTACGTAAAAAGTAGAAGTCGACCAGAAGGTTGTATTGCTGAACGGTACATTGTTGAAGAAGCTGCTGAATTTTGTACTGAATATCTGTCAAATGTTGAATCCATAGGGCTTTCCATGTCTCGTCATTCGGGAAGATTATCAAGAGAAGGGATAATTGGAAAGAGAATAATGACTATATCAAGGACAGAATGGGAGCAGGCACAATTGTATGTTCTGCACAATGATGATGAGGTTCAGCCGTATGTTACAATACACATGGATCAATTATCTAGTTTGAACATGAATAGGAATCAAACTTGGATAACTCGAGAGCACAATCGAAGTTTCATAACATGGTTAAAAAATCACATAAAGTCAAAGTTTGATGTAGACCCCGAATCAATTTCACAGAGATTGAGGTGGCTAGCAAATGGTCCGAGTTTACATGTCTTTTCTTACACCGGTTATGTAATTAACGGCTACACATTTTATACAAAAGAACAAGATGATCAAACAACTATGCAAAATAGCAGAGTCACTCTCGTAGCTGAAGCGATGCATATCTCAAGTGCAAAAGACAAGAACCCAATATATGCAAATCTATCATATTTTGGGGTTATCGTGCGCATATGGGAGCTAGACTACACAATGTTTCGTGTTCCCATATTAGGTTGCAAGTGGGTCGCTAATAATAATGGCGTTCGGATTGATGAGTCAGGGTTCTTGCTTGTCGATTTTAATAGGGTGGGATACAAAGATGAGCCTTTTATTTTAGCGTCGCAAGCTCAACAAGTGTTTTATGTCATTGATCCTGCGGATGATAAATGGTCTGTTGTCCTATCGACCAATAAAATAAGTGATGATAACAATAATGATGAAGATGTTGGTAATGATCTTTTCTTTGCAACATCACAACCACATGAAATTGGTTCAACTGATGATGGTTTATATCTTAGAGATGATCATGATGAGGGAATTTGGATTAATCCATCGTTTCGTATCATTAATGGACAAACAAATGTGAATCCCACCAAGAAAAGAAGAAGGGCATCTTAATGTGTTTTGGTATTTTGGTATTTATGTATTGGACAAACAAATGTTTTGGCATTATTAATGGATCTACAAACATATTGAGCATTTTGGTATTTATGCTTATACTGTATGTAATTGTATACTCAACTTGACCTGATCAGGTAATTTAGCTTGAACTATTTGAACTTGACCTGATCAGTTCAAGTTCAAACAGTTTAACTAATTAGCTTGAACTTAAAAAAAAATTAAGTTCAAGTTATACATGTAATTTAGCTTGAACTCGAGTTGATCCGTTAAACACAATTTGGAAGAAAAAATAATTTAACTATTTTGGAAGAAAATAAATTATTACAGGGCTTATGTAAAAATAATTTAACTAATTTGGAAGAAAATATATTATTACAGGGCTGTAAAAGGGCTCACGAATTAAGCGCTGTAAAACAAAGAGTCATTGGACACGATAAAACAAAGAATTATTTCATACATAGAACCCTATTAGAGCACTTTTCTAAACAAGCACTGTAATTGGGTTAAAAAATAAAATAGGAAGGTCTTTTACAGCGCTTTCCACACAAGCGCTGTAAAAGGGTCTTTTAAAAAATAAAATAGGAAGGTCTTTTACAGCGCTTCCCACACAAGCGCTGTAAAAGGGTCTTCTAAAAAATAAAATAGGAAGGTCTTTTACAGCGCTTTCCACATAAGCGCTGTAAAAGGGTCTTTTAAAAAATAAAATAGGAAGGTCTTTTACAGCGCTTTCCACATAAGCGCTGTAAAAGGGTCTTTTAAAAAATAAAATAGGAAGGTCTTTTACAACGTTTTTTGACAAGCGCTTTAAAAGGCTTATGAAAAAGCGCTGTAATAGGCTTTTAAAAATAAAATGATGAGACCTATTACAGCGCTTTTTAAAAAAAGCGTTGTAATAGGGTCATATATATAATAGTAAACCTCTTCAGTTTCATGTTCATTACGTAAATTTTTCAGTTTCCTCTGCGCGTTCTCTTTCTCCTTGCGAACCCTACGAACCCTACGAGAGTTTCAGTTTTCCTTGTTTCTTCCTCATTACTTACTCTCATCCTAGACCTACGATCGTACGTAAACATCATAATCCTTAAGTTACCCGTTTTCATCCTTGTTTTCGTTTGCGAACCCCGTAACCCTACCATCGTTCATAACCGTTCGTCCTCGTTTTCATCGTCTTCTGCGCCGTTCGTCTGTGAACCCGTAACCCTAAGCATTTTACAAGGACTATTTCAGGTATTGTAGTTATTATTTTTTTGTTTCACTAAAATGCATGTTAACTTTTTGTTGCTACGTACTTAGACTGAACTGAACTGCATGTTGATGTGCTGAACTAAACTGCATATATGTTGATGTTGAACTGCATGTTGTAGATAAATGGATACCAACAAGGGGTTAGATTGTCAAAATGAAGAAGTTGGCAACACTAAGACTTACGAAAATGAAGTCAAACGCACTACAAAAAAATTGACTTATCGTGACACACAAAGTGTGTCACTAAATGTTAAAAACTGTCACTAAAGGTCAATAATACTTTGAGTGACACCCAAATCAAGTGTCAATTTTAAGGGGGCGTCCTGCTACACTTTGAGGAGTGTCACTCAATGTTTTGACGATTGTCACTACATGTTTTTTATTTCTACCTACAATAATGACTGTCACTAAAAACTACATAAATATAAGTAAAGAATTGACAATCTAAAACCTAGAAAAATATAAATAAAAAATTAATATATGCCTACGGTATTGTCCGTCACTAAAACTTATTATTATTTATTAATTTAAATTTATTTTATCTCCCTACTAATTGTAATTCTAAATTATTAATACCAGTAAATTAAATTTAAATTTCTAATTTATTTTTATTAACTAATATCATTGAAACATACAATAAAATATAATTTAATTTTACTGATTCTATTAAAACATACAATAAATAGTTATTTTGCTCTAAAAGATTCAATAAATTTTCAACAGAAGCTAGAATGAGTTTCTTAGCATTTATTGTGATAAACTGCAAACTAATTTCATAAAGAACAATAATCATCTTCCTAAACAAAATATTTTATAAAGACTCTAAAAAGTTTTGGTTATGAATATATTTCAGATTCCATATCACTACAGAGTAAACAATGGTACAAAAATATATGAATGAAATTTCCATATCACTACTGCCTTTATAGCATCTTTTTCTTGAAACTCTATAACTTATCATAGCCTTGATACATCAAGTGTTCTTCCATCAATCCAAATGCAACTGACCTTGTTTTTTGAAAATTTTAAACAATTCTTATGAGTGTTTACCATCATTTCTTAATAAGAAACTTAAAATTAAATTGTCCTTACAAGAAGAAACTTATGTATCGATCAAATATTGGAAAAACATTAAAATACAAATAGAGGACTTTTTTTTTTGTTGTTGAGGAAAACAGAGGACATTCTTATATAATTGAGAGTACACTTCCTTATTTTATTGCTAAACTTCCTTCTTTAATAACTAAATAATTCTATAATAGAACTCATTCTACATATCATATCATATGCCACGTTATTAAACTAAAAATTAAAAAAGAAAGTAACAGAGAGAGTAGTATTATTAAATTAAATAAATAAAAATAAACATAAAATATGAAGTACTTCTACTTTAAAATTTTAAACAAAAACATTAAGACAGATATTACTAACCTTGTTGATTTTGAGAACACCAAGAAGCTGATTTTTGTAGTCCAAACCATCATCACTCTGTTCAATCTGGTCTATAACATGCAGCATTGTAGCAGTGGCCAAAACAGAAGGAAGACAACCAACAAATCTTGAATCTAGACCCAACAAAACACATACCAAATCAATATTGTACCTTTATTATATTTTATTCTATTGTACTTATGAAAAAAAAAGGTAAAGTTTTTTTTTTCAATTAGTACTTAATAATGATAATAATAATAATAATAATAATGCCATCTAACTGAAAGAGTACTACAGGGAACTTGATATGCTTACCTAAAAGTAGAGATAAAATAAGATTCTCACATCGCCTTAGAAATTCCCAGTGAAGATTTGTTTTCAATCCAAGCCTTCTTATAATGTGATCTAGAAAAGAAAGTGGTGTCACTGGATGCATCTTTTCAATGTTGAAAGAATCAAAAGCTCCATTCAAAGCTCCATTCTTTGAATAGTCTTTGCCTCAAACACATATTTAGTGTCTTGCACCTAAAGAATATAAAATCACAAACCATACATAAAAATCTAAAGAAAAAAAGTAAAAAATAATTTTTCTGGTTACACTCCAATTGTTTTCAAATACACTTAAATAGGTAACATACGTGAACTTATTTGTTTACGTTTATGTAAGTAGTAAATTAAATTCACGTATGATATTTGAGTTTTATACACTTAAACTATTTGAGTGTAACTAAAAAAAACACAAGTGATACTAGTATCTGTGAAGAAAAATTGTTTTTTTGGTTTTGTTTTGAGGTTAGAACATACTTGAAGGTCTAAGAGAAGAGGAACTTGAGTTTCTTCAACTTTAGCAGCTAAAGAGATACAAGTAACAGCAACAAGCTGAATCATCCATGGTTTCTCCTTTTGAAAATGGAAACTCAAAAGGAACTTATCAAAATAAGTAACAGCAAGTGTTGCAGTTAGAGCAGATAATCCATAATGAGCATTGACTTTAAGAATCCATTGAACATAGAACTCATTCTATAATAGCTTCTAATTTTTTGTTTCTCAAGATTGTTGGGTTTCTTGCTCAAAAAAAGGTGGGAGGATTCTAAAATGTGGTTATCAATTTTTGATCTCAATCACAGTGAAAATACTTAAGGCGCTTACTTAGATTGGTTTTATGTTCAATATCAATGGACTCCACGGCTTTACAGAGCTTGTCTTGAAAAGACGGTGAAATGACCTGAAGATTGTTAAGAGACATTAGAGTACAAATTCAGTGGAATTAATACAACAGTTCAATCAGCTAAATTTTTATACTCCTAACTAATGAGTAATGAAAGAACTTATGATACCAAATGCACTCAAGACACACAACACATCATAAGGAATAAGAATATATCGTTTCTCATTAAACATCATAATAAGGAATAAGAATAAACTTACACCTTCACTTTAGTAGCTAGTTTTGTCCGAATAAACCTAAGTTCAATATAAAAATCCATCTATCGAGTACCATTTATATTCAAGCAAACCCAATAATCAAGTCCCATACTAAAAAATAATAACACTGAAAAATCATAAGGCTTAAAAAATAGTTTATGAAGAGTGGTCCCTCACCATTACTGTCCAATTTTGCAAAGATGACTTATGCTTAATATAAATATAAAAACATAATAATTAATTGTGAAGAGAAGTGACTCACTCACCTGCATCACTACATGTGATATGCAAACAACCTTCAATTTTTTCAACATAGACACCTTTTTCACTTTTTCTGATTAGCAAGCTCTCTAACAAGAAGATCTTGAATCCCTCTCTCATCCACATTAAGGTTCTGAAACTCCTCACAACCAACACTAGGATGCCAAGGAACATGACACCTTGCACAAAACAATCTATGACAAAAAGGACACTCAAATTCCCTAATTTCTTCTCCACCTTTATTTTCATCAAGCAACATTGCAGAACAATCCTTAAAGGGACAATAGAATTTAGGAACAGTTAGTAAAAACACCCCACACAATGCATCATCCCACCTATCAATTACTTCTTTTGGAAGAAAACTTTTGCAAACATCAAGCTCCAACAAACCCTTGCAATTCAAACCAGGACAAGGAACAACCATAATGTTTTCTTGGATTTTTGTTGCCACGTGTTTTGTTACACATTCAGAACAAAACGAGTGGTAACATTTCTGGTTCTTGAACATTTCATCAACCACCTTCGCTTCCGCAAAAATTTCGCAAATGACTAAGTGAACCAACCATAAAATAAAGTGAAATGTTTTGAAGAAAAATACAAACATCAAAAAACATAAACTTACTGCAACAGGTTAGTTAGCACTCAACTTCTATCAACTATCTAGGAATTTATATTGCAAGTATCAGAAGCTTCGTCATGCAAGAAAAGAACTAGTAAAATATCAATTATAATGAAAACCATAACTAGAGCAGTTGAAAAGCATTGAAGTTAGATAATAGGTAGTGTTGTCAATGGCGGATGGTAAAATATGGAGGAAGGCCATAAATCCATCATATAAACATGCCATTGCAGCCTATGGCACTCCCATGGGTGGGTTGTGGTGGCTAGTCGAAAAACAACAACAAGCCTTGTCCCACTAAGTAAGGTCGTTACATGGATCAAATGATGCTATAATGTTCTTTCATATAGCGTATCTCTTTTCAGCTCAATAAAAATCCACCATAAAAACATGGCGCTGCGACTTATGGCAAAAACATAGCAGATATAATAGGTGTCATGGCCTATGCTAGCTGGTACAAAATCCACCATGGCAGAAATTTGACAACACTGGTATAAAGTTCAGTTTAGATAACCTCTAGCTAATTCAAGCTTCACAGTCAAAATTAGTTTGTAGTTCTTTGGTTAATGAAAAGTTCTTATAAGCTGATAGATGTATATGGAGAAATTAAATGAGAAAGCTTCTATGAAAATTAAGATACAGTAACTAATTTCAACTTAAACTGCAAATTGCAATTCAGAAAACTCAGTCACTGAAAGATACTTTCAATATTTCATTTCTTAGAAGTGCTTTCAGAGAAATTAATCTAAGTTTGCTTACTTGAGTTTTGCAACTTTGGTTTTATGACTGACCAGCTTCCATCTTCAGCAACAGCTATCAGAGTTGAAAAGGTTGTTATTTGAAGAGACTAGAATAGGCCATATGAAAGGTAAAGTTTACAGCAAGTACTCACCAATCTCCTTTAAGAGTACTGCATCAGGTTCTGTTGGCGGTCGATCATATACTCCATATACATCTGTCTTTCATTCATGATTAACAGAAAACATTCACGTAACATCTAGGGCTTGTTTGGATAAACAACTTAATTAAGTGCTTATAGGATAAACATTTATCATATAAGAACTCGTGTAAGTTATTTCTATAGTAAAATGGAAAATATGATCACTCTATTTTCATATAAGCTATAAGCTATAAGCTATTTTTATAAGTTATTCTTGAAAACTAACGGACATGTCATAAGTTATTTTCATACGTATTCCCTAACACCTTGTCAAGTGCTTATGCTAGTAGATAAATTGTTCATAAGTCAGTTCAAACACAGCCCTAAAATTGAGATATGTAAGTTGTGATTGGTTGTTGTTTCAAGTACTTTGGTCCAAGATAATTCAAAATTGTGATTTTGCAAATTTATCTTGCATATTTATACAGTCTCTAAAAGCTAATTGCATGTCTGCAACAGATTCAACAAAAGCTAACTGCATGTTTGCAATATATCGAATATTGAGATGTTCATTACTTGGACGCAATATATCAATTATAGATGACATATGGAGGATACCAAGAAAACAACATATTTAGGCTTTGAGTATGCTGCAAGATGACTTATAATGACATCTCCACTCAAAATAGTGCATTCTTGAAAAGAAAAAAAATAATGTGAAAACTACAAATTTTTATTATTAATGAATAATAAAACTTAAATAGATTGAGTCTCTACCTGAATCTCATCAAGCACTGCATCTTCATGCAGAACCTAGACAAATTGGAATGAAACCGACATCATTCTAAATGAAGAAAGACAACAAAAGAAAAACAATTACAGAAATATGAACGATCGAAGTCAAGTTCAACGGGAATCGGATAGAGGAATTCAATCTTACAGGTGTAAAACCAGAATCGATAGCCCTAGCCACGGAAGACAAATCGGCTGAAGATATCTGCACATGTTGAATATGAACTTAGAATAGTAACTTCATCTGAAAAGAAAGACAAAACAAGACTATAGTTCATTGTTGATGAATACAATCCAGCATATTTTTCAGTTGAGAGTATCCTAACATGTCTTTCACTGGTGATCCATCCACATGAGAAAGGTCACATTCCAATTGAAGGAATACCCTCTGCACAAAGATACTAATCAATTTAGAATGAACTTTATACTCCCTTTAAAGATTTTGAAGCCAAAAAAGGGTGAAACATGTAGCTGCAAGTATTAAATTTCAGTGCAATGATAGTTTTTATATATGCAATACATAGCTTCCACAAAACTTACAATTACAGATAAAAGCTTCGTTCAAAGATGAAAAGCAATGTCGCAAAAACCCTTCCAGTTTTGGTCAATTATTGGCGTTATCAAAACAGCCAAGAGTTCTAAAGAGTAAAGAAATACTGACATACATAGTTTTCAAAAGATTGATTTTACTTTCACCGGTTAATTTTTCTTCAATTTCAGGATTTCTTTCAAGCTCATATTAACTACAGGAAAATAAATGAATGACTCACTTCCATATTCCATCAAATAGTAAGGTATGGAAAGGAGAGTGGCATGTTAATCAATTATTAGATGTAGTAATGCTGACACCAACTACACCATGATAGCAGAAAAGCTTGAAACAAAAAATAAATATCCAATGTTTTGATGTAACATGCAAATTTGTGAATATATATAGTATAGATTGCAATAAGAATGAAACTACCTCTGGCTAGTGCTCCAACGATTTCAAGATTTAGAGTGGTAACCTGAAATTGGAATTAAATGGAATAATAAGCATGGAGGTGATCCTTATTCTGAAAGTAATTTGTATAAAAGCAATTTTTATATTTTGTTTTGAAGACAAATGAGGATTATTTGTATATTGTATAAGAATCATAAAAATCCAAGTCAAACACAAATAAGTGAAATAAAAGAGTTATAAATTACAACTATCGATAGATGTTATAAAATTGCAAATGATTACTTACTGATATTCGCGTAGCAACAAAGCCTCCCTTGACAAGAGGTTTATTCAGTTGTCCCTTGTGAACACCAGATTTGCTAGCTTGGAAATGACCAAAAGAACCTGAGAGCACCACAGAGACTAATATAAACTAGTTGCTTATCATTAAGAATTAAATTTCCAGTTTTTAAGCATCACTTATAATGTGAAACAAGGTTGTCAAATCAAATCACGATCCAAATGGTGAAGCACTTCAAGAGCAAAAACTTGTTAATTCTAGTGTTAACTCCATCCACCAAACCAATTGAGGATATAATATCCTTACAGTTTTGGTTTAAATAGTTTTGCATATAAGTTAATAGATTGCAGAAACTGGTTGGAGAATAAATGTTTTGGGCGACTTTTGTTTAACAAAGGGTATATGACCATTTTGATTCAATGTCAATTTTGCTGCTAATGAATCCATCCTTAAAATAACATCAAATTGGTCCTTCAAGTTTAAGGACAGATCGGATGCCATTGATTATCATTGAAGGATTCAGAGGGCGTATGGAAGAGCTTACTGAACTTATCTTATGATATGTTTATTAGTTGTTTTCAACATATTTTCATAAACTCTCTATATAGCCTACAAAAACAACTTATACAGAGTAAGTTGAGTTTACCCTCATTTTGTCTTCAATTGTAGAAACAAAATATTCAAAAACTCTAAGATAAGTGCTTATTGAATCAACACTTAAGTAATTTTTTTAGCTAGCGACCCTAGACCACAACGGATGTTTAGTCTTTAAAAATAATGCTTGCTTTCATTATATATGTATATTGTTACCTCCAACATTTATTCCTCTCTGTACAAGCTATATCAACATAAGCAAAGATATAATTGCTCTAATATTTTCATTAAATCGAATGAGAATGTTTAACTCAAAGATGAAAAAAAATTAAGAAACCTGCTCCCTGAACAACAATGAAACGGCTACATTCCACGACAGAATCATCTCTGAATTCGTCCGGATTACAACATATGCCTGAATCACCAGGTCTCTTGCTCCAATCCATCCTAGGAGGCTTCTCAGAAGATGCAATCATTGCTTGCCTAAGCTGTTCTGAAACCTTGTGAAGAATCTCCTCATTTATCTTCTCTAACTCATATTTGCAAGTAATTGCAGCACCTCCTGAATATTCCATAAAAAGATTTTTACTTAGTCACAAATAGGAAAGAAAAAAAAAGTCCTCATAATTAAACACTCTATAGCAAAATGACCAAATATGCACCATATTATGATTTAAATGGGAATGAACCATTTGTCAATCAAATATAAATGCCTGTGATTACTTCAACTCCCATCCATTGCCAACGTTACATTGCTCAGTCTTCATCCTTAGATCTTTTGCAACTAAATGCATCTGAATTAAAGATAAACAATGATAGATATCAGTGAGTGAGAGAACTTGTACCTTGTAGTCAAGTACATCAAGACCTTTGCAAATAAATTCGAACAAGGTTTTCAAATTCTCAGGGCTGGGTGCAGTAACAAAGATATTTGAATACCTTCACCAGATAATTTTCAAATAAGTTCCTAAAGAAAGTTGGTGTATCTGTCATGCATGAAGATATTTATGTCTGAAAAGCACAGTACCCCACAACAATAGCTCCAGCAATTGATGAAGTTTTAGAGCACCAACAAAGAAACATCGAGGATAATATCACCATCGATAAAGAATTGTTTGCTCCACATCCAAAATCTCTTCCACTATTTTTTTCAAGATCTGAATATGAAAATAGATAAAAGAAACACATGAGCTGCAATCTTTGAAACTTCAAATCGGTTTTAAAATATGGCTTCAATCTATGATTTACTAATGCACGATTGCTATGTTCAATAACTTCAAATCACTTAGAAGATACTCAAGTGATAATTGCAATTGAGAACTGAAAAAGCATAACCTAAAAAAGAAGATGTGTAATGTAACGATGAAACGAAGTTGCAATTGATGAAAATGTGTAATATCATACCACAATTCTATGTTCAGATCAGTGTTCATGCGATAGAGTATCTCATAGCTGTAGATTCACCAATTTAGGGTTCCGACCTTCGATTTACGGTTAAGAGGAAACAGAATTCATGATTGAAGAGGAAAATCAAAATTTGCCGGAAGAAGAGGAAAATCGAATTTGTAGTGAAGAAGAGGAAATCAATTTTGTTAGAGAAGAGGAAAATGATTTTAGCTTGATTTATTATGAGAAAATGAAATGTTTGTCCCAGGAGTTTTCTAGTAAGAAAGAATATACAATTTGTGTTTTATTTGTATAAAGAGAAAAGGTGACTGTCTGTTGCAGTTGTAGCTAAAAGTAATATTTAGTGACAAACAAGAAGGGCATCACTAATTCTGAGTGTCACAATAGGTTATTTATTTTGTAGTGACGTGGTGCAACAATAATGCAAAATGTTATAAAAGCAAGAAGTACTGGGCAAAAATTTGAGGTATATTTGTTGTTTTCTGTATCTGTTGTTTGCTGTTAATATATTATACCTTGTTTGCTGTTAATATATTATACCTTGTTTGCTGTTAATACATTGAGTTACTTACTATTTATTAGGTTGGATGGAATGAGAGTGGTCAACCAATTGACCCCAACAGTTCCATGTTTGTTAGTTATATCGGAGCTGTTGTTCGTCAAAATATATCAATCACAATAGATGATTGGAGAGATAAGGCATTGAAGGATGCCAAAGATGTGTTGTGGGCTGATATACAGGTAATTTTTTTACTCCACCCTATTATTTATAAATTTTACAATATACTGCTTTGAAGTATTTTACTCAAACTATATATTTATTTGGTTTGCAGTCAGCTTTTGTTCTTGATGAGGTGAGAAAGAGCTATGTGCTCAGAGTTGCCGGGAAAATGCACCGGGGCTTTAGATCTCACCTCTCTAATTGTTATTTAAAAGACCGTGAAGGAAATATGATTGCGGAAGCTCCAAAAATATATAAACATTATATATCAAAACGTTCCGACCCCACATTTGTTGTAAGTGATTAATTTATTAGCATTTGTTTTTTATTATTCATATTCATAGCGTATTTTAAATTTTTACTAGATTGTTATTTTTTTTATTTAGAATATTAGTAAGGCAAATCGCGAGAGGGCAAAAATTATTCCCCACCCATACAAGAAATCTCGTATGGGATATGCTCGTCTAGAGCAAAAACTTGTAAGTATACTATCTAACTAATGTGGTATATTTAATTAATGTGGTATATTATAATCTATACTATCTAACTAATATTTTGTTTATGATCTTAACGATAATAGCTACAAGACACCAAATCCGATCAACCGTTGGGTCGTCATATATTGTGGAAGGAAGCTCGTGTAAATAAAGATGGAGTGGTTGATAACGAAAATGTACAAAAAGTAATAGAACTTTGTGTAAGTATATTTATCACTTTAATATTTTTTAATATTGTGTTTTAAAATGTTTTTGAACTTATCTTTTTAATCCTATGTGTATTTTAGGCGAATCTTGAATCGGAAAATGAAGAGGACAACAAGGGAAGTTGCAGGGACATATTGGGTAAAGTGTTTAATGTTCCTGAATATTCCGGCCGTGTGAGGGGGAAAGGATTTGGCGTAACTCCTAGAAGTTATTTTTCACAAGAGAAGCGCCAAAATCCATCTAACGAGGAACTATTAGAGAAGATTAGAGTATTAACGGAGCAAGTGGCCCTCTTGGTGAAGACAAATAAAGACAAGCAACTTGCGGACCAGCCCCAACGTGAAATTCACATTGAGAGTGAAAACGCAAGTTGCAACGTTGGTCTCAACAGTATTCCTGAGGTAATTAAATTTGCGGACCAACCCCAACGTGAAATTCATTAAATTTTCTTGTTTCACATATACTTATGTATTAATTAACCATTGATTTTAGGGGGTCACTCCATGCTTTCTATACTTATCCTCCCCTACTCATTGGAAGGTCGGAAAGGGAATATTGTGCAATGCTCCGAGCGAAGTATTGCACAACACACCAATTTATGCGGGCCATGTCAAAGTATCGCTAGTTATTGCTTTGGAACCAAATGCACCGTTGCCTGTACCGGACAACGATGCAGATTTGACTTATTTGGGCGAAGCAATTGGCAGCTACGTGGCATGGCCCAAACATCTTGTCTCTCTTGACAAGGTATGTTTAATTGCTGAATTTTATTTAATTGCTGATTATATTTAATTGCTGAATTTTTTACAATGTTAACTTTAATTTCACATTTATTTAGATTCAAACAAAGTCTAATAAAGGGAATGATAAGAAGATTCCCATAAATGAAACAGTCACATCGCCCGAAAAGGTTTGTAACTTATTCTGTAAGGTTTGTCATTTTTTCTGATTCAATAAACTAACAATTTATTAACCTCATTTTTTTAGATTGAAACTAATAAACCACCCGCACAGCAAGCCAGCAAGCTAGCTGCCGCACCACGACTGGATGTTCGTGGCAAAAATAAAGCCGGCAAACCTCAAAAATTGGAGGGTAATAAAACTGGCAAACTGCAAAAGCTGGAGGGTAATAAAGCGGCCAAATTGTTGCTGCTAAAAAACTGGTTCGTGTAAAATCAGTTGCTGCTCCTGTTCCTAAAATAAGTCAGCCACGACTTGCTCCATATGGGTCGTCTCTTGACATACAGGCAAAAAAAATATGGGCAGCGACGATTCACGAATAATAAGCATGGATAAAGATCTATTCGGAGACGCGTATGAAGAATTTTTTGAAAAAAAAGCACATATACGAAATTCTCGACCATAAGGAGCTGAGTGCTACTGTTATGAGCATTTACATGAGGTAAAAATTACTTTTCATCTCATTTATTTGTAATAAATTTAATTTATTGGTAATTAATCTAATTTGAAATTTTTATTGAAGGTTTTTGTATGAGAAGTTCGTGTGCGCGCGCAGATTGTCGAATAGATTTTCATTCTTGTCTCCGCATCAGATTTCGATGCTTAAACACGATCCAGCGAATGTAAATAAATACGTTTTAGATATACTATTAGGAAATAAAGAGAAGGATAAGTTATTCCTTGCACCATATAATTCAGCGTACGTAATTATATATTCTATATTTATATCTTTTTTAATTTATGAGATCTTAATTTATTAGTTGTTAAACTAAATTTTTGTTGTTGTAGGGCACATTGGGTGCTAATTGCAATCAATGCGACCTCTGAAGTTATATACTACCTAGATCCCTTGCACGGCCATTACAACAATCGCCCCGAGTGAAAGACTTTGTTCGACACGTAAGTAATATTCATTTATTTTTTTCATATATATATATATATATATATATTAAGATCACATTTATTTATTTGATAGTGCTTTACAAGTTTTTCGAGCTCAAAGAGGTGCGACAGTGTCGAAGCTAAAGTTAAATAACATCACATGGATTCCAATAAAGGTTTGAAATATATGCTTTTAAATTTCACTTACAATCAATACACAATTAAATAATTATTGACTTATATGTTTTATTTTATAGTGCCCTCGTCAAACTAACAACATCGACTGTGGGTACTATGTATTGCGATTCATAAAGGAGATTGTTGATAAGAATCAAATTTCAATCCCAGAAACGATACGATATTTTAATTATTTGATTTTCATATATAAACTATGTTTATATTTGATTCTAACTTATTTATGTTCAATTTTTATATCAGTACTTTGACAATTCCGGTCCATCGTATTCTGAAGAAGAACTAACAGAGATAAAGGAAGACTGGTGTCAGTATGTGCTTCAAATGAATATTATTTGATTTGCTGGGAAATGGCAAGCTGCAAGGGATATGGTAGTTATGTGCTGTTTGTGTATATACTAGGTTGTGAATATGAGTAGTTGTATGAAAATAGTGTTGTAATTATACTAGGTTGTGAATATGAGTAGTTGTATGAAAATATGTGTTGTTTGTGTATATACTAGGTTGTGAATATGGTAGTTATGTGCTGTAATTATGAACTGATTGTTGTGAATATTTGTGCATTTGAAAATATAGTGAATCTGTTGTTGTGTACTGATTCTTGTGTGTTTTAGTGCTGTTTTGTTGTTGTGTACTACTGATTCTGGATTGTGAAATGATTCTAGGTGAAAATGATTTTGGAATAAAATTTGTGAAGTGATTCTGGATTAAAAGACAGCGCTTTTAAAAAAAGCGCTTCTAAAATTTACAGCATATTATTTAATAAAACTAAAAAAAAAAACACCTTTTACAGCGCTTTCTCATAAAAGCGCTGTAATAGGCGCTTTTTCGAAAAAGCACTGTAAAAGGTGCAAAATAGTGCATAACAATGCATCTGGATAAGTGCACCTTTTACAGCGCTTTTTTGAAAAAGCGCTGTAATAGGTGCATAACAATGCATCTGGATAAGTGCACCTTTTACAGCGCTTCTTCAAAAAGCGCTGTAAAAGGCGTATAACAAGCGCGCAAAATATCCACCTTTTTTACAGCGCTTTTTTTTAAAAAAAAACAAGCGCTATTATATCCTTTTACAGCGCTGGTAACTACAGCGCTTTTTTTTTTAACAAAAGCGCTGTAATAGGCTTAAAAAAAGCGCTGTAAAATTTGTTTTTTCGCGTAGTGTACATTTATTGGTATACATAATTTTAATTCATAACAAACGGTTTTTTGTCATTCCTTGATTATTTTACTTTGAGAAGTTTCTATTTTTATTTTTATTGAAAATAGAATATGATAGAGAAAATGTATTTGTTTAAAATTTAGAAAACATTTTCAGAAAATTGAAAGTGCATTTGTTTAAAATTTAAAAAACATTTTATTTAAAAACGTTTTCAAAAAATTAAAAATGAAAAGAATATTGTTTTCAATGAAAACGCGGTGACATTGTTGGTAATTTTTAAAAACATAGCTTATGTTTTAAAACTTCCATGTTACAGGACCAAGTGACTTTGATTAAAAAAAAATCAAGTGACCAACATATTTCGTCTCGTAAAAGTTTCTTTGACGTGTTTCCATCTCATTAGAAATTAGAATTGTTAATTAAGTCTTGACTCAATCCTCAATATTATTAAATTGAATATCTTATTTTGAATTTAAAATCAGAATCTCACAATTGTGTAAGTTAATTATGATATATTTACTATATTTTTTAAGATTATAAAAAAATTGTCAATAGATTTATTGGTCTTACCTTAAAAGTCATTTTTGAAGCAATTGAAAAAAAAATCAACCAATTATAGGAAAATGTAATCAATTAAAAAGTCTTTTGCAATTATTTTTTAATAAAATTATACAATAATATTATTTTATTTAATAATTTTTTATATATTATAAATTTTAATCTTCTCTCGACATAAAATATGATTTAAAATATTTTTATTTTATGATTATATAATAGTTGTTATTTTATTATATCAGTTATAATAAATATGACTTTTAAATTTATTATTTTATATCTATGAACAAAGGCAGGGTTAGAGCATAGAAACTTGACCTCCGTTAGAGACGCGCATGAGGATCCAAATTTCAAACCTGACAGAAAACATGGGTGATTCAAATTTTCCTCAACTAATCGGATGCGGGATAGGGGAGGTAAAATATGTCATGCCCTATTGCGATACATAGTAAGGCAAACTAAAAGTAGTCACATACGAGTTGGACAAATCTTTATCAAGTCCAAGAAGTCTCTAGAGGGTCATAGCAATGTTAGAATCAATCAAAAACAAGTGGAACTTTACTATTGAATTGTAAGACTCTCGGTTCCTTTGGTTTAAGCTCTATTGAAACAATTGTTTTCTCATAGCAAGGACATGAGTGGAAATGCATCTATGGATAAGGGAAATTGTAACATGTAGAAACATATATTACCTGCAGATATAGAGAAAGTCAATGTTAGACTTTGCAGACCTTGAAGTCTTGGACAATATGATTAACTTTGTTTATAAATATCGATTTGTACATTTCATTTGACAATAATAAAAAAAAAAAAATACATAGACACAACAACCCATATTTTTTGTAGTAATAATAAAAGAACATCATGAGTGACAATAACAAAATAAATAAATAAATAATAATGGATAAGTTACGATAATTTAAATAAATAAAACCTTTTACATATATTTTCACTAAATGGATATCAATTATACAAAATTAAAATGAAAATAGAAGTTAAAACAAACACATTTTTTAAATCTTGAAATTTAGAAAATGAAAATAGAAAATGAAAACATGAAATGTTTTTGCAAACCAAACAACCCCTAAGAAGGATTTTGAAAATGAAAATAGGATTGAACCAACAACACAAGACATGTCAAAATAACAATAAAAATTTTCGTGTGGGTAGTGATCTGTTTTACGGTAAAGGCCTCTATCAAAAGAAATTGAGCTCTGATAAGGTATTGGAAAACAAAAGAAATATGAGTTGAATTGTGTCGATCATTTTAATTTTTTTTTTCTTTTAACTGATTTTTTATCAAAAGTTTATCTTCATTTTAACACAACTAAGTAAAACAATGATTGAAAATAAGACATAAAGAACTGAGACACAAAATAAAGATATGGGGGGAGAAGAAAAAAACACGAGTATTTTTATACTAGTTCACAACAACTGTTGTTATATCTAGTCTTCTCTTTACAGAGATATCTCACCATAGTACAGGTAAAGACTTTATCCACTAAAAGTAAACAACAAGTATGATTAACTCCACCTTTTCAGGTGTTGAGTATTCTTAAAGCTTCTCCAAGCTAAGTATTATTTGAAGCCTCTATTAGACCAGATGTACTATCTCTAGATTTCTCAAGACTCTTGATTTTACTTGTCCTTAAGTTGACTATTCTTTTCTCTACCTCTACAGGCTAAGTATTATTCAAGGTCTTTTCAGACCCACCAAAAGTACAACCTTTGAATTTCCTAAAAAATTCTAGCTTTACTGGTATCTTGAGTCAAGTTTATAGAGTGCCTCTTTAGGCATACCTTTAAACAAAGGTTGTCGCCACTACTTAAAAAATTACAAAATAGTGAGTTTGTGATGTGAACATAATTCATCCTAAGATTCTAACTCTCAAATGATCGGATATTACAATATAAATCTTGTATCAATCCAAGTAAAAAATAACTTAGTTAAGAGTTCATTTTAAACGTACTTCGTTGATTTATCACAAGTTTAATTCTCAATAGAGCGGGTATTATATTTTCTCTAAACTTGTTCAAGGTTGTTTTAAATATTCTTTTTTGTTGAACATTTTTTTTTCTTTTTTACCATGGATGTTCAATCGAACAATATCACGAGGACAATCGTCATTTAATCTTCAATCTTCATAGATGTTGTCGTGATCATGATGATCATCTGCACTCTTAAATGATGTTTCGTAAATAGTGTCGAAGAAATAATTATGGATTAAAGAGTCATCTGAGATGTGCAAAACACTGCAACAACCATACATATATTAATTTGACTTTAAAAACTTGATTGTGTAAATTTGCATACTATATCTTGTACTTTCAATAGGATTTGACATCTCACTTCGATGGGTATATTACTTTGCTTCAGCGTCTTGGTCTTTGAGGCAAATGTAATACTTCACTTAAGGGAATTTTGTTCTAGAGGAAACTTCTTGTTGCAGTTGATGGCCGTTGTACCAGATGATTCAGATACTATTAGTCAAAGACATTACAAGTATTGGAAGACACTTTCATTTCTTTTGTCTTTACCATCAACTCTTCTTAGCTTGTTCAGACTTAGAGTGTTGATACAAAACTGATATGTGTTTTTAATTTATCTTGTGTTTCATTTGTTTGATGAGATTGATCTGACAACGATTCACCAAATGATGTTGTCAATACTTATTATGTGGAACCAATACATAACTCGAACCAGAACTGTATTTTCTTTGATCAAACATATTATGTGGTGGCCCAGAGAGCGGTTGAGATGGGCGGTCGCTCAAGGTCTCAGTTTTTTAGGGGTATAAAAACTTTTTTTACTTCAGCAATATTAGTTAGGATATATAAATATTAAAATATAAAAATATTTAAGGTTTAAATATTTATTTTTATCCTTACAATTATAATCTCTTTTGATTTTAGTCCTCGTAATTTTTTTTGTTTGGTTCGCATCCCTGTAAATATAGTTTCATTTTAGAGTAGTCCTTCCATCCAACCAACTTCTATTACAAAAATTGTAATACTGCTAAATCTAAATATAATTAAAACATAACTTTTTTTAACTTAAAAATAAACTCACACTATAATTAAATTATAACATTTTTTAACAAAAAATTAACCCTCAAATATTTTAGTTTTCTTCCATAAAAAACTCTAAATCGCTTACAAGTTATTTGTTTGTTAAAAGATAAATGGTTTAATTTAGATTGAGTTTGGGAAACACCTGCGCATACGATCTATAGAATGCCATATGAAACATTACTAAGTAGTAACTATAACATATGAAATGGAATAAGTTTGTGTCGAAGTCTCATTGTTTTACATTCTTGGTGTTCGTGAGGGGAAAAGAAGCATAAGAACATCTATAGAAGGGAAAACCTTCACTTGTTCTAACTAACTCCTTAACTGCTGCATTGTTGCAATTAATTGGGCCAATGTAGTAGCATACTGAACAACAGTGTGTTGCCAAGTGTAATCATGAAAGAGGTCGTATTCCGTAAAATCTGATCGGCTACTAATTATTTAGACAACACTTCTCGCCATATATCGACGAAGTCTTCCATAATTGACCTGACTTTTTCAACTAAAGAAATAGGGAGATACTCAATCTACAAACAAAATGAAACCAAACTTGAAAACATGTAACTAAGGAAACACAACTTTCTCCCAAATGTAACAAGAGCAATGAATATTTAGGGTTTTTTAGGAAAGAATACTAAAATATTTAGGATAAATTTTAGGTTAAAAAATGTTACAATTAATTATATTGGGGCTATTTTTTTAGGTTAAAAAATGTTACAATTAATTATATTGGGGCTATTTTTTTAGGTTAAAAAAAGTTATTTTTTAAATATATTTAGGTTTAATGGTGTTACAGTTTTTGTAAAACAAATTGGATAGAAGGAGTATTTTAAAATGAAACTATATTTGCAGGGATGTGAACCATACAAAAAAATTACAAAGACCAAAATAAAAAAAAAAAGTTATAATTACAAAGATCTTAAGACATATTTAAACCAATATTTAATTAAAGTTATATTGAAACAAAAAA
>JBBPBP010009777.1:14397695-14422426 GCA_037974735.1 Cicer chorassanicum | reverse complement strand
TTGATAACTTAAATTAAAATAAGATGTAAACATATTGAAACTTATAAAAATATGATTATTCTTATAAACTTAATTGGGAAATTTTGTTTGAAGATTTAGAAGTCTTTATTCTTCTAATATATGCATATATTATAGAATAATGTTAATTATTCAATCAACTTTTACATTTCTTGATTTTTTTAAAAAAATTGGAATCATTAAAATCTTACTTGAAATCTACTAATTTATATGATAAATTAAATAGTCTTGTTTTAATTTCTATCTATTTTTTTGACAAAAATAAAAAATGATTTTTAAATAATATTAATTACAATTGAATTATTAATAATTTTAAAAATAATTTTTTTTTTGAAATAACTTTTAGTACATCATTTTTATATTCACCCAAAACAATTAAATTTCAAGCCCAAAACATATTCTTCTTGAATTATACTCACCGCTAACAAAAATCTTACACTTTCGTTTAAAAAACACAATATTTTTTATACAAAAATAACCGTTCGAAATCGTGACTCAATACACCTCCAAAATAAAATAGAAATAGTATATTATCGTGTAATTTTATTTATTTATTTAAACCAGCATATTAAATTAAAAATATAAATACCCATGCCACGTGGGATATGTTAAACACTTTGAGTTGTTTTGACTAGAAAATACAGCGAAAAGATTTTACACTCACTTCTTTTTCAAGAAACTCGTATACCCTATTCTTGTATAAGAAGCTGTGTGTGTGTCTCGTTCACTCTTTTCATACTTCCAAATTTTCTTCATTACTTCTTTGCTTTTGTTATTTTGGATTTCGAAAAAATTTGAAAAAACAATTTATGCCACCGATAAGATTACTGGGTTGAGTCGCGGACTAGGTCGCTCTCTTTAAGACGTTTCGAGGCACTGCCCAAAGGTGCAAGGCAGACTATCAACCACGAAGTCCCCAGGATAAAACAGCCCAGATCACTGTACGGAGTTCTACTGCACTGCAGAAAACCGTTCGAATTACACCCTCAATATGGCAGTCTAACGACTACCACTCGTAATATGGCACGAAGGTCACTCAAGAAAAAAAAGAAGTAGAAGTAAGAACGGGGGGAAGAAGAGAGAAAAGCCTCAGAATCGGAGTGCTTTTGGTGCAAGTTCTCAAGTGAGGAGAGTCCTCTATTTATAGAGAAATTTCGTAACTGGATCAGAGAAAATGGTGGATCCATCAGAGCGCTCCAGTTGACCGATCCAATTCTTGACTTCAGGAAACGTGTGCTCCAAAACCGCTGCCCACTCAAAACGTGCGCCTTTGACTGCCAGAATATGCGCTAGGGTTTTGACTCTAAATAATGACCGGGCAACAGCAGTTACGTGGCACCTAGAGTCAGGGATTTGACCGGGCAAAAAGGAAGGACTGAAACAGATCATTAGGCAGATTCGGTGGAGGGCAGTTACGTAATTAACGCAACAATCAGAGATAAAACGCAAGCATTCAATTTTCAAAATTAATTAAATAATTTTTAATTTTCATTAAAAAATAATAATACACCACAAGACCAAAGCCAAGGCCCAGGCCGGGCCGAGCCGAGCCGGACGGACGACAGCGGCAGCGCGCGCGCGCGCGTGTGTGGTGGTCAACTTTGCTTGCGTTCTCCCTCCTTCACAAAATTGGGGTACCCCTTGGGGCACACCCCAAGGTACATACCTCCACCTTATATACCCTTCCAAAGTGTGGTATCCCTCCTATGTGGGACTTCTCATTTTTCAATTCACAACCACACTAGTTCATTAATGTCACCATTAATACCAACAATTCCTTCAATAATTATTCATCATTTCCAACAATCCCCCACTTGAATTTAAAAAGGAGAGGTTTCAGAAGTAACGTCAAACGCTTCTATAAGATTGTGCATAAACAAAGGTGTCGCTTGACTTGAACCTTTGCATAGTAAGTAAGATTCAGATTCAACAAGAGTGACTCGTAGTCTTGAACTCTATCTCTGACATCAAACCCACACACAACCTTTTCATAGGGTGTATTCTCAAAAGCCCGTGCATTTAAGGCCTTTCACGTATATCCCAGTATAGTGAACGCTCTAGGAATTTTGCCTCGAAATTCCATAGGAAGCGGCCCCCACTTCCACATTCACATAGGTGAGTCTATCAAGAGTACTCATGTAGCTAGGTACTCCACTCCACATAGAGTATAGATCTCATTAAGAGTTTCTATTATCTCATCCTTATATCGCTTCAGGAATCATGCTTCTCTCAAAAATACATAGCATGTTCATCTCATATCACTATGACTTGTTATTACCCATTGAACCTAATTCTTGGGATCTCTAGTCTTTTAGGTCGGGTTACCATCATAAGTGACTTATTGATCTATAGGCAATAGTCTCATCCTTTTGGACGTATTTAGGACTTTCTCTCTAACTAATCCTTTCGTCAAAGGATCTGCTAAATTATCATCAGTGCGTACATGATCCACTAATACAGCTCCTTTAGAAAGTAATTCTCTAATTGTGCTGTGCTTACGACGTATTTGTCGTCTCTTACCGTTGTAATAACGGTTCTCAATTTTTGCAATAGCCGCGGTACTATCGCAGTGGATCAACACAGCTGGTAAAGGTCTTTCCCATAACGGGACCTCAGCTAGCAGGCATCTCAACCAACTTGCTTCTTCACTAGCAGTAGCTAGTGCTATCATTTCAGACTCCATAGTGGACTGAGCCAATATCGTTTGTTTCTTCGATTTCCAAGATACTGCACCACCGGCTATACAGAAAATATAGCCACTGGTTGCTTTGGAATCATCCGATAAGGTGTTCCAATCAGCATCTCTGTATCCTTCAAGAACAGCAGGAAATCTTCGATAATGTAATCCGAGACTCATGGTCCTTTTAAGGTATCTCATGACTCTTTCAATAGCGTGCCAATGCTCCATACTAGGTCTACTAGTAAACCTACACAACAATCCCATGACATAGGCAATGTCGGGTCTAGTACAATCAGTGGCATACCTGAGGCTGCCAATGATGCTCGCATATTCAGTTTGTCTAACACTTTCACCAGTGTTCTTGAAAAGTTTCAAACTTGGATCATATGGTGTGCAAGCAGGTTTACAGTCAAAGTAATTATATTTCTTTAGGATCTTTTTAACATAGTGAGATTGATCCAAAGAAATTCCCTCCTCTGACCTAGTAATCTTTATTCCAATGATTACACTCTCTTCTCCGAGGTCTTTCATATCAAAGTTGTTACTCAACAGTGATTTCACATTGTTGACGGCATGAATGTTTGAACCAAATATGAGTAAGTCGTCTACATAGAGACATATGATAGTGCAAATGCCATTTTCAAACTTGTAATAAATACATTTGTCACTTTCATTCACTTTAAACTCATTCGAAAAAATCAAGTTATCAAATTTTTCATGCCATTGTTTAGGAGCTTGTTTAAGACCATACAAAGACTTATCTAACTTACAAACCTTGCTTTCTTGCCCATGTATCACAAAACCTTCTGGTTGTTCCATATAGATTTCTTCTTCTAGGTCACCATTTAAAAAAGTTGTTTTTACATCCATCTGGTGTATCACCAGGTTATGAATAGCCGCAAGTGATATGAGCACCCTAATGGATGTTATTCTAGTGACAGGCGAAAAAGTGTCGAAGAAATCTATATTTTCTCTTTGTCTAAAACCTTTGGCTACAAGGTGTGCTTTGTATTTATCAATAGATCCATCGGGTTTTAGTTTCTTTTTCAAAATCCACTTACAACCTATAGGTTTGCAACCAGGAGGCAAGTCCACTAAGTGCCAGTTCTTGTTAGACTCTAGGGAATCCATTTCATCGTTGATAGCTTCTTGCCATAAATCTGCATCCAAAGATGACAATGCTTCCTTGAGATTTGCAGGATCCTCTTCCAAGTTATAGGCCATATATTCATGTCCATAATCTTTAGCAACTCTCACTCTCTTACTCCTTCGAGTTTCTGTTTCGTCTTGTTTGTTGCTTTCAGAGCTTCTTATCACAGGAGCTTGACTTGGTTCGCCGCCCCCACTATTTCTCGATTTGAAAGGAAATTTATTTTCATAGAAGTCAACATCATTTGATTCTATGATTACTTTAGCATTTAGGTCGTAAAACCTATAAGCTTTACTGTTTACCGCATACCCAATGAATACACATTCATAGGCTCTACTAGCGAGTTTAATTCGCTTGGGATCGGGGATTCTGACATAAGCCAGACAACCCCAAGTTCGAAGATAAGACAAGTTGGGTTGTCTTTTCTTCATTATCTCATAGGGAGATGTTTTGTTTTTAGATTTAGGGATTCTATTTAGAACATAGCAAACAGTCAAAATAATCTCCCCCCACCAGTGAGAGGCATCACCAGAATTAAGCATAATAGCAACAACAAGTTCAGTAAGAGTTCTGTTCTTTCTTTCAGCTTTACCATTCATTTCAGGTGAATATGGAGCAGTAGTTTCATGTATAATTCCTTGTGTTTTATAAAACTCATTAAACAAACCGGAATCATACTCTGTTCCTCTATCACTGCGAAATCTCTTAATCTTCTTATTAAATTGATTTTCAATTTCAGTTACAAATATCTTAAACATGTCAAGCGCTTCACTTTTATTTTTCATAAGATATACAAAAGTATAGTCGGAACAGTCGTCAATAAAAGTAATAAAATAACGTTTTCCATTTCTGGTTAAAGTCCCATCTAGTTCGCATATATCAGAATGTATTAAGTCTAAAGGTTCAGATTCTCTAAATACTGATTTATGTGAACTCTTAGTTATTTTAGCTTGATTGCAAAAATCACATTTTTCAAAATCTTTTAAGGATAACTTTGGAATTAAGCCTAAGTTACTTAAATTCGAAATTACTCGTTTATTCATATGACAGAGTCTAGCATGCCAAATATTAAAATCACACAACATATAAGCAGAAGGAAACATTTTATTGATTTCAACATTCAATTTAAACATGCCATCAGTAGCGTACCCTTTCCCAACAAAAATACTATTTTTAGAAATAGTGTACAAATTTGCCCCTATAGTCCGAGTAAACCCTGCCTTATTGAGAAGAAAACCAGAAACCAGATTCTTCCTTATTTCTGGAGTGTGCATGACATCCTTCAGAATTAAGGTCTTTCCTGATGTGAATGTTAGTTCCACATCTCCAATACCAGCAACATTAGTGGTGTGGGAATCTCCCAGCAACACTTTCTTATCTTCGGCAGCAGTGTATGTTTTAAACATAGCACGATCATAACAGACATGGCGGGAGGCACCAGTGTCTATCCACCATCCATCTGATCCACCAACAAGGTTGATCTCAGTAATCATAGCAATGAATTGCTCTTCTGTCAAGTTAGCTTGATTAGCAGGGCCTGGCTTGTTCCTACACTTGCGTGCAATATGACCCTCATTTCCACAGTGAAAACAGAGAAAGGGGGTAGGGCCATTTCTAGGAGGTGGTTGCTGTTTTGCAATTGGGGCCTTTGGAGGGTTCCCATTCTTGTTGCTGTTCTTTGAAGGGCGATTTTGAATCTTTAGCTGTTTGCTGTTTGGCTTCAGAACTGCTCCGATGAATTTCTTTTTCTTGTTATTTGCCACAAGAAGAACTTCATCTTTTTGGTCTTGCTTACGGGATTCTTCCTCAATTCTAAGGCGAGTTATCAAACTTTCTAAAGAGAATTCTTTTGTTTTATGCCTGAGAGAATTTTTAAAATCTTTCCAAGCAGGGGGCAGTTTGTCAATAATAACAGCAATTTGAAACTGTTCATCAAGGGACATACCTTCAGTAATGATTTCGTGAGCAATTTTCTGGATTTCATGAGACTGAGCTTCCACGGATCTGTCATCTGTCATCTGATATTTGAGGTAGCGGCTAACAGCATACTTTTTGGCTCCAGCTTCCTCAGTATCATATTTCTTCTTCAGAGCTTCCCAAACCTGTCTAGCAGTATTGCTGTCTGAACTGTAGTAATCATACAGATTATCAGCAAGTCCATTTAGAATATAGTTCTTACATAAGTAATCATTATGTTCCCATTGGGTTAATTCAGCAGCTTTCTTATCCTTTTCTGTTTGTTCAGCATTTTCTGGAACAACAGGAATGTCATCCTTCAGAACGTTGGCAAGGTTTTTCGTGGTTAGAAAAAACAACATCTTTTGTTGCCATCGTTTGAAGTGACTTCCTTCAAACCGAAACGGTTTATTGTAGTCAGAAGCAGAAGAACATGTCCCAGTAATTTTGTCGGTAGACATGGCAGTTCGAAAAACGTCTTAAAATTGTTATTTTGGATTTCGAAAAAATTTGAAAAAACAATTTATGCCACCGATAAGATTACTGGGTTGAGTCGCGGACTAGGTCGCTCTCTTTAAGACGTTTCGAGGCACTGCCCAAAGGTGCAAGGCAGACTATCAACCACGAAATCCCCAGGATAAAACAGCCCAGATCACGGTACGGAGTTCTACTGCACTGCAGAAAACCGTTCGAATTACACCCTCAATATGGCAGTCTAACGACTACCACTCGTAATATGGCACGAAGGCCACTCAAGAAAAAGAAGAAGTAGAAGTAAGAACGGGGAGAAGAAGAGAGAAAAGCCTCAGAATCGGAGTGTTTTTGGTGCAAGTTCTCAAGTGAGGAGAGTCCTCTATTTATAGAGGAATTTCGTAACTGGATCAGAGAAAATGGTGGATCCATCAGAGCGCTCCAGTTGACCGATCCAATTCTTGACTTTCAGGAAACGTGTGCTCCAAAACCGCTGCCCACTCAAAATGTGCGCCTTTGACTGCCTGAATATGCGCTAGGGTTTTGACTCTAAATAATGACCGGGCAACAGCAGTTACGTGGCACCTAGAGTCAAAGATTTGACCGGGCAAAAAGGAAGGACTGAAACAGATCATTAGGCAGATTCGGTGGAGGGCAGTTACGTAATTAACGCAACAATCAGAGATAAAACGCAAGCATTCAATTTTCAAAATTAATTAAATAATTTTTAGTTTTCATTAAAAAATAATAATACACCACAAGACCAAGGTACATACCTCCACCTTATATACCCTTCCAAAGTGTGGTATCCCTCCTATGTGGGACTTCTCATTTTTTCAATTCACAACCACACTAGTTCATTAATGTCACCATTAATACCAACAATTCCTTCAATAATTATTCATCATTTCCAACAACAATACACAAAACCAGTCAAAAAAAAAGCCCCAAATCTCAAATCCCTATCTTTGTTTTATTTTGTTGAGGTATCCTTCATCATTCTATTTTTGAGTTCCACTCTTTTGTTGTTGATATTCAATTTATTTTCATAACATTGTTGTTGAGATTCAATCCACACACCACGTTTTCTCTCAATCTCAGAAATTAAATTGAAAAGATGAACTATAATAATAGTTGAATTATTTGAATATAGGGTTGTAATTGTCGCTATGAATGTGCGTACGAATGAATTTTTGGGATGATTCTATTCTATCCCTGTCCCCCATGTTGTGTGCCCTAGCTGTAGCCTGTAAGGACTGCTGGGCTGGGCAGATGTTTCATATGCAAGTTTGGGCCTTAGGCCCATACAAATTCATATAGTACATTCTCTTTTTTAAGGAAAAAAAAAATCTAACTTGTGTATCATAAACTCATATAGTGCTTGTTTGATTGGCTTAATTGAACTTAACCATTAGTGATTTTGTTTAGGAAAATTTATAAAAATATGTTCATAAGTTGTTTTTAATTAATTTTGATAAGTTATCCATGATAATTTTTGAAACTAGTATATAGTTTAACTCTTATTTTACTTTGTATTATAAAAATAGTTTATACATATATATTTATGTTATAAGTGTTTATGTTATAATTGTTTATCCAATAACAATGTCATGTGGTATCCTTCATCATTCTATAGTGAACACTAGTATCATAATTTGGTACCCAGAAGCAATAAATTATTGCCAATAATAGCTTCCCCAAGATCATGTGCACTCGTATTTTGATAATCAGAATTAAATGATCCTGATTGGTTTTAAAGAGAGAACCATTCTGGTAATCTGGTTGTATGCATCCGTTTGTTACTCATTGTGCTTTTGGCATTTGTAAAAACCATGTTTATTTTTGGGTTGCTCAACTATTGTCAGGCATTTTTTGGTAATGTTTATGAAATTAAAATCTCACATTTGGTAGTCTTTGGTTATTTTATATTAATGATTAATTTCATGCTTGGAAGAACATTTGATAATTGACACATAAGATTGTTTTTGTTTAAGAGCTGAGACTATTTATGCATATCATTAAAATTTTATTAATTGTATGCTGATTTGTGTTTGATTTGTGTTTAGATGCATTTTTTTCAAACTGATCATCTATGAGACTCTTTAATTGTATGTTATTTGTTTAAATGCATAGGAACTTCCTTTTAGATTATAGTATGGAGTCATAGAAACGTACTTGTTAGTTGTGTCTACAAAGCCTATTGGCTCTTGCTCTTTGTAATAGACGTTTGCATGATTATTTGTTATATTTGAAACAGTTTGTCCGCAGATACCTTTGAATGTTTGTTATGTTTTTATTCATTACTTTGCTGACATAGTATTATGGTATGAGAATCCATAAATCAACTAGTGATGGTGAATTTATTTGCTTGTATCATTCCCCTCATAATCACTAAAATATACTATTTTGTCTAGTGAAAACTCATAAACTTGTATGGAGTATTTGTTGTCATATCATATATGCTATGTTTTATTAAACTTTATATGAGGATACCATAAAAATCGAAAAAAAACTGAAATATTTTTTATTTCAATAAAATAATTGATTTTAAAAAAAAAAAAGGGCCTACAGGCCCTCTAAGCCCATGACATTTTGTGGGCTTTTTTACATTAGGGGCTTTCTTTTAATGGGCCTTTTTGTTATAAGGTTTTTTGGCCCCTCCAATATGTGGGTTGGAGCCAATTTATAGGGGGCTTGACAAATTGACAGCTCTAATAAAAAGTAAAAACATAACCAATTTGCAGACACAAACAGCAACCCCTTTCTCCAAATTTGAAAAGCGCAATGCCCATAACAGTTGAGAGTTCAAGTGTTTCCTCACTACTCCTATCAAGGACATGTTTGGTAATGTTTTCTTCATTATTAGATAAAAAAAAGTGATTGCAATTGCTGGATAAAATACAATTCATATCATTATTATCTTTTTTTTAAGATACAGACTAAGTCAGATGCCACAAGAGTTTTTCTGTCGGGGAATAAATTCTTGACAACCTCAATTACTATCTCTCGCGAGGTATATCAATTGCTTCAGATAATAATATATAATTGAATTTCATATTTTTACTTTCTTAGCTTAGAAAAATTAAAATATTCTGTTTTTAATCGCAGACAAGTTGTACCGCCTGCAGATTTGTCCAATCGAAATCAAGTCCAAATGTTGGTCGTCCTGTTGAGAAGGATAAGTAGGTTTTGATTCATTTTCTTGTCTGTAATTTTGCTATGTTCTTCATCTTCAAATATGTGTTTCGTTGCATGAATAATCTGTTTTATGTTAAATGCAGAAAAGGGAATAAAATAAAGGGTAAGGTAGAACACCACTTGTGGAAAAGAAGAAATTCAGCTCAGTCTGGCCAAAAAGCACTCACTCTAGTCAGAACTGTATGTTCACCTATCCATTCACTTTTTCTTTTTTGTTCACAATCTTTAATTTGACTAAGCCATCTAATAGACAGTTAGGAAATTATATTTTTTTCGCTATTTGTGAATGTAATTCTGGGATAGGAGCTCTGTTGTCAATCGCACCACTATAGCGGGCGATCGGGAATTTGCGGAGCGGCAGTGAGATTAACAACCTATCATAGGGGAGAAAATTATGAAAGAGTTGTTGTATACATAGAAAATAATTAACAGATCCTAGCTGTTTATTTAGACAGTTAGCACTTGTTAGAATATTAGAAAATATCTTTTTATATTAGGCTTAAATATGTTTTTGGTCCTTGCAAATA
The DNA here is from genome assembly GCA_037974735.1 of Cicer chorassanicum. NCBI lineage: Eukaryota > Viridiplantae > Streptophyta > Magnoliopsida > Fabales > Fabaceae > Cicer > Cicer chorassanicum. The sequence goes on along the minus strand of JBBPBP010009777.1, from coordinate 14,412,426 downwards.
TGAGTTATTTTGATTTTAGTCCCTGTAATTTTTTTATTTATTTATACCCCTGCAATTTTAAATAAGTTTTAAAAAAGTCCTTATTTATTTTATTTTTAATAAAAAACACTGAGTTGGCAATTTTTTCATATCCCTCCTTATTATTATGATTTGTTCGTGATTTAAGATTGAGTCTATGTATCTTATAAATAGAGATTAGTATTGAGTCTTTTGAATCAAGACAGCATAAAGCTATTATTAATAACATTCAAGCTCTTATTATTTTCTCTTCTCCTTTTATCTAAAATCCCACAACATCAACATCATTATTTAATGTTTCGATCTGTATGCCCAGAAAATAATTCAGAGATCCTAGTTGTTTAAAGTGCAAACTCAATCTGTAGTATCTGAGTTAAATTCTTAACTAGGGAATTTTGAGATCCGTGTGATAATAATATCATCAATAGAGATTAGCATATATCTAGATTGAGCGCTTTTGAGTTTTGAGAAAAATTAAAGATAGATCACAATAACTGGACTAAAGTGTGACTACAACTTTGGCGAGCCTTTTATACCGAGAATGTGGAACCTGTAGGAGGCCATGAATCACTTTATTTGATTTGCATATCAACTGTTTATTTTAGGGATAAAAAGTCTTGTGAATGATACTTGTAGACCCTCAAGAAAGCAATATTATCATCAGTCATCAATGCGATGAATAGGCCAGTGAAAGGCGAGAGCAATAGAGTGAACTCTGAACAGAAACTGTTAAACTGCAGGAAAGAAATTCTCAAAGATATCCCGACCTGGAATTTGATTAAAACCCTTTGCAACCCACCTGGCTTTGTACATTGTTTATGGATCCATCTGCATTTTCTGACCTTATGCTACCAATGGTAAATCTTTTAGCAGGTAAAGCCCCGTAAATTCCATATATTGTTAGCTATTGAAGCGTTAAATTCATATTGCATAGCTGCGTTACAGTTGGAAATGATTAAGGCTTGCTTGATAGAGATAGGTTCCGATGTAGCAAAATAACAGTGTACGATGAAGATGCAGTTTGACTATGCCAGATTTAGATGTGGTCTGCATAATATGAATGGATATTTTGGAAGGAGTTTTAGGTGGAGGAGGAGGAGATTCATGACTAGAAAATGCATCGATAAAGCCAATGAATTAGATGGATGAGGAGACTAAAGACTTGAGGGAGAGGAATTTGTAGGGGAGGAAGATGGACTTAAGCAACCAGCTGGTTGCAGGATTTTAGGATGCATTCTAATAGTTGCCATGCTGTTATGTGCTACACTGTCAGGCTGTTATTAATATTATTTAGTCGGTTTCTTATTTGCATTGTTTGTTTCCGTTATTTCCTTTCTTGAATATATGAGAGCTGCTACATATGCTTGAATGCTGTAACGTAAAAGCAGATGTATTATCCAGTAAATTAGCTTTGTTTCTTTATTTCTGGAAGAAACTTTCCTGGACTCATATAGTTCAATATGTGCAATCCAACCCTTATCAGGAGAATCATGTTGATTTCTGTTGTATTGTTTTGTTTTTACTTGTTGATTTTGGTTTGTGCATTGTGAATCTTTTAATGGCAGATCTGTGAACTCCCTAATGAGAAAGAGGGTGTTTATGGGGCATTAGACAAATGGACGGCTTGGGAAACAGAGTTTCCGTTGGTTGCAGTGGCTAAGGCTTTAAATATCTTAAGGAAAAAGGGTCAGTGGGTTCGTGTAATTCAAGTACGGTCGCCCACTATTTTTATAGAATTGTTGTGTATCTTAAAGCTGAACAACACTTTCATTGACTTATTTATTTCAAGAGAATATTTGACAGCTAAGGATGTTCAGTTTGTTTTATGACCAATATATTTTGTTTCCATAACATGTCCTGGAACTTCATGCCTGTGGCTTTAAAATTACCTTCTCATAAAATGAATGATCGTTTTGTTGCTAGAACTTTTAGCAAAGGAATGAGTATTAACTGACACTGAAATTGCTCAATCATGTTTTATTTTTAACATATATAGTTGGAGATAATACATAATAAATGATGAATGATCTGTTGCTCATTCAAATGTTCCTTCGGCTTTTGTAGCTCAAGTTTGCATTCAAGTTACAGATATATATATATATATATATTTCTTACTTCAACATGCTTTCTTTCATAATAATGTTTTATCCATCAATATGAACATCGTTTAATTTAATCCTTCTCGAGAATGCTATCAAGGTTGTGTCTATATCATAAATATGCATGAGTTTTGACTTTGTCTACATTTATCATACATCTTGGAATAGGCAAATTAAGCACAGATGTATGTATGAAAATCATGAATTTATGGTCTTCTGTGATTAGCACTTTTGCTTTATGACCTTGGTTAATTGTGAGGAATGGTCAGAATCTCACTTGTTACCAAATCCTTGATACTTTCAGTTAGCCAAATGGATGTTGAGCAAAGGACAAGGAGCAACAATGGGAACATATGACACCCTTCTTCTGGCGTTTGATATGGACCAAAGGGTAGATGAGGCAGAATCCTTATGGAATATGATTATTCATGCCCACACGCGCTCTGTCTCAAAGAGACTTTTTTCTAGGATGATTTCATTGTATGATCATCATAATCTGTCAGAAAAGATTGTAGAGGTATCTTTATTTTTATATATGAATTTTAGAGGTACCTTTGGTTGTACCATAATTCTCACTACGGATTTAAATTCCTTGCAGTTGGTTGGAAAATCTGCAGTCAAGCAATTTAGACCGTCTGATCAAAGATCTGATGGCTAAGTTTCAACTTAGAATTTTGAATCTGATATACAAAATCGAAATTGAGTCTGTCAATCTTGATTTGATGGTCTGGATTGCATAAACCCCTAATAATTGCATGGGATCTGGATCCACTCACCACACTTCACCTTAACATGATTTATGTTCAGCATATGACTGCCAGGAAAATTCTCTTTGCAACATTGACTCTATCACTCACTGTCTTATTTGATAAAATCAATGTGAGTCTTATACTTTAGAAACGGGTCCCACATAAAGTGGTGAGACCCACATTGATTTCACTGAATAAGATAGGGTGAGAGTGAGTATTGGAAAGAGAGTGTTCCTAACTTTCCTCATGTTTACCAATACTAGATTTTCTTTTCAATTCATTGACATTCTATCTAATTTGTAAGTTCAGGTATTTGCCGACATGGAGGAGTTGCGGATAAAACCTGATGAAGATACGGTCAGGAGAGTGACGAATGCCTTTAGAAAACTAGGCCAAGAAGAGAAACGAAAATCGGTAATAAATCGATATGGGCTTAAATGGAAGTACATTCACTTTAATGGTGAACGGGTGAGAGTTAGAAGACAAGCATGGGAAGAATACTAACTTTGAATGATATTGTAATCGGCAAATGTCAACAAGGATATTCCTACATCTTAATATCTTTGAAGCAAATGTCATGTTGTATTGTGCCGTTGTTGTTGAATAAAATGGTTGAACTCAAATAGTTAATGAGTTTTTGTTAAAGTCAAATCAATTTTGTATAATTTTTATTGGTTAGTGGTTTTAATATGAACACTCATAATTGTTGTTAGGTACTTTCAGTAGCTTATAGCATAAGTTGCACAAATGACCTACCAAATTTGTCGTTTATGACTAATTCGAACTAAGTCATAAACTTCATCAAACTGAGTTAAAACTTTGAATTGAATATGGTTTTAGAAGATTGTGTTAACTTAGCCCTAACATAAAATTTAATTAAAATTATTATATAAATTAAAATTTTGAAGATAAAAGAGTACATATATCTTGGCATCCAACAACATGGTCTTTGGTATGCACATAAATTTCATCCAAAAATAAATTAGGGGTGGCAAAATAAGTCAACTCACTCCGTTTAGACATACCATTATGTTATGACAAATGGTCCACCATTTGTCATATAACCAAGATACGTAGTGGTGACATCTCTGAAAATGTCCACCATGAGTTGCATAAGACTTTCTGATGTAATTTAAAATTTATTTTCGTCATAAAATTAATTTTAATTTTAGTCTTCTAATTCTTCTCCTTTAATTGAGTTTTAATTTTAGTCTTCTAATTCTTCTCCTTTGATTGATTTATTTTTCTTAAGGCACAATATAAATAACTAATAATTTTCATTGAAGAAATTTGAAGATACAAATATATGTTTTATTAACAAAAAATATAGATAATTGAATCACAACTATGCTTTTAGCTATATTTTTTACTAATCACATGTTCATATAATTCCTTTCATTACTTAAGTTAATATTTAACAACCAGATAAGAGTTAGAACTTTAACTATGTATAGTGAACATGATTCACTTCTTTTCCATTTTTATTCTTCTCTTTGAGTGTCTTAAACTTCTTTCTCAATGATAAGATTTTTTTATTTATTACTCAAAATATCATTGAAGAGTGACTAAACAATAAAAATCAACAAATAACATTTTGAAAAACTATATTTTATAATTTTTTGTTAAATTCAAAATGATTTTTGTTGTGAATTGAAATTATAAAGTGGAATATTTGCTTGTACATTTCTTCACTTACATAATTTTAATTCATAACAAAGTGCTTTTTGTCATTCCTTGATTCTTTTACTTTAAGTATTTTTTATTTATTTTCATTGTCATTGAAAATAGAAAATGATAGAAAAATGTGTTTGTTTAAAATTTAGAAAACATATTCTTTAAAAACATTTCCAAAAAAAAGAAAAGATATTGAAAATGAAAAAAAATATTGTTTTCAGTGAAAACGCGGTGGCATTGTTGGTAATTTTAGAAATATAACTTATGTTTTTAAACTTCCATGTTACAAGACCAACTGACCTTTGATTTAAAAATTTCTTTGATCTGTTTCCTTCTCGTAATTGTCAATAAATTGTTTTTTAACGTTAGGTTCAACTGACACTAATATTGTTAAATTGAATATTTTATTTATTAAATTTAAAATTTTACAGGTGTATAAATTAATTATAATATTAATATTTTTTAATTATTTCTTTAAAAAAAATTGTCAAATGACTTATTGGATGTTAACATTTTTTTACACTTGGTTTTATAGTTAAAAAGTCATTTTTGAATTGAAAAAAAAAAAGAGGAGTTACATACTAGTTGGACGAATCTTTATCGAGTTCAATAAGTCTCAAGAGGGTCATAGTAATGTCAGAATTAATCAAAAGCAAGTGAAACTTGACTATTTAGTGGTAAGATTAAATAGTCATAGCAAGAATATGAGTGGAAATGTTGTGTGAATAAAGGAAATTGTCATACCACAAAATGGAAAAAAATAGAACTCGGAAGTGTGTGGGATGTACTCATAGTAACATGTAGAAATACGCACTACTCATGAGATTAGTCAAATAGGATAAGTCAAAGCTACATTTTGCAGGCCACAAAGTCTTGGCCAATAAGATTAGCTTTTTCCATAAATATCGATTTGTATTTTACGATAATAAAAGAAATACAAAAGGAAATAGATAGAAACAACAACCCAATTTTTTGCAGTAATAATAAAATAATATCATGAGTGACAATAACAAAATAAAAAATAATAATAATAATAATAATGGATGAGTGACGATAATTTAAATAAATAAAACCTTCTACATATTTTTTCATTAAATGGATATCAATTATGCAAAATGAAAATAAGAAGATAAAATAAACACAGTCTTTACTTGAAAATTTAAAAATGAAAATAGTTTTTTGAAAATGGAAATAGAAAATGAAAATAGGAAATGTTTTTGCAAACTAAACGACCTCGAAGAAAGACTTTGAAAATGAAAATAGGAATGAACCAACAACACAAGACAAGTCAACAACAATAAAAAACTTCCCGTGGTTAGGGATTCTTTTTATGGTAGTAAAGAGCTTAATCAAAAGAGACTGAACTCTGATACCAATTGAAGGTATTGGAAAACTCAAGAAATAATTGGTTGAATTGTGTTGATCATTTTAAATTTTTTCTTTTAACTGATTCTTTATCAAAAGTTTATCTTCATTTTAACACAACTAAGTAAATACAGTGATTGAAAATAAGACATAAAGAAGCGAGACACAAAATAAAGAGATAAGGGAGAAGAAAAACACGAGTATTTTTATACTAGTTCACAAAAACTATTGCTATATCTAGTTTTCTCATTACAAAATGATTTCACCATAGTCAAGAACTTTATCCACTAAAAGTAAACAACAAGTATTATTAACTTTGTCTCTTCATGTATTGAATATTCTTGAAGTTTCTTCAAGCTAAGTATTATTTGAAGCCTCTATAGGACCATATGTACTATCTTTGGATTCCCCAAGACTACTAATTTTACTCGTTTCTTGAGTTGACTATTATTTTCTCTACCTTTACAAGCTAAGTATTATTCAAGGTCTCTTCAGACCTACCAAAAGTACAACATTTGAACTTCCTCAAGAATTTTGGCATTACTTGTCTCTTGAGTTGAGTTTATAGAGTGTCTCTTTATGCATACTTTTTTATAAAACAAAGGTTGTCGCCACTAGCCAAATTACAAAAGATTGAGTTTGTGTTAGATGTGAATACAAATCATCCTAGGATCCTAACTCTCGAATGATCATATATTACAATATAAATCTTGTATCAATCAAAGTAAAAAAGTAACTCAGTTAAAAGTTCATTTTAAACGTACTTAGTTAATTTACAACAAGTTATAGTAATTCTCAATTGAACGAGTATTATATTTTCTCCAAACTTGTTCAAGTATGTTTCAAATATTCTTTTTTGTTGAACATGTTTTTTCTTTTCTCTCTTACCATGGATGTTCAGCTGAACACTCTAATGGGGACCGTCGTCATTTAATCTTCAATCTTCATAGATGTTGTCGTGATCATGATGACCATCGGCACTCTCAAATGATGTTTCTTAAATAGTGCCAAAGAAATAGCTGTTGAGAAAATAACCATTTGAGATGTGCAAAAAACCGTTATAACCATACATATATCGGTTTGACTTGTGTAAATTTGCATACTATATCTTGTACTTTCAATAGGATTTAACATCTTGCTTTGATTGACGTATTACTTTGCTTCAACATCTTGGTCTTTGAGGTGGATGTAACACTTCATTTGAGGGAGTTTCGTTCTAGAGGAAACTTCTTGTTGCAGTTGATGACTGTTGTACCAGATGATCCAAATACAATTAGCCAGAGACATTACAAGTATTGGATGATGCTTTCATTTATTTGGTCTTTACCGTCAACTCTTTTTAGCTTGTTGAGACTGAAAGTGTTGATACAAAACTTATACGTATTTTTAATTTTTCTTGTGTTTCATCTGTTTGACGAGATTGATCTGATAATGATTCATCAAATGATGTTGTCAATACTTATTATGTGGAACCAATACATAGCTCAAACCAGAATTATATTTGTTTCGAGCAAACATATTCAGTTGTGGCCCTGAGGGCGGTTAAGATGGCTGACCGCTTAGGGCCACAAATTTTTAGGGGCATGTAACCTTTTTTTTACTTCAGTAATAATAGTTAGGATATATAAATATTAAAATATAAAAAATATTTAATTAAATTTATATTAAAATAAAATTTTAACAATTATTTACTTAATAGAAGATTTGAGTTGTTCAACACATTGCATTTGAGAATATTTTCAATTTTGTCTAGTATTATGGGCTAGATCATTATTTGATAATAACTTAAATTAAACTAAGATATAAACATGATGAAACTTGTGAAAATGTGATTGTTTTTCTAAACTTGATGGCAAAAATTTGTTTGAATATTTAGAAGTCATTATTCTCTTAATGTATGCATATTTTATATTTTATAGAGTAATATTATTATTCATTTAACTTTTGCATTTCATGAAAAAAGTTTTTTTTTTAAAACAAAAATTAAAATTGTTAAAATCTCACTTTTTTACATGATAAATTAAATAGTCTTGTTTCAATTTTTATCTATTTCTTTTATAAAAATTGAAAATAATTTTAAAAAGAATCTTACAATTGAATATTAAGAATTTTAAAAATAAAAAAATTTCTTTCTAAATAATTATAAATGTATCATTTTTTTATTCGTTCAAAACACTTAAATTTCAAAGATCGATTGTGAACATATTCTTCCTAAATTATACTCACCACTAACAATTTTTTTATAAATTATTAAATTCTTACCCTTTCTTTTTAAAAACATAATATTTTTTATACAAAAATAATCATTTAAAAAACATAATATTTTTATACAAAAATAATCATTTAAAATCCTCACCCAATACACCTCTAAAATAAATAGAAGTAGTATATTTTCACGTAAAAAAAACAATTATTTAAACCAGCATATTAAATTAAAAATATAAATACCCATGCCACGTGGGATATGTTAAACACTTTGAGTTGTTTTGACTAGAAAAGACAGCGAAAAGATTTTACACTCGATTCTTTTTTGTATACCCTCTTCTTGTGTAAGAAGCTGTGTGTGTGTCTCGTTCACTCTTTTCATACTTCCAAATTTCCTTCATTACTTCTCTGCTTTAACAATACACAAAACTAAGACATGGCCGCAACACCATTGCTAGGAAGCGCTTTTCTCACCGCAACCGTAGAATCCTTATTGCACAAACTCGCTTCATCAGATTTAATCGATTACGTCAAATACAGCAATTTGAACGTCTTAAAACTCACAGTCTTAGAAAAAACGCTACTCACTCTTCACTCTGTTCTTCTCGACGCAGACCACAAGCAGTTCTTCAACCACGAAATCAAGCAATGGTTGAACGAATTGTACGACGCAATCTCTGTTGCGGAAGATTTGTTCGACGAAATCGGTTACGATTCCCTGAAATGCAAGGTCGAGAATACTCAACCTGATTACGATTTCAAGTTTAATTACCGAATGAAGTTGATTTGTTTAAGACTGCAAAGTTTTGTTCAACGGATAGATGTTTTTGGTTTGCAATCTGGAAGTGTTAGGGTTTCTCGTTGTAGAATGCGTTCAAGTTCAGTGGTAAATGAATCTGTTATAGTTGGTAGAAAAGATGATAAAGAGAGATTGATTAATATGTTGATCTCAGGTAATGGCAATAGCTGTAATAATGGTAACAACTTAGGTGTGATTGCTATTTTAGGTGTTGGTGGTGTTGGTAAATCGACACTTGCTCGACTTGTTTATGATGATAAAGAAGTTAATGAGCATTTTGATTTGAAAACGTGGGTTTATGTGTCGGAGGATTTTGATATTGTGAAAGTAATCAAAGCTCTAATTGCTTGTGTGTGTTCGTTAACTTATGAAAGCAATGATGTTGATTATCTTCGACTGGTGTTGAAGCTTAAGTTGAGGTGTAGGAGATTTTTGTTTGTGTTGGATGGTTTATGGAATGTTGGTTATAATGAGTGGCATGAGTTAGTAGCTCCGTTGTTTAATGGAAGATGTGGAAGCAGGGTGATTGTTACAACGCGCGAAGAAAAAGTTGCAGAGGTTGTGCATACATTTCCTATTTGTAGGTTAGAACCTCTGTCAGATGAAGACAGGTGGTCTTTACTCTCCAAGCATGCATTTGGAAGTGAAAATTATGGTGGAAATAAATACCCAAACATAGAAGCAATTGGTAGGAAGGTTGCTAGAAAGTGTGGAGGATTGCCAATTGCTGTCAATACACTCGGAGGGCTTTTGGGTTCAAAGGTAGATGCAAAGGAGTGGATTTCAATTCTGAATAGCAACATATGGAACATACCAGATAATAATATTTTGCCATCTTTGCTTCTAAGTTATCAGTATCTTCCCTCTCATTTGAAAAGTTGTTTTGCCTATTGCTCAATTTTTCCGAAGGGTTATCACTTTGATAGGAAGCAATTGATTTTGTTGTGGATGGCTGAAGGATTCCTTGAACATTTCCAGGGCGAAAAAGCAGCAGAAGAAGTAGGTGATGACTACTTTGTTGAATTGTTATCGAGATCCTTTATTCAAAAATCTGGTAGTGATAGAGAAAAGTTTGTCATGCATGACCTTCTCAATGATCTAGCTATAGTTGTATCTGGGAAAAGTTGTTGCAGGCTTGAACGTAGTGGTAGCATCTCTGAAAATGTCCACCATTTGTCATATAACCAAGAAAAGTATGATGTCTTCAAGAAGTTTGAGATTTTCTACGATTTTGGATGTTTGCGAAGCTTCCTACCTATTTACCTTCAACGGGGAGGACATTACTTATCTAGAAAGGTGGTTGGTGATTTGCTACCCACACTTAGTCGGTTGCGTGTGCTATCCTTATCACATTATAGAAACCTCACAGTGCTACCACATTCAATTTGTATCTTGATGCAGTTGCGGTATCTAGATCTCTCATACACTCAAATCGAAAGCTTGCCTGATGCAACATGTGACCTTTACTATTTGCAAACCTTGAATTTATCATCGTGCTCAGCGCTCACTGAATTGCCGGTAGATATTGGAAAGTTAATTAATTTACGCCATCTTGATATCAGTTGGACGCGCATAGACAAGCTGCCAATGCAAATTATTGGGATGGAAAACCTTCAAACTCTAACTGTTTTTGTAGTGGGCAAGCAAAAAGTTGGGTTAAGTGTGAGAGAGCTTGGAAAGTTTCCTAATCTACGGGGAAAACTTTGCATCCAGAACTTGCATAATGGCATTGACGTCAGTGAGGCATGTGATACCAACTTGAAGAGCAAAGAACACCTTCAGGAGTTAGAGATATATTGGGATGAACAAACTAAAGATTCACCAATAGATAAAGTTGTTCTTGATGTGTTGCAACCATCAATAAACTTAAAGAAATTGAGCATTGGCGTCTATGGCGGGACAAGCTTTCCATGTTGGTTGGGAGATTCTTCGTTTTCTAACATGGTGTACTTGAGCATAAGTTGTTGTGAGTATTGCGTTACACTTCCACCACTAGGGCAGCTACCTTCTCTCAAGGACCTAACTATAGAATGTATGTCACTATTGGAGACAATCAGCCAAGAGTTCTATGGCATGTCAGTTGGAGGTTCTAATTCTCCATTCCAACCATTTCCATCTCTCGAGAATCTAAAATTTTCTCACATGTGTAATTGGAAGGAGTGGGTTCCCTATAAAGGAAGTCAATTTCCTTTTCCTCGACTTAAAACTCTAAATTTAGATGTATGTTCTGAACTGAGGGGACATTTGCCTTGTCATCTTTCTTCCATAGAAGAGGTTACAATGATTGATTGTGGAAGTCTGCTGATAACACCAGCCACTTTGTCTTGGCTCTCCTCAGTAAAATCTTTATATTTGCATGCTCTAGGGTCCAATGAATCGTCGTTGATTGAAAGTGATTCTGCATGTCTTCTGCAGCATTTAAAAATTTGGAACTTCCAGACGATGTTGTCTATACCTAAAATGTTTCTGAACACAGCTTGTCTTCAACACTTGGATCTCTATTCTCTTCCATCTTTCACTACATTTCCGGCTGATGGTCTACCCACTTCTTTGCAGTCACTATGTATTATCGACTGTCAGAATTTAGCATTCCTGCCACCTGAAACATGGTGCAGTTACACATCACTTGTGACTTTGGTGTTAGGGTATTCCTGTGATGCACTTACCTCCTTCTCGCTGAATGGTTTCCCTGTGCTCCAAAGCCTTTCCATTGAAGGCTGTAGGAATCTGCAGTGCTTTTTTATTTCAGATATTTCTTCCCATTGCCAGTCATCCCTCAAATCACTTAAGGTTTCTCACTGTGATGCACTGAGATCACTTCCTCAACGGATGAACACCCTCACTGCTCTTGAAAGCTTGTCACTTGACAGTTTATCCTCATTTTGTGAAGGAGCTTGCCTCCCTCCCAAATTACGAAAAATTTATATTGAATCCCTGAGAATAAAAGCGCCTATGGCTGAATGGTGTATCCAAAACCTTACTGCTCTGTCTGATCTGCATATTGGAGGTGATGTTATTGTTAACACCTTGCTGAAAGAGCAGTTGCTGCCCATTTCTCTTGTGTCTCTAACAATAAATATGATCTCTAAAAGAAAATCCTTACAAGGAAATGGACTTCAACACCTCTCCTCTCTAGAAAATCTTACATTTAAATGTTGTTCAAGGTTTGAATTATTGTCTGAAGACATGTTGCCTTCCTCTCTGAAATCACTTGCATTTCTATATTGCCCAAAACTTAAGTCCTTGCCAGAGAGGTTTCCTTCCTCTTTGGAAGCACTGGAGTTTGAAGATTGTCGAAGACTTGAGTTATTGCCAAAAGACGGACTCCCTTCTCTTAAGATACTGAAAATTGGGCGATGCCGTATGTTAAAATTAAGGTATGGAATTCGGAGAGGAGAACATTGGTCCAACATTGCTCACATCCCTGTCATAGAAGTAAATGATGAAGTGACAATATGAGCCGTGGTAAGGGAAGGAAGAGTTTCATTCCAATTTCAGGTATGTTGTTTTTATATTGTCCCTGCCAGTGAGTCCCTAGCCAAGGAGAATTTGAAATTTTCAATTATAGTAGGTCCATAATATATATATAGTAGGTATGTTGAATGTTCATATAATATCTTACAAACTGTGTGAGTAAAACAGGACTCCTTGTCATTGCTTGAGGTTTTCAAGTCACCTGATAGGTCTAAGACTTTGTTCTGCAATTGGCAACACAAAACCAATAATCAATCTCTTTGTTAGTTTATGCAACATGTAGCATAAATAAATGGAACATGCAGATAGAGATTAATAAGAGTGCACATTGTTGTTTCTCGGTTGTATATTGTGGCAAGTTGTTTGAGTAACTTATACCCCTTCTAAGATAATTTCATTAATGTTTATTTCGTGTAGCATGCCCTCTGTATGTGATTTGATAATGATATTCCCCGTCAACTCAATTTTTGCATGTTTTTTTAAACTAACTTTGCTGTAACTAGCCAATTATTAGTGATTTGAGTCCAATTTTATGTAGTTGTAGTCTGAAACTACCTTGCATGTCGAAGGTTATGATTAAAGCAATGATACAAATTGATTTTTACAGGTCATTGGTGAAGCCGTCTATCTTGTAGGCAACCTACTAGGATGATATGTTGCATTATTTTTTGCAACATGTTAAAGGTGACAGACATATTGCTCAACGACATTGCAACACCTTTTTTAGGCTTTCTACGAAATTCAATAAAATATCCCAAGACTAGTCAAAACATTTTAATGGGCTGGAGCATTGCAAGTACCTTCAAGTATAAAGAGACTTACAGAATTGTTGTAAGTATGTCTTTATTTTTATTTATCTTTTCATTTCTGTCCTTTTTTACTTATGATTTCAATATTTTAGTTATGGACTTCTGACTTAGTACATTTCTTGTATGATTACCTACATTTTTTTGATTCAAGTATGATTACCTACATAATCATTGATCAATTAATGATATTATAAATTAAAATCTGCTTAATAGACCTACTTTTCTGCTTGGAAGAGGAGATTTCAAAAGTTAATTGACAAGAAAAATAAAGCCTGTGTTATAATTCTAGTTTGAAACTTCAATCTTATCCATTGGTACAAACCTTTCTTTGTCTTTCTGACATGAATGACTTGGTGTGTTTGAAATTTGTATTGAAAGTATTTCTCATAGTCAAATTCTGAATCTTATCCATATGTTACTGTTAAGTCTATATGTTATACTCTTTCTTTTCTCTATTGTATGTTTTTGGAATTCCATTTACCGCTTACAAATAAACATCTTGAACTTAATCGATTAAAGAAGACAAGTTATCTTCAAAGTCAATGAGAACTAACTCTTAAGCTAAGCAATCTTATTAAAATTTGGTACTATTCTTGAACATATACCATGAATTGAAATGTGCTCATTTCTTGAGTTTCTATAATTGCAGACAATTAAGGCATGTAAAAGATATTTTATGGAAGTTTTTGAGAAGAAGATGGAGTAGAAGCCAAAGTTGAAAAATATAAAATTAATACAACAGAGGTGGTAAAAAATGTAGCGAACTTCAAGTTACTAATATGAATGCAGCAACTAGTGCACGAATCTGTTAAAATTTAAGGGTCTGTTGTGATATTATGTTATTGATATGAAATATGATTTCTTTAGTTATAATGATCAGAATTATACCTTTTTCCCGTTTTGTTGACAAGTGAGAACTGTCTTTCAGACCAAGAGAATGTTTTTTTTTTTTTGGAAAAATATTTATGTACACCCATACAACTTATACATCCATTAGACAAGTCAGAGAGATATAGAAATAAATGTAATGATGTGATAGAAAGAAAGAGATAGATAGAAAATAATGTGTTAAATGAATGTAAAAAAATTGTGTATTCAAATATGACAACCTTTTTTTAAAGCCAAAAATTTATTAAAATTACTAAATTAGAGTTGTAATTGTGTATATCCATTATGAACTTAAATGAGTAAAAAATAAATAATGAACTTATCAAGGCGTTAAATATACATGTTATATATGATTTGTGTTTATTTCATGGATATTTTTGAATGATTACTTCCCTGAAATTGTAAATCCTATGCGATTTTTAGGTTTCATTTGTATATTTTAAAATAAATGGTGTGGAATAGAATAAAATGGAACGAAATATTTGGATATTTTATGATGGAACATAGTAAATTTCTCATTCCATTATTTAGCAAATGGATGGAATAGAACGAGTTATAATTTTTTATCCCATTGAAAAAACACTATTATGGAAAATTAAAACATACATCTTTTATTAAAATGATTAAGAGGTAATTCTTTATATAAATCTT
>JBBPBP010009777.1:14384921-14397388 GCA_037974735.1 Cicer chorassanicum | reverse complement strand
CTAGCATTGCATATTTGTCAAAAAAAAAAAAAAGCATTGCATACGATGTCAAAAAAGAAAAAACTAGATGCACGGGTGATAAAATAAAATATATATACAAAAATAAAACAATAATATAGCAAGCTTAGTTTTTAAGTGTAATATGATAAAGAACTACAAATAGATAGAATGAACATGAATACTATAGAGCAAACTATTTTACATTTTAAATACTTCTTTATAGACTACAATTAGTGTAACATTTGACTAGAGATGATAAAAGACTCGCAGCTATCTGCGAATAAAATCCACAACAGGCACATGGAGGATGTAATAATATTTATATCGATATCTGTATTCGATAATAAACTAGTAAAATTGATACTATGTAATGCTTTTTTGTTTATGTATTAATATTTTTATTATGTAATTTTGTTTTATATTTTATTTATTTATTTATTAATGTATTAATGTTTTTATGTGTTAATATGTTTTTGTGTTTACAAAATTGGGGAAAAATCTATATAATTGCAAAAGCAAAAAAAATTATACATAAATGATTTTTTATTTAAAAGATAATATCTATGGATATCTGCTAATACTCGTGAATACTTAAAAATCCACAAAAATATCCATTAAATAATACCCACACAAATATGGATATGGTATAAATATTATTTTTGTCATACAGGTAGGGTAGTGGAATATTATTGTCCGTACTCGTGAATACCCATTGCCTTCCCTAGTTTGAATCATGACCTTCATCATCAACTACAAGTATCTTCAAACCCTTCTTTGATTTCACTCTTGAAATTGCAACATACAATTTTTCATGTGAGAAAACACTTTGTAGAAGATAAATTCCTACACGCTTCAAAGATTGTCCACGACTTTTATTGATAGTTGTTGCAAAAGAAATGACTAACATATATTGTCTTCCTTGAAATTTGAAAGGAATTCTGGGATCATAAAGTATCAACAACAATTGAGGTATATAAACCTTAGTTCCAATATTTCTTTTTGATATAACTTTTCCATCCAGAACTATTTTCCCATTTTTGTGAGTCGAGTTCCATTGCATAATCCATCAGCTTGATCTATATTTCTAAACAACATTACTGGTACTCCCACCTTTAACTTCAACACATGATTTGAAAACCAGAGACATTAATTGTAGTAAAAAATTATGGTGTATGTACATCAATATCTAGATTTGTGAAGTGTGGAGTATAAAAACTCATATATGTTTTTTCTTCACTTGGTATCATTGAGAGCATATGTTCATTGATAGCATGAACAATATCATTTTTAAGGGCCAATATAACTCTATTGTGGAAGTATGACAAATCCTTTATGTTAACCAAAAACGACGGATATCTAGTATCGACAATATAATTTAATGGAACACTCAAACTTCTTAATAGAAAATCATCATAAAATGCACCATCACCAACTCTTAGTATCCAATCAGAAAATACTTTTTCTGAGCAACATCCACCTCTAACTACCATGAAGAAGTCTCATGTTTGCGTGTAATGTTATGACTTAACAAAAATCTCAAAGATATGATAAATTAATAGTAGAATGAGCAACATTTTGTGTAATAGCCCGATTTTTTTTTTAAAACAAATTCAGATTCATAATAAAGAAGGAAATATCTTTGGATAAAATATTTAAGTTGTATAACAACGACAAAAGTCAACAATAATTACAAATAGCGGAAACGGTTTTGAAATGAAAATCCAAAATATTTAAAACAGAAAAATACACCAGGGCTATGAGACCTATCCAACGTAGCTCATACCCTTGGGTATTCTCGGCAGACACCTGTACAAAAGCACTGCCCCAAGAATTTTAACTTCCTCACGTCACATCAAAAAGTGGTACAAGGACCCATCAAAATAAAAGTCAAGCTGACAATATATGGTATAGGTACAGTCTTCCAGAATGAAATAAATACAACCACAACAGATAGACATCTAACCCCTATACACCCATCTAATCTAATCATGCTAAAAAAAACTATAACTCAAGTGATCTCCACGTGCCCCGCAGAAATCCTTCTGACACAACAGTAGTCAGGTAAGTCTAACTCTGTTCCCATCTCCAGAGTACTAACTGGTAGCACGATCCTAATTCCCATCTAAGGGCAAAGCCCAGATTTCCACAATAATTGTAAAGGTCACCAACCGAAATTAACAAACATCACATAGCATTTAAATTTTAAATGCACAAAATGACCTTTCAACTTAGCATACATCTAGAAAGGGTTTTCATATGCCACACATGCATGATCAAAGTTGAAAAATGAAGTTTTTAACAAACTGCACTGTCGTATTCAAATACAGCATCCTTGTATTCGAATACAGTGTTATTTCACAAGTCAATAGCAAAATTGAATATTTGTATTCGACTACACACTGCTTGTAGCCGAATACAACTGCTAAAGTTTGTAGATTTCAGTTTCGAAAACGTTTCGCAATCATTCAACATTTACCACACAAAATCAATCAATCACACTCATCAATTACGGCACAATTACAAACAACAACCGAGTATGTATATACAACCATCACAGTATATCAAACATGACTCGCGTGCCAAACACCCTAATGCAATGCGTATATGCCAATGCACATGATTCTGGAATTCCAAACCAAAACCCTCCTCGAATGCGTAAATCATAATTGTACAGCCTATCACAGACCAGTACTAATTATCAAGGTGCAATCTCTCACGGATCAACACAATTTACTATCGTACAGCCTCTCACCGACCAACACAATTTTCTATGCGTGCAATCGTTCACAGATCAGCACGACTTACAAGAGTGCAATCTCTCACAGATCAACACAACGCAAAAATCCCCGCAATGATAAGATGAACCAACTATTCACATGGCATCATCTCGTGACCCATCACGGTTACCACTATCACTATGGCCCATCGCGGTCACCATGTACTATGAAATGCATGAGCATACTCTGACTCTTTTTACCACAACCATTAAGTAAATGCAGCTATTAAAAGATTCTCCTTTTTTAATACTCATTTAACACTAATGATTTTTCAATATTTTCACATAGCATACTCAAACATATATTCATCCATAAAATTCATAACGCATACGCCATCAATTATGGATACATCAATCGCACATTCACCACACATCCACATCTCAAACACAACAAATTCAATCAATTCAAATTCCAAAATTTCACACCAAATTTAATCATGAATCACCAGTATTCACAACTCCACATTTACAAACATAAACCACCAAATTTAATCTCCAAAATTTTCAACCATAAATCACCAAATTTAATCTCCAAAATTTTCAACCATAAATAACCAAATTCAAAACTCCACATTTTCAAACATGAACCACCAAATTTAATCTCCAAAATTTTCAACCATAATCCACACATAAATCACATCTCAAAAATTCATAATATTAATTATGAACACATAAACCACACTAAACTTGAATCACCACAACCCACATCTCAAACACATTAAATTCAACTTCCACAATTTCACCCATAAACACATTAATTCATTTTCCTCCAATCTACACATAAAATACATCTCAAAATTCATAATATTAATTATGAACACATCAATCACACCAAACATGAATCGCCACAACAACATTAATATAATAGAGTTCTCCTCACCGCTAACTCGGTGCCAACAGTCTCGATTCCTTTTCGAGACTCAAGGAGTTAACTACATAAACATAAATATTTATAACAATTTGTTCACAACTAAAATTTATCCAACCACAACAAAATTCCCAAAATTATATCTTTTTCACACACCAAACTTTTACAACCAAATAATCAACATTAATTCAAAACTCCACATTTCCAAACATAAACCACCAAATTTAATCTCCAAAATTTTCAACCATAAATCACCAATTTAAATCTCTAAATTTTCAACCATAAATCATCAATTTAAATCTCTAAATTTTTAACCATAAAACACCAATTTAAATTTCTAAATTTTTAACCATAAATCATCAATTTAAATCTCTAAACTTTTAACCATAAATCACAAATTTAAATCTCCAAATTTTTACCCATAAACACATTAAATTCATTTTCCACAAATCTACACCTCAAACACATCAAATTTATTTTCCACAAATTCACACGTAAGGTCCTAAATGCAAACTAAAAGTTTGGAAGGAGCCCTTACCTCAACGATAGTTTTAACAACCGATTACAGCTCCGCGATTAATTCCGGTAAAATATTTTGTTCGCTCGTCACTTCGAAAACTAGCTCACTAGCACGGCAACGTGGAGGTGAGCAACTTTCCCTTCTGTCACTTCGCGAGATGAAACTTAGATCTAGTAAGTAAATAAGGATTTGTGTTTGTGGGTTTTGTTTATTTTTTTGAAAACTTAAGAAATGAAGAAGAAGAAAGAAACTGAAGCTAAAGTGCGAGGCATGACATTCCTTTCACGTGTTACTGCTTTTGTCTCACTTTGTTTCTTCTGACAAAACTAACAAATATCTAAATATTTATACACACATCGCTTCACTCACATCTCAAACTATTTTGGTAAAAATATCTATTCTCATTGCAACTCAATTGACAGGTAAATTTTTTAGCAACTATAGATATTTTTAACAAAATAGTCTGGTAATAAATTTTCCGAAACGTAATTAAATTATTTCTCGCCAAATAATTTTAAACGGGTCTCATAAAAATATTTCTGGCATTTAACACACAAAATACCATTAAAATTAGCTAAAAAGCCTCAAAATTCAACACCAAAAATATACTAAAATTGCATAAATTAGAATTTAAAACTAAGGGTCTTACATTTTGCGTTGTTGCTTTTGGAATTACTGGCAAAATCTGTCTAAAATCTCCACCGAATACAAGAACTTTGCCACCAAAAAGGAATATATAACTTTCCACCTTTGTGGTCATGAAGCACATGTCTGAAAGTCTTATCAAATGCCTTGAAATAATACTTATGAGTCATTGGTGTTTCATCTTATACAATGATTTTTGTTTAAACAATCAAATGTATCGAGGGACTATTCCGAGTTATGCTGCAAGTGGAATATTCATCGACTTCTAGTGCAGTTTTTCCTCTAGAAATAAGAAAAGTAGCAATTCCACTTGACGCCACTCTTAAAATGATGTCTCCCTTAGATCTTAATGCAGTTGACATGGACCTTCAAATATAAGCTTTCTCGGTTCCACCATAACCATATATAAAAAATTCTAGGTTTTCTTTCCTTAATACGTACCATGATCCTATCATAGATTTTTCTTTGGTTAGCGGTCATGGTAGATATGAGCTTGGTATGTTCTGCAGCCAAAAACTCTCTATCATAATTTAACTCATCATACATGAGTTTATTCTAGATTTAAAAGCTCAATGATTCATCAGGTTGAGGCTTTGTGGGAAAATCACTCAGACTCTTATTATTATTCAATCTCTGCTAACACAAATTTTTTAATCTCATCCTCTGTTAATTTGAGATATGCATTATGAAAAATAAACTCCTCTCTTAATGAAAAGTAATTTACCATTAATAAAAATACAATATATTAACTATAAATTTATATTAAATAAGTCTAAAAAGTCATAAATTGTAGAATTACTTGTTGTCTATATAAAATTTCGTCGCTCAAATACGCCCATATTTTATTCCAAACAAACTATGGTCTTGTCATTATGTCATACATCAATAAGTTCGCAAGAGAGTTTTCTCATATAATTTTTTTCCCCAACTCCTTAACTCTATAGTTGTATCAATGTATTCCTTGCCATCATTTAGCAACCCCTATGAAAGCATGCCTACTTACATAATGAAGCAAAATCCTTTACATAATTAGCAAAATGCTTTCCTCGACATTTTGTTTAATATCTTGGAAACTTTCAAGCCCTTTTACACAATTAAGCAAAATGTCCTCTAATAAAATTTCATACCTAATGAATGAGGTGCAAAAGGAATCCTTCCGATTGAAAATCCTTTTTTGCAAGGACATCACTCCTTATTAGAATCCTTCCGGACAAATTCGGTGAAAAATGGGTGTAAACAAGATTTTTAACCTCTGGATATTGTTGAGGCAAAATCTCTAATTATTGTTTTGAAGATAATCAAATATTTAATTAAATTGTTAATTATGATTATGATCATATTGCCCGTTTACTTGTGTTTTTGAGTGATTTATTTAAAGATAAGAAATCAAACACAAGCACACGTCTTTATGCAAAAATAATGTGGTCATCTTCAAAGCAATCAAGAAAGATTTTGTCATAATTATGCTCTATCAAGACAAAAATGCACTTTGTAAAGTCCAAAAGTTTGGGAAGAATATTTAAAAGGAATGTCAAAATGATTGGAGAATGTTCAAAAGAATATTATGGTTGTCATTTGTTAAAGACTAAATCAAAACAAATCAGTTTGGGAAGTCCAACTGTAAGTTAAGAATGTCAAATTCGTGCATGGGGCTGTTGAGAATTAATGAACACTTAAACGACTCAAATTGAAAGCCCAATTGGTAAAAACAACCTCCAAATTAATCTCCCAATTTATCTCAAGATTGATGAGCTATAAGCAATGACAAAAGAACAACAGAACACTATATTAGCATTATTACTGCAGAAAGCTATGCATGCCTCTGATCAAGCACAATACCAACTGACATTTGACATACCATTATCACACTTATTCATGTTACATTCAGATTCAAGGCAAAAATGTTTTAGGTTGATCAAGAACGTTCTGGACAGAAATACAAACATGTGTTTAATGTGATCAAATCATATCTGACACTTGGCAAGTGTGTCTAACAACTATATTCAACTTTATTTGAGTTCTTAAGCTTCTCTTCATCTATAAAAGAAAGATATTAGAAGATGAAGACAAAAGTTTCATTTGCAATCAATCTACACTTATACAATTAAGCTTAATATTTGAAACTCTTCTCTTAAACAAAAATTCCAACTCTCTTTAATATATTTGTGGATCACTCTTACCAAGTTCTTGTTTTTATCAATCTCAAAACAAGAATTGAGAAACCTTAGATCTCAAACACTTTTTATCATACACATCATTTTGTATCTCTTAAGTTAGATTGAGTGTGTTGTAAAAATCCTTTATGATTTGAAAGGTACTTGTAAAAATTCTTTCTGGACTAACAGATGACTGTAGAAATTCCTTTTCAAGGTTGAAAGTTGATTGTTGTAATTGATCAATGTGTGATCAAGAAAGATAGTGCAAAGTAGAACGATTTAGTGCTGAGCACATTAGTGGAAAATCTCACAAATTGTGAGGACTGGATGTAGCCAACCTTGGGTGAACCAGAATACATCTTTGTGTGATCTTCTTATCCCTTCTCTATATTTGTTTTACAGTCACTAATAACATATCATTTGTTTATAAACTGAACTGTCTTATTTAAACTAACACATCCAGAACATTATGAAGATTAATTTTATTTGCACCAAGATTGTTCTTTGAGTTAATTAAAATTAAGTGTATGATTAAATTTTTTAAAAATGATCACAATTCAAGCCCTTTTTTTTTGTGAATGATGTTGCTACATCAATTGGCATCAAAGCTCTTCCTCTAAGGTTGATCCCCTAATAAGTGTTAGAGGAAAAGATTCATGAAGGAAAAAAGCAATGTCAAAATTTTGTTAAAGGAGGATCATCACATTGACTGCCTTATTTTGATGGCACAGGTTACTATTTCTAGCAACGAAAGATGCAAATACTCCTTAAGTCCTAAGATACATGAATGTAGCGTGTTATAATAGATGGAAACTTTATACTAAGAGTAACTCAAAGTGATCCAACATCTGATGAAAAAGATGAGGTATATTGGACAACATAAGACAAAGTTAAGGTACTCTTAAACTCTAAAGCCCAATTATTTATATCTTGTGCTTTGAGCAAGGATGAACGTGAAAGGGTTGATGAATGTGACACGACAAAGAAAATGTGGAATACACTACAGACACACCATGAAGGTACAAGTCATGTCAAAGAAACAAGAATATATATTGGTGTAGGAAAATTTGAACTATTTGAGATATTGATGAAATGTATTCAAGGTTCACAACTTTAGTAAACGAAATGCGCTCTCTTGGCAAAGCCTATGCAACCCAAGATAGGGTGATAAAAATTATAAGATGCCTCCCTGTCATATGGAGACAAATGGTCACAATCATAAGTCAAGCAAAAAATCTTGAGAAACTTGAGTTAGAAGATCTTAATTGGAACCTTGAGAGCTCATGAAGTTCTACTTCAAGAAGACAAAAGAAGAAGAAGAAGAAGAAGAAGAAGAAGAAGATTATTCCTTTCAATTTGATCCCTTTTTTCATCATCCTTAGAATTTTTCTTGAGAGAGATGTTATTTCATCTTCAGCTTTTTCTTGAAGTAGACAAAAGTCAAGTCACTTGTTATGGTTGTAATAAGTTGGGCCACTTCAAAGCCGAGTGTCCTCTAAACAAAAAAAAAAAAACTATGAAAGTTTCCCTACAAAAAGAAATCTATGTTAACCACTTGGGATGATTATGAAGAATCAGAAAATGAGGATGATGAAGAAGTTAACACGTGCCTGATGGCAAATTCATAAGATGATATGGTATTAATTTCTAACCTTTGTCCTTTATGTGAAAAAATGGAAAAAGAATTTGATAATCTTTTATATGACTCAAACTTCTTTACTAAAAAATGTGATTTATTAAAAGAACAACTTCAAAAAGTCATCAAAAGCTTGCAGGGCTCTCACTTTAAAAGGTCTGAATAACAAAAGAATTTAAATGAAACCACAGAGAACAAGTCTCCAGAACGTCCTACAATTCAAAAGGAGAACATTCTGCCCAAAAAAGAAGTTAAAGATTTTAAAAATGATTTATCAATTTTATAAAGTCCACTAAAATGTTTCAAAAAATCATGGGATCACAAGTAGAAATTTTTGAAAAAGCTAGACTTGGTTTTGACAAATCTCAAAAGCAAAATTTTATGAAAACTTTTATGTACCTGAAAAAAGAGAAAAAAAAATGCAAAACCAAATGTTCTTACTGTAACAAGCTTGGACATCTTGATTCTACATGTGTTCACAAGAAAAATGAAGAGAAAATCAAGGCAAATCAATTTCCAAAAAGGGGAGAACATTTAGGTCTCATATTAGAACTTTATCCAGGAATAAAAAGAAAGTGTGTTTACCGTACAAAGATTGGTCATTCTAAAACGAACTGCTATCTTAAGAAAAAAGTAATCTTTAGAGAAAAATATAACTTGCAAGGATCTAAGACTATATGGGTACGTAAGAACTTTTGAAACTCTAATGCAAATTGATTTTCAAAATATCAAGAAAGTCCTTGATACTTGGGTCGTGGTTGTTCGAGACATATGACAAGAGATAGTCAATGTTTTCTCTCATTTGTTAAAAAGAATGGAGAATCTGTAACTTTTGAAAATAATGATCAAGCATAAATCAAAGGAAAATGTATTTTAGGTAAAGGTAATTATGCAAAAATAGCTGATGTTCAATATGTTTAAGGTTTAAAACATAACCTACTAAACGTAAGTCAATTATGTGATAATGGTTTTCAAATTATTTTTAAATCAAACATATGTGAAGTTAAGCAAACATCTTTCGGAAAAAACTTTTTCTCTAGATCTAGAAAGAAAAATCTTTATGTGTTATATCTTGAAGAATTATCCACTGAATCAAGTTTTATTTTCATTGATAAAGATAAATGGGTGTTGCATAAACATGTTAAGCATGTAAGAATGAAAACAATCTCAAAGTTATCCAAACATGAACTTGTTAGTGGACTACCAAAAATTAGTTGTGACAAAGGTAAAACATGTGAAGCGTGTGTTAAAGAAAAACAAGTCAAGATTAGATTTTATTCAAAAGAATTTATTTCAACTCAAAAATCTCTTGAACTACTTCACATTGATCTCTTTGGTCTTATCAAAACTACAAGTTTGGGAGGAATGAAATATGGCTTTGTAATTGTTGATGATTTTTTAAGATTCACATGAGTGCTATTTTTATCAAAAAAATAATTCTTTTGAAGCATTTCAAACTTTTTGTAAAAGAGTTCCAAATGAGAAAAGCTCAAATATCATTTCTGTAAGAAGTGATCATGGAGAAGAATTTATAAATGATTCTTTTAAAAACTTCTTTATTGAAAATGACATTTCTCATAATCTTTCATGTGCAAGAACTCCTCAACAAAATGGAATTGTTGAAAGAAAGAATAGAACTTTGCAAGAAATGGCTACAACTGTTTTGGAAGAATCTAACGTTGAGAAATATTTTTGGGTTAAAGCAATCAACACTTCTTGCTACATTCTTAATCGTGTTTCAATAAGAAAAATTCTCAACAAAATACCATATGGATTGTGGAAAAATAGAAATCCAAATATTTCATACTTTCATATCTTTGGTTGTTATTGTTATGTTTTGATTAACAAAGATAATTTAGGAAAGTTTGATGCAAAATCAGATAAAGTCGACTTTCTAGGTTACGTGACTGATTCAAAAGATTATAGAATCTATAATCTAATAACAAAAATCGTGGAAGTAAGCATGCATGTGTTATTTAAAGAATTTGATGATCTTGAAATACAAAAGATTGATGATGAGGAAGAAGATCAATCTCAACAACATCAATATATTGTTCTTCATAAAGATGAGATTGATCATCAATCTCTTATTCAAACACCTCCATGAAGATGGAGAATTTTAGGGGATCATCTACAAGATCAAATAATTGGAAACACATCTGATGGCATTAGAACAAGAATTTCTTTCAAAGATGACAACAACAACAACATGGCAATGATCTCTCAAATAGAATCAAAATTTATCAAAGAAGTTATAGTTGATGACTCATGAGGTTAAGCAAAGCAATAAGAACTTCGTCAATTGAGAAAAACCAAGTCTGGACTCTTGTTCCAAATCCTTAAACTGAATCCATCATTGGTACAAGATAGTTATTCAAAAACAAATTGGATGAAGAAGGTAAGGTAATTAGAAATAAAGCAAGACTTGTTGCTCAAGGTTACAATCAACAAAAAGATATTGACTATGATGAAATATTTCTTGCAAGGTTAGAAGCAATAAGAATCCTTCTTGCATATGCATCTCATAAACTTATTTAAGTTTTTCAAATGGATGTTAAACATCCTTTTTTAAATGAATTTTTAAATGAAGAAGTTTATGTTCATCAACCTCCTGATTTTGAAGATAAAAAGAAAACAAATCATATTTTTAAACTCTCCAAAGCCCTATATAGACATAAGCAAGCTCCTAGAGCTTGGTATAAAATGTTGATTTCATTCTTGATAAAAAATGGTTTTTTTAGAGAAAATATTAAATCGGATTTATTGATAGTTCAAATGTATGTTGATGATATTATCCTTAGTTCAACAAATGAAAAAATGTGTGGATTTTTTTTTAAATCTCATGCAAAGTAAAATTGAAATGAGCATGATAGGAGAATTAAAAAAATTTTTTTGCTTACAAATCAAGCAATAGGAAAATGAAATTTTTATTTGCCATGAAAATATATCAAAGATCTTCTAAAAAGATACAAAATGAATGAAGCCAAATTAATGGCAAGTCTCATGCATCCATCTTCAAATTTGAACAAAGTCGAAAAAGGAAAAACCATTTCTGAAAAATAATATAGAGGAATGGTTGGTTCTTTATTATATCTAACTGCCAATAGACCAGATATTGTTTTTGCAGTTGATTTATGTGCTAGATTTCAATCTTCACCTAGAATCTCATTTAACTGCAATAAAAAGAATTTTCAGATATCTTTGTTGGTACTACTGATCTTGGTCTTTGGTATAGAAAAGGTACAAATTTTGATCTTGCACCTTATTGTGATGTTGACTATGCTATGGACAAATTTGAACGAAAAAGCACAAGTGTGCATGCCAATTTCTTGGGGGAAGCACTCATAAGCTGATCATGCAAAAACAAAATACAATTGCCTTGTCTACAACTGAAGCTGAATGTGTATTAACTGCAAATTGTTGTTTAAAGTATTATGGATTAAAAATCAACTTGAAGACTTCTCTGTAAGTTATTCAATATTCCAATTTACTGTGATAACACTAGTGCAATTATTTTGTCAAAATATATCATTCAGTATATAAGATCAAAACACATTAAAATTAACCATCATTTCATTAGGGATCATATGAATAAAAAGGGTGTTGAATTAATTTTTGTCAATACATAAAATCAACTTGCTGACAAATTCACAAAAACCCTAGTGGAAGATTGTTTTGATTTTATTAAAGAAAATTAAATATCATGAAAAATCCAAACATTTGTTGATGCAAAACACTCTGGTTATTACGGAGAACGTTCTTCTTCTGTTAAATCACATGTTTTATTTCTCTCTCTACGAAACATTCCTCTTTTTTTTCATTTTGATTTTTTTAAAATAGGAGTTGTTTTTTTTTTTTTATATAAA
>JBBPBP010009777.1:14309754-14384791 GCA_037974735.1 Cicer chorassanicum | reverse complement strand
TTTTTTTTTTTTTTTTTTTTTTTTTTGTTTCTTTCAACTTCTTAAAACACTATTTCTTCTTCAAATTTTTTTCTCTAAAAAATAGTCTCATCCATGGTTGGAACAAAAACTTATGGGTAAAAAGCACCAACCAAATCCAAATCTCAAACACCATCTCCACTCGAATCATCATCTCCTCCTCCTCGCCCTACACCTCCAGATTCATCATCTTCAAATAAAACCTTTTTTGATTATCTCTCAACCTCATGATCATATATAACATTCTCCATGACCAAAAGTTAAACTTGTCTTGTATCATAATCCAAACCATGAAGTCTCCACCACCCATGACTATAAACGACTCCCCGTTTCCTATGACATGTTTCTCATCAAAGTCTTTAAGTACTTCAAATAACCTTTTAAGGGTGAGAAATCTATTTTTAAAATCTCTAGATTTACCTCCAAAAACAGCTCACACATGAAGAAAGAACCTTTTTTCCACAAGTTGTGAATGAAACTTCACCACCACAAGAAACTCGTTTTCCCACTCACGACTCAACAAAAAGGAAAGATCAGAAAAAAGAAATGTGTTAAACCCAAATGCTCAAAACTTCAATATGGAAAATTTCCCATAACGTTTTTTATTATGCTTTACATCAATCTAAAACAAGTCTTTTTGATCAGGAAATTCCAGTTGTTTTTGGAACTCGTACTCTAAGCTCTCTACAACATCCTATCTTATAAGGTCAACCATCCAGTCAAATCAATCATGGAAGGGTTTCACAAATGTCTCCTATCTTCATCTCTCCTCAAGTGACTTTGTCCTCTCTTTTTGGTATTAACAAGTATTTTGCTAGTCTTGCCTTTGATTCATCTACTCCCACTATTCCTCAACAAAATACTCAATCTATATATTGTTGTTCGATATATTGATACAACTTTTGCTACTTTTGAATTTTTTTTGCACTTGTTTTATTCCTTCTCATGATACACAAATTCCAGCTTCACAAAGTGCTTATGAAGATGTTCATCAATAAAAAAGGACAAATATCGAGAGGAATACCCCCAAGACAAGGAAGGACATCCCTAAGATCTTTACTGCTCTCCAACCATCATTGCAAGAGAAATCAATCAGGATAAAGAGAATGCAATCTAAACGGATTGGATGGTCAAGGAAACTACATCAAAGCTTGGTCTTAATCCACCTCCTTCCTTTCCAGAACTGCCCAAGCCCTCCATTCACTCCTCATCTGATGGTTCTACACCATCATGATCATAATGATTTTGCTTTGTGTTTATTTCCTCCGACTTCTTTTTGTTTTGACAAATGGGGAGAAAAATTAGATTTAGTTTTTGAGAAATATTTTTGAAAAACTCCTTATGTACTTCTCTGTCATAATGTTATGTTGTTATGTTGTTTATTACTTTTCTTTTTGAACCATATGTATGAATCATTTTGATGTTTGGATTAATGAAAATGATATTTTGTTTCAAAAATTATTGTTTGCATATGATAATGAATGGTAAAAAAATTTTTGGGGTGGGGGGGCTTTAAAACAAAAACATTTTGCTTGTTATCATGGTTAAATCAAAAACAAATTTCAAAATCTAGTTAATATGTTTGCCATCATAAAAAAAGGAGATTGTTCAGGCAAAATCCTTAATTATTATTTTGAAGATAATCAAACATTTAATTAAATTGTTAATTTTCATTCTGTTCATATTATCTATTAAAATGTGTTTTTGAGTGATTTATTTAAAGATAGGAAGTCAAACACAAACGCATCTTCATGGAAAAATAACGTGGTTTTTTGCAAAGCCATCAAGAAAGATTTGGTCATACTTGTTAGTGCAAAAGTGGTTTTGGTTACAATCCTCTAGTTACTTTTGACGATAACAAAAACAAACGAGTAAAGAACAATTATCCTCTAACTATATTTGCTAAGTGTGCAAATTAAGTTAGAAGACAAAGATTTATATTAATGACTATCTATTTTAAGATAGCATAAATTATGAGTAAGTTAGAGATAATAATTTGAGTGTTTCTAACACATAATATTATCACCTAGTAAAAAAGTAATTATGTTTACTAATAGAGCAAGTCATAATATAAAGATAAGAAGTATTGCATATGCATCTGACGATGTGCAGTTCGAGTCAAAGCGGTAAAGACAAAAAAAATACAAGTCAATGATTATTACTCTGAAGACAAAAGAAAATAGTGTTACAATGACTATCTGCCTCTGACTAAAACCATCTTAAGTCAATGTTTTGGTACAAGCTATATCCTCTTATGAACAAATAAAAGACAATCTAGTAAAAAAGTTTATAGTAATTTTGAAGAAGCTATTGAAATTGTATTTGACTCTAATAAATGCGCTCTGAAAGGTATATCTGGTGATTTTGTTAATGCAAGCAATGCTCTGATGAGTTTTGGCTTTGATAAGTGTATCAAGCATTTGATTACTCTGCCTTTGATAATAATAACAAGCAAGTGACCGCCTCTGATAAGTATGGCTTTGTTAGTATGGGATAACTTGTAAGTACAGATGTGCACCTAAGAGGGGGGTGTATTAGGTGTTTAGGAAATTTTCTTGTTTTTCAGCGATTTGGTGATCGATTTTTGTGCTTAAGAATAGTAAGTGATAAAAGTAAATGACAGTAATGTAATGAACACAGCTGTTACCCTAGTTCCCCTTATGACCAAGGGTACATCCAGTCCTCTTGCACACTACAAGAGATTTCTCCACTATTGTCAGAAAATGTACAAGTCCCACCCTAGGATCTCTGCTATAAACTACTAACAAAACTTCTAATATAGCACACCACTATCTTAGACAAGAATACTTTAAGAAAGTACAACTTTCTTTTACAAACAATGTGATTTGATAAGAATATAGGAATAAAAGAGAGGTATAATGATATCAATCCAATAATACTTCAAGTACTTTGAGAACCTTTGTCAAGGATATGAAAATGAAATGCAAGTACTTGAATTATGAGAAATAACATTGAGAAAAAATCAGAAAAAGTTGTTCAAAGTCTTTCAAGGTTTGTAGTAGGATTGTATGTCAATTAATCTGAAGTTATGGTGTATTTATACTCCATAAACATCTCTTCAGATTTGTGGCCATTGATCCAAGAGGTTTGATGAACAAATGCAATGATCTAGAGCCATTCCAGATCTAAAAAATTGCATTGCTTTCAGTTGTATTCGAATACATGATGTATGTATTCGAATACACCTCTTTATAACGTTCAACTTTATTCAAAATTTTCACCTTATATTCGAATACACCGTCATGTAGTCAAATACAGATTTGTTAATTTTGTCACAGACTTGCTGTTTGTATTCGACTACAGCAGGTCGTAGTCGAATACAGATGCGAAGCTTTTGCTACTGACTTAGCATCTGTATTCGAATACACTATGTTGTATTCAAATGCAACTTTGCATTTTGTCAAAAATATTAGTTTTAAGACTTTGTAAATATAATTTTGACTTTTGAAAATACTTTTTATGCATATGTAAAGATGAATGGTTCTCATGTATTTGAGCTATTGGTTGTATCATTTGAGCTATTGGTTGTATCATAATCGTTGGTCTTTTGTCTTCATCAAAAACATGTATTTTGCATAACTGTGTGAAGTATTTGATCGCCTGACTCTAATAAGTGTGACAAGCATTTGATCGTTTCGCAATGATAAAAAAGTCAACACTTAGATAGAAAGTTTACACTATGATAAGAAGTCTACGCTCCAATGTCCTTTAATCATCATAATGGACTTTTTCTCTGAATGAAGAAGTGCATGACATTCTACTAGCATTGTCACTGTAGAAAGCTATGCATGCCTTTGATCAAGCACAATGCCAACTTACATTTGACATGCCATTCTCACACTTATTCGTGTTACCTTCATATTCAAGGCAATAACATTATTGGTTGATCGAGAACGTTGTAGACAATAATACAAACATTTTTTTAATGTGATAAAATCATATCTGACACTTGGCAAGTGTGTCTAACTGTTATACTCAACTTTATCTGAGTTCAAAAGCTTCTCTTTATTTATAAAAGGAAGACTAAAGCAAGAGTTTCATTTGCAATCAATCTACACTTATACAATCAAACTTAAGTTTTGCAGCTCTTTTTTTATAACAAAAACCTTGGCTCTCTTTAATATATTTGTGGATCACTCTTCTCGAGTTTTTGTTTTTATCAGTCTCAAACAAGAACTGAGACACCTTAGATCCCAAACACTTTTTTTTATCATACACATCATTTTGTATCTCTTAGATTAGATTGAGTGTGTTATAAAAATCTTTTTTAGACTAAAAAGTGACTATAGAAATTCCTTTCAAGGTAGAAAGGTGAATGTTGTAATTGATTAAGGTGTGATCAATAAAGATAGTGCTAAGTAGAACGTTTTGGTGTTGAACACATAACTGAAAAATCTCACAGATTGTGAGGACTGGACGTAGCCTAACTTGCGTGATCCAAAATACATCTTTGTGTGATCTTGTTATATCTTCTCTATAATTATCTTGCACTAACTAATCACGTTTCACTTGCTTATAAATTGAAATGTCTTATTTAAACTAACAAATTCCAAACATTATGGAGATTAATTTTATTTCAACCAAGATTGTTCTTGAGTTAATTAAAATTAAACGCAAAATTTAAAAATTTAAAAAAGAATCACAATTCAAACCCTTTTTTTTGTGATTGATACTGCTACTTCAGATATTTTCTAATAGCTTCCATCCATGCCAAAAACTTAGTTCTTTGGTTTATTCACCACTTCATCAATTGGATTATTATCATCAAATACAACACATTGTTGTTTTTCCAATTGAAATGGCAAACGTTCAACTAAAGGTTCCCTGTAGTTAATATCAAAACTAAAAATCCTCTATGATGACAAATATCTACAATCACAGTGCATCTGATTCTTAATTGGATGTGGCGGCACTACTATAGAAACTATTGGAAGACGAACATTTCCTGTATTGACATATTCAAGAGCTAATATCTATTGTGTGGTACCACAAACTTGTTATCTGCAAATGATTCTCCCTTTTTTTTATATAAATTTCCCATCATCTATTCTTCTATAGATTGGATATCCATTTGCATCACATGGACCGTGAATCATAAGCAATGACACAATTTGAAATAATTATGAAATAATTGTGGATCAAAATCCTTATTAGGAATCTCAATTCAGGATACATAAACACCAAGATGTGAGCATGTAGCTGTCCAAATTTATTAAATTCAATTGTGAATATCACTGGAAATGAAAATGAAAAAATACATTAATATATATATATATATAACACAATAGGTAGATTGTACCTTGAACCATCACATCCTCTCTAGCCTTGAATCTGCAACTTTAATGTTGGAACATTTTCTTCAATCATTTTTTGACAAACCATCCGATATTGTTGGCAATATGGATTACAATCATCAACAATATCTTTTATAACTTTGATCATAGACACTTTAAGTAACGACTCATTGTCTTCCATCCTAAATATAAAATAAGTTGATGTCACTTAATTATATTAAACCAATTAACTGCTTAGCATAAATAAATATTATTACTGAAAACTTATAACTAATATGAAAAAAATGTTATAATAAGAGATTGTAAAGTTAAAATTATAACAATAAATTTAAAATAAATATTGAAATATATACCTCACAACTTGCATGTACGAGCTGGTGATAGTTTTCAAACTACAAGGAAAAAAAAAATCTTTGCGACAGATAAAAAGATTGTTTGCGACGGTTGTAACTGCCGCAATGTGGTGTCCTAGATTTGTGAGTCGCGAGACCACTTTGCGACGGTTCAAAAAACCGTCGTTCCAACCGTCTCTAAGCAAATTTAACGACATTTCTGACCGATGTTAAATGCATCTTCATTTTTTGTTTCTAGGTGTTTTGCGATTGTTGGAAACTGTCTCTATGTACTTTTTGCGACAGTTCAAACCGTCGTAAACTTGTGTTTTTATTTTTTTAATAACTATTTTTGTTATATTTTTCATTAATTTTATTTTTATTGTTTATTAACTAACTACTCAATTAAAATGAAAAATACTCGTAAATATCATTGATATTATTAAATTACACAAACATTTAATTATAAATGACCAAATCTCATTCATATAATGTATTCAAAAGTAACAACAGTCATACATCGAACTTATTTAAAACAATAAACGAAGTAGTTTAAATATTTAAAAATCAAAACATTAGTGAAGTGGCTGAACATACAAAACAACTACACCTAACTAAGAAGTTCACATAAACATCTAAATAGTCTCTAGTGATGTTGCTTCGTTATCCTTAGGTCAGTAGCTAGACTCAAAGGAAAGTTTTTCATCTCTTGGTGTTTGTAAGTCTTTTGCCATGAAAAAACATATAAGAATATACATTAAACTCAAATTCAACTCACTTTTTCATACATACTCAAGACCTTAATATTAAAGTCAAACTAATTAAATTTAATCAAGATTAATCACTCAAAATCAAAACATGCAAATATCAAACTAGTTCACCGATTTGATAGTAGTAGAGGATGTATGATTTATTTACAACAATATATATATACACATGACTATGATTTAATTACATTAATATATATAAAACAAGACATTACCTGATTCTTAAACCTTCATTATCAACTGAAAAACTGCAGTAACATAAAAACAGTAAAAAGACATTATTTCTTTATAAATAGCAGAAAAACAGCAAGGTAAAAAGAACACCAGCATAAAAATAACAGTAAAAAAAACAGCACCAGCAGCATAACAAAGTTGACAACTTTGTTAGTTCAGTGTTAAAAATAACAAAGTTGAAAAATTGACAACAAAAAGAAATAGTAGCAACATTACCTCATTTAATTTACCTCATTCAAATATTTATTGTTACTGTTATTTTTATGCTGGTGTTCTTTTTACCTTGCTGTTTTTCACAAAGTAGTTGAATTAAATTTAGTAATTGAATACAACTTACCTCATTCAAATATTTATTGTGAAATTTAGTTTTATACTTCTATATATTTCATCCCTAAAATTTAGTTTTATACTTCTCTGTATTTCATCAGGTGAGGAAATAGAACTAAGATATATTAATTAGTTGGCTCAAGACAACCGTGTCACTATATGTTTTTGGAATATAAATGTGAGATAAATCACCAACCCGTTATTTCATAAAAGCAACATAGTATATTATTTAAGAGTGACACTTAAAATGGAACATACTTGGATTTAAGCATACTATTATCTGAATGCACAAGGAGTGAAACTTAAAACTGACTTCAAGTTTTTCACAATATTTAACCACAAATATTACTCATTTTGCAGCATTCTCAATTCATTCCACAACAGTCCTCCAAAATGTCTAATCTTTATGACTTATCATGCTAACAAAAAACAATTTCATAGGAGCAATTTAAGCACAAAACAAATCACTCATCATGCTAACAACATAGGAAGAAAGTTAAACAACTCAACAAAGAACGATTTCAGCACTGACATAATTTAAGTATACTATCTCTACGTAGAATTGCACATTCATTTTCTCTCTCAGATCTCAATTCTTCACTTTGTTAATCTCGTTGTTGGGAAAATTTAAAGAAACCAACAAACTTTGTTAATTTGATCTATTTTTACTCTTTTTAATTGCTTCTCATCATCATTTTTCTTATACTTTTGTCTCGACTTTTTCATAATGGAACATGAGAAATATGGTATTCAACATTCCAGTAATGAAGAGTTGCATTATTTATTTTTCTTTTAACTAACTTTAAAGAACCATGATACTCTAGAAGTATATGTTATCAGATGATAATCTCAGAGAAATGCTTTAAATGGATCAATTATAACTTACAGTTTGATGACATGATCTTGAGTATCGATGCACGAAACTCCATTCCAATCACAAGGATCTGAGTGAAGAGTATTCCAATTGGACAAAACCATATGTAGATCTTCATACATAGCTTCTTTGAAGATTTTAAGAGCCCAAATTGTGCATAAAAAAAATCTAAAATTATATTCTTTGAAGTTTTAGCTTCATTTGAGGCCAACAAGGTAGAAGCCACAAAAGAGAGCATAGAAACCAAACCTTATCAAAAGCCAAAAGATGCAACTTATTCTCCTCACTCTCCATCTTTTTCAAAAATAGTATAGTAGCAAAAACAAAAAGAACTTATTAGAAGTAACATAAACATCATATAACATGAAACATCTTATTAGGCTCATTTTATGATAATTATAATTGATCTACAACCTCTAAGGGATTTAAGTTCAGATACCATAAGTGAGAGAAGGAACATGGAACGGGGGTTTGTGAATATAGAAATACGGGAGACAGATTGAAGCAAAGCGCATTGTTACAAAAAAGTGTTGCGGCGGTCGACAAAAACCAACGCAAGAACCGTTGTAAAACTTAACTGAGGGCATTTTTGAGTTAATTGTCGCAAACTAAGTGTCGCAATATTCAAAATTTCTTGTAGGACCAAATATCCGATCTGGTGATAGTTTTCACCATTCATGATAAACATTGGAGGTGCACGTCCATTGTTTATTTTTCCATGAATTTTTTCACCCATAGATGTGAAAGCAAACATACTATTGAATTATCTTATGTTCTCAAGAAATTAATATTTTGCTTCTTTTATCATGTTTGTGAAACACTTCATGCAAAGGTTGTGGTAGTTTTAAGTATTTGGAAAGTGTAATTCTACCTTGGGAACAACACATTGAAAATTTTGGTTTCTAATAGAACTTGTTGCTACATGGTTTCAGATTTAGCATCATAGGCGGCCAAATGTCATGAGTGACGTACCTTAATAGAAGATCTCATGAGTTATTTTCAGCCTCCACAGATCTGTTATCGGTCATCTGATACTCTTAGTAGCAGCTCACAGCATACTTATTCAGAACATCTCTAACAGTATTGCTGGAACTGTAGTAGTTATACAGATCATCAACAAGTCCATTAAGAATATAATTCTTATCATTATTCTCTCATGGGTTAATTCTCTAGCTTTCTTATCTTTTTCTATTTGCTTCAAGCTGAAACAATTTATTGAAATCAGAGGCAACAGAACCAAATCCAGTAATCTCTTCGATTGACATGGCAAAAAGAAACGTCTTAAAATTGTTGTTTTTGAGTTTCGGAAAATTGTTTAAAAATCGCAATTTATGTCATCGAAGATATTACTAGGTTGAGTCGCGGACTAGATCGCTCTCTTTAAGACGTTTCGCGGCACTGCCCAAATTGTGCAAGGCAGACTATCAACCACGAAGTCCCCAGGATAAAACAGCCCAGATTCACTATATCGGAGTTCCACTACATCGTAGAAACCGTTCTAGAATTACACCCTCAATATAGCGGTTAAGCCACTCTTAATATGATATTTAAAGTCACTCGCAATATGGTACTATGACCACTCTTAAATCAAATGGACTACGGCACAAAAAAACCGCTCTAAAAGACTACGACACAAAAATCGCTCTAAAAGACTACGGCACAAAAACCGCTCTAAAATACTACGGCACAAACACCGTTCATGGTGGTATTTAGACCACTAAAAATCGATGGAACTACAACATAACAACCGCTCTAAAAACGAACGGACTACGGCATAACAACCGCTTTAAAAAACAAAGGGCGGCATAAAAATCGCTCCAAAAACGAAGGGACTACGGCATAACAACCGCTCTAAAAATCAAAGGGATTGCGGCATAACAACCGCTCTAAAATATCTAAGGGACAGAAAGAAAGGGGAGAAGTGGCTCGAAAATTAGGCGAGCAGAATAAAAAAGAAAGAAAAGAGAAAGTCAGGAAATGCATCCAACTTTGATGTGCTTTTCACAATAGTTTGAAACTCATTATATAGTGATGGAAGCAAACTCACACATTATTTCTAATCAATGTGGGACTTTAGCATATTAAGAGTAGAAAACTACTCAAAATAGGTGAATTTTCCAATGTGGGACTTCAAAAAAATTTCTTTCCAATGCGGGACTTGAATTTTAAAAAACATATTTTTTTTCCACTTGAATTTACAAAAACAAATTTTTTCGAATGTGGGACTTCAACAAATTTTTTAAATTCACACAATAACATATTCTATGTTCCAACACTAATAGAACTTGTTGCTACATGGTTTCAGATTTAGCATCATAGGCGGCCAAATGGCATAAAATGTCTTAAAAAGTATCTATCTTGGGCCAATAAATTTGTAATCATTTCACAGTCGCCTTAATGATGACAGTTAGATGGTCTTATGGTTCCATTTCATATATAAAAAAGGTTTGGGCTGTAAGCCAAACTGTATTTTGAAAATTGTACCCTTTATTGTACCTATACCCCCACAAATTTTTAAAAATGTCAAATTTACCCTTAATTTTTTTTTACTATTTTACCAACTCAAATTTATTTTTTTTACCATTCAAAGATTTCCGGACAAAGCAATTGAAGTTTTTCGGAAATTTTCGGAAAACTTTTTGAAAGATTTCCGGTACAGAAGTTTACAAAGGTGTTTATCATAAATCTTTTTAAAATTTTTCCGGGGTGAAAATATATATTGCCGGAAATCTTTTAAAAGTTTTCTAGTACAAAAGGTTGAAAATTAATATTACCGAAAAACTTTTTTCACAAGTTTTCCGAAAAGTTTTCTGGTACACACCTATTTTTTTTTAATTATATAAATTTTAACAAATATGGAAACCGCATTGATACTACCAACATTTTTGACACAGATCAGGTATGAATAATTATAATTAATATTAATATTAATATTATAAAAATATATTATTGCGATTAATTATAATTTATTTTATATTATATTTCAGATATTTGATACACGGGAAGCTGTTGTGAATTGAGCTATGGAAATTGGTATAAAAAACAAAGTGACCGTTATCATTACTAGATCAGATAAAGAGATAGGAGAGAGAGGGAGGTGGAATAAATTAATATTAGGTTGTGACAAATGAGGAAAATACAAACATGTTGGTAATTTAACTCGAAGTTCAACAAAAATGTGTGGTTGTTCTTTCAAGCTTATATCAAAACCATTAAAAGATGGTTTCGGATGGACAGTTAAAGTATTTTGTGGAGTTTACAACTATGAATTACCTAATATTTTGGAGGGACATGCATTTGTTGGACGTTTAGATGAAGAAGACAAAAAACATGTTCATGACTTAATAAAATATAATGTTGCACCGAGGCACATATTACTCTCCTTGGAAGACCGAGATACGAATAATGTTACTCAGATCTCACAAATATATAAACAAAGGAGTATGATACGATAGCACGTGAGAGGTCATAGGACAGAGATGCAACATTTATTCAAGTTAATTGAAGATACAAAATATGTGTGTTGGAATAGAAAGCGAGAAGACTCGGATGTTATGAGAGATATTTTTTGGGCCCATCCAGCATGTTGATTATTGACAACACCTACAAAACCAATAAATACAGAATGCCATTACTTGAAATTGTTGGTATGACATCAACATAGATGACATTTGTAGTTGGATTTGCATATTTGGAATATGAGCATGAAGAAAACTTTTGTTGGACATTAGAGAGGTTAAGAGAACTGTTTGTTATACAAAACAAATTTTCTCACGTAATTGTGACAGACAAAGATCTTGCTTTAATTAAAGAAGTAGGTATTGTATTTCCACATGTTGTTAATTTGCTTTGTCGATTTCATATCGACAAAAATGTTGGAACAAAATGTCTTAAATGATAGACAAGAGTTAGTATTGAATATGTGGAAAGACATTATGTATTGCAGTGATGAAAAAAAGCATATCATGCACTTGCACATGTTTGAGCAATCATGTGTCGATAATAAAGTGTATGTTGATTATGTGAAAGAAACTTGGTTGACTCCTCATAAGCAAAAGTTTTTTGAAGCATGGACAAATCGAGTGATGCATTTGGGGAACACAATGACTAACAGGTATGTCATGTCACTACAAAACTTTGGATTTGTTATTTTACTATATATTGTTGGATTGCTACATGGTGACAATTTACATGTAATGATAGGGTTGAGTCAGCTCATTAGAAACTGAAGTTAATGTTGGAACACAACATGGGTGACATGTGTAAATGTTGGGAGGCTATGAACAACATGATAAGGTTGCAACTTAAAAAAATCAGGGGCTCGTTTCAGAAAAGTTTCAATGATAAAGCGCATGAACACAACAATCCATTTTATCAGAGTTTGAATACATTCGTATCAAGAGAAGCTCAAAGATGCATTGTTGAAGAATACGAGAAAGTTGAGTGGGTGGGTACCGAAAAATTTGTATGTGGGTGCTCTCACAGAAGAACATACGGGTTACCTTGGCTTGTGAATTGACACAATATAAATTGATGGGCGAATCAATTCCTCTAGATGTTGTGCATATTCAATGGAGTAAATTAAGCATGGAATGTGAACTCACCAAAGGTGGTATTTGTTGAATGTGGGGGTGGTGGAATATGTTGAATGTATCAAAATTGTCTCAAACACCTCTCATGCAAATATGTCACTACAGTGGTGCATAATCGGAGGTGATCAGTGTATAACATTATATCATCGAAGGAAATGACATCCCAATGATTCTCCCACGGTCTCCATATGACGTCAGCAAGTGTCGGTGCATCAATCATCTGTATGTGCTCAGGGATTTTGTGTTTGCCTTGTTTATAACTTCATCTATTAATTCTGGCAATGCACTCAACGTCAGCACCGTGGTCACCTCTTTTACAAATATGTGGAAAATATTCGTATATCCAACACTGTTGCAAATAAAAATAAATAAATTAATGATAAACATAAAAATTAATAAATAAAAATCATAACAATTAATAATAATTATAAATATTAAATACCTGTAGCAGAGACATATATCCACCTAACTGTTTGATGTCATAACAACTAGCATCTGAGAGGTAGTCATAAAGGACTACGAGTGCAGCAATACCCCAAGCGTATCTACTTGTACCTTCCAAATCTCTACATAAGGGAAGGTATTTCACATCAATTAATGTATGACTTTTATCTGCGAAAATAGTACTCCCTACCAGATTCAGCAAATAAGCTATAGCAGCACAATCAAATCGCTCTACTGCACACTGTCTTTTGAAAACCTCTTTCAACCAATCTAACATGTAGTGTGCACCCCTTGTTT
Organism: Cicer chorassanicum; assembly: GCA_037974735.1. NCBI lineage: Eukaryota > Viridiplantae > Streptophyta > Magnoliopsida > Fabales > Fabaceae > Cicer > Cicer chorassanicum. Next base: position 14,371,591 of record JBBPBP010009777.1, on the reverse strand, counting down.
TTTTGGTTTCCTCCCATATCTCTTTAGGAGGCCCCCCTAATAAATTTATGGCAAGATTACATGTCATTACTCTATCTAGGTCGGGTGGTGGATTGTAGAACTCACCCCTAATATGAATGCATAACAGATTGACATCATCATCCAAAGTAATCGTCATTTCACCAAATGGCATGTGAAATGACGAGGTCTCTGAGTGCCATCTTTCCACAAATGCAAAAATCAAGTTGTTGTCAATCAGCTTCAAACTACGCCGTTGTAGTGGGGCTAATCCAGACAAATTCACCCACGTCTCTATAATTCGCAGGAAAACTTGTGGAGTAAATTGTTGCAATTTCTTTCCATGAGAAACTACTTTCAGCATTGGTCGCTCCTGCATACAAATAAAATATATGACATTAAAATTAAATATAAAACAAAAATAATAATTAATTTAAATATTTTTAATGCACCATAAAAAATAATTAATTTAACTTACTTGACCAAACCACAGCCTTCCAGAAACATGATATTGATATTGTGTAAGGACAAACAAATTATATGGTCCTCCAAGATACCGTGTCAGCTCACCCTCCTACTGTACAGGTCCTTCCTGTTGTACATGTCCCTCTTGCATATGCTCCTCGTGTACTACAATATTCTCCTCCTTCTCATGTCCCACAGCCTTCTCCTGCTCCTCAGGTATAGCAATATCAGCCTCCGGGATAGATAGATATATGACCCTGCTCTCCCTCGTCATCATCTTCCACTACAATTTCCTATATCGGCAAACTGAAATGATGGATGAGTGAAAAATTGCAATTTTTAATATTTATATTAGGGCATATATGTCATTTCATTCAACTTGTGAAGGGTGCAAGGTATAATTTTCCAGTATTTTTATGTAGCCTAGTTTTTTGTGTTTTCATTTCTTTCTTTTTGATAGGTCCAACACTTTTTTTTTAATCTTAATCCAATCCTTTTATTTTTTTTTTTAAATATTAAATTTATTCATCTTCTAATAAATATCAACTCTTATAAAAAAATAAACAATTTTTTATTATTAAAGATTAACTATATGTGATATCCTTTTAATTTATGAGTTGTCCGAATATAAGTTGTACAACATGATAATTCTAAAATTCATTTTTTTGAAACCCCCCTTTCTTTTTAAAAATAATAATAATAATAATAATAATAATAATAATAATTCAATAATAATATTAATATTATAAAATTATTAAAACCTACACCAACTCCACTTTCTCTTTCTTTTTTCCGATCTCACTTTTTCCTCCTTCTTCTTCTCCTCTTTCTTCTCTCCCTCTCGGCCAAGCCCCTCCCCCATTTTTTTTTGGCTTTTTTTTATTCTCTTATTTCCTTCTCCTCGCTTCTTAACTCCACAATACTTAAACCCTTAACCCTCAGAAGTTTTAGATACTTCTTATTCTCTTATCATTATTTTTTTCTCGTTTTCTATGTTAAAGTGTTTATTTAAAATTTAGGAAACACAACCTTTGAAGTTTATCTCGATTTCGTCGTTTATTTATTTTATCGGTATTTGTTATATAATATGATAATTGTTTGAATTATTTATGAGTTATAAAGTATCTAAATATTGAATTATTATGTGATTTAATATGTTTTCAGTGAAATACGACGAAATAAGAAATGATTTTAAGCGTGTTTTTGAAGTCGTTGTTATAATTATGAAAACGTTACTGGCGTTAGGTGCACATAGTTATCTCGTTTTGATTAGGCAGAGTTACCCGTTAGATGGAGCCGCCCCTATGAGAAATGTCATCTGTAGGAGGAGAGGGCTATCAACGAGATGTAAGCTCCCTAATTGATGCGTGATAATGCGTTGCGGGATTGAGAGGAGAGGGCTATCCGTAAGATGGAGCCACCCCTAAGGGAAAGGCCACCCTTATGAGGCAAAGGCTATCAATGAGATGAAGCCACCTCTTGGTTCTCAAAAAAATTATTATTTTTACTTGTTTGATTTTCTATGATAATTTTAATAATATTCATTTTGATTTCGCTTCGCTATTAATTGGATTTTTTTTTTATTTCTATCTGAACGGCTAAACTATAAATTTAATAATTTTATTATGTGTATACCATAATCGTCTCAAGGTTGTAAAATAGTTATTCGTGCTTTTTTGTGTTTTCCTTCTAGTTGATGGTGATTGTTGTCTCCTCACTAAGTCTTTGTGACTTACTCATTCATGTTGTTTATTTTTTTTAGATTCAAAGGCAGCTGAGTAGCAAGCTGATAGTAGGCTCAAGTCTCGGTCGTATTTTTTTTTGGTAGGCCTCTTTGATCGAGGACTATTTTTTTGTAGAGTCTGTTGAGTCATATGTATTTTGCAGCTATTGGAGTTTAGCTAGTCTTTTGAGATATGTATTAAACAATTAGGTTATGCTATTTGAGTTTGGCTGAATTTGAAGTTTAAACTGGGATTTGTAAATTTGGAAATGTTGAAGTTACAAAGGTTACTCTGTCGAAATTTCGTGAAAAATTATATATATATGTTTTCTTTGAAATGATTATTCAGAACTATTTATTTGGTAAACTGATAAGTCAGTAAGTAGCCTTGCCAGGCTAGCAGTATAGATTGTGTTCCGGTCACGGCGTTGAGTTTCGGGTCATGACAAAGTTGGTATCAGAGCTCGGTCGTAGGTCCTAATAGCTGCAAACATAGGGTGATAATAGATTCTTTTCAGTAAATTGTGCACCCGGGCACAACTTACTTACAAGGGCTATTAGCACTCTATGAGAGTCTCATCTGTTGTCTAAATCTGTGTTTAAATTCATCATCAATATCTTTCCACATTTTCTTGTCGTCTTGCTCAATTTTTGATCAATGTTCTTTGATTAGGTGAGAATGCCACCCAAGACTAAGAATCCTACTATAAGGGAAATTGTTGATGAGTCAATTGCCCAAGCCCAAGGCGCTCGTCAACGAGGTCGTGCTCAAAATAGGCGTAAAGCTAATGTTGGCGGACGTGGCTGGTTTGCAGGGATTACAGCAGGTTGTGCAACAACTTGTTGGGGTTGTCATCGGACAACAACAGGAGGGTGATCAAAGACATGAAAATCCCAGTGGTCAACAAGAGGTTAGACAAGTTGAGCATCAGACGACTGCAGCAACAAGGGGTATTGAAGTTACTTTACCAGACTTCATGAAGCTTAAACCCCCTACTTTTTCTGGGTCTAGTGCGATTGAGGACCCACAACAATTCATTGATAGTCTAGAGCGGCTTTGGAGAGCATTGGGTTGTTCTGAGGTAAGAGCAGTGGAATTGACATCCTTTCAGCTAATAGGTGTGGCCCGAGATTGGTTTGATATAGTGTCACGTGCTATACAAGTGGGGTCACCTCCGTTAGCATGGAGAGAGTTCTCTCAGTTGTTTATGGCTCGTTTTCTTCTGGAGAGTGTTAGAGATGGATTAGCTCATGAGTTTGAGCGATTGGAGCAAATAGAGGGTATGACAATTTCATAGTACAGTGCTCGGTTTACACAGCTCTCTAGATACGCTCCTTACCCTATCACTGAGGAAATGCGTGTCAAAAGGTTCATCAGAGGATTGAGGGATTACTTACTTAGATTTTTGGTTGGGTCGAATTGTTCTACTTTTGCTAAGATTTTGAGTTTAACACTTCAGATTGAGCAACGAAAGAAGGAAAACGGAGATAATAGACAAGATTCACGGAAGAAACAAAGGGTTGAAGGATCCTACAGTAACTATCCGAATCGCGGTGGTGGATCTATGTTTGGTTATCAGAGGCAACAAAGACTCATGTCTCAAAGAGGTGGTCATAGCGGGTAATCTTCTGGGACATTGCAGAGCCGTACATCAGATTCTGGGGCAGCATCATAATCCACTTTCCCTCAGAGACATTCCGGTGTTTCAGCTACACGGTGTTCTATTTGTGGTAGGTTTCACTTTGGAAATTGTTCTAGAGATGGTAAGGTGTGCTATCAATGAGGCCAAGTAGGTCACATCAGAAGGGATTGTCATGTAGACACGACACGTCTATCCTCTAGTTATGCATCGGCCCCAATAGCTTTGGCATCTTCTCAGACTCATTCTGCATTTATGCGACAAAGTGGAAATTCTTATGTCAGAGGTTCAGGTACATCTCAGCAGGGAGGTAGAGGATTTGGTGGTAGAGGTCAGATACCAGCAGGAAGATGTCAGGCTCGAGTGTTTGCTTTGACTCGTCAGGATGCTCAGACATCCAATGCAGTAGTTACAGGTATACTTTCTATTTGTTCGAGAGATGCTTATGTTTTGTTTGATCCTGGAGCTACTCATTCTTTTGTATCCTCGTGGTTTGCTACTCGACTTGGTAAATGTTCATCTTCTTTAGGAGAGGCTTTAGTTGTAGCTACACCTGTTGGAGGAAATTTGATTGCTAAGTCGGTGTATCGTTCTTGTGATATAACTATTGAGGGCAAGGTGTTGCCAATAGATTTTGTAGTTATTGACTTGGTAGATTTTGATGTGATTTTGGGTATGGATTGGTTGGCTTTGCACCATGCCACTTTAGATTGTCATAACAAAGTGGTGAAATTTGAGATACCGGGGCAATCAGTATTCTCGTTTCAAGGAGAACGTTGTTGGGTACCACGTAACCAAATCTCAGCCTTGAGAGCTAACAAGTTAATGAGAAGAGGTTGTCAAGCGTACTTAGTCTTGGTAAGGGATACACAAGTGGCTGAGGAGGAGTTGGAAAAAATTCCAATAGCATGTGAGTTTCCAGATGCTTTTCCTGAAGAACTTCCTGGGTTGCCACCTGATAGGGAGATTGAGTTCTCTATAGACTTGATTCCAAACACTCATCCTATATCCATACCTCCTTATCGTATGGCCCCAGCAGAACTTAAGGAGTTAAAGGAGCAACTTCAAGATCTTCTTGACAAAGGTTTTATTCGCCCAAGTTCTTCTCCTTGGGGAGCACCAGTTTTATTTGTAAAGAAGAAAGATGGAACCATGCGGTTATGTGTGGACTATAGGCAGTTGAATAAAGTAACCATAAAGAATAAATACCCTTTGTCACACATTGATGAATTGTTTGACCAACTTCAAGGAGCTCAATGTTTTTCTAAGATTGATTTGCGGTCAGGGTATCACCATTTGAAGATTAAGAAGGATGATATAGCGAAGACAACTTTCCGCACGCGTCTTTTGTGCTTACCATTTGAAGATTAAGAAGGATGATATCACCATTTATGAATTCCTGGTTATGTCTTTTGTGCTTACTAATGCCCCGACAACTTTTATGGATTTGATGAATCGCTTTTTTAAACCATTCTTGGATCAATTCGTGATTGTGTTTATTGATGATATCCTTGTTTATTCCAAGAGTAAAGAAGAACACGAGCAACATTTATGATTGGTTTTGCAAACTTTACGAGATAAACAGTTATATGCCAAATTCTCTAAATGTCCGTTTTGGTTGGATAGTGTGACATTTTTAGGTCATGTTGTGTCTAAGAATGGAATAAGTGTTGATCCAAGTAAGGTGGAAGCAGTGCAGAATTGGCCCAGACCTACCACAGTAAAAGAGATTCGGAGTTTTCTTGGTTTAGCTGGTTATTATCGACGTTTTGTGAAGAATTTCTCAAAAATTGCATCTTCGTTGACTAGGTTGACCCAGAAGGGAGTTGAGTTCCAATGGACTGATGCATGTGAGGAAAGCTTTCAAAAATTAAAGGAGTACTTGACGTCAGCACCTATTTTGGCATTACCCATAGGTGATGAAAGCTATGCAGTTTATTGTGATGCTTCTAGAGTTGGTCTCAGTTGTGTACTTATGCAACAAGGTAAGGTTATCGCTTATGCATCTAGACAACTCAAGAGGCACGAGGTAAACTATCCTACACATGATTTGGAAATGGCTGCAGTAATTTTCGCTCTTAAGATTTGGAGGCACTGTCTATATGGTGAAACTTGTGAAATTTATACTGATCACAAAAGTCTTAAATATATCTTTCAACAACAAGATTTAAATTTAAGACAGAGAAGATGGATGGAACTCTTGAAAGATTATGATTGCACAATCTTATACCACCCAGGAAAGGCAAATGTTGTTGCAGATGCTTTGAGTAGGAAATCCATGGGTAGTCTCGCTCATATAACAGAAGTAAAAAGGCCAATAGTTAGAGAATTTCAAGAAACTGTTGACAGTGGAATTCAATTTGAACTTGATCATTCGAGGCTATTTTTAGCCCATGTACAAATTCGTCCAACCATAGTTGATGATATCAAAGAAGCTCAAAGTCAAGACCCATACTTGGTGAATATGGTAAATAATGTTCAGAATGGTAAAATTTCAGACTTTTCGGTTGATTCTGATGGTGTGCTGAGGTTGAAGTCTCGATTATGTGTTCCAAATGTTGGTGGCTTGAGAAGGAAAAATTTAGAGGAAGCTCATCATTCTTCTTATACTATTCACCCAGGTTCTAATAAGATGTATCAAGACATGAGAGAGTTGTATTGGTGGGAAGGGATGAAGAGAGACGTCACATATTTTGTCTCTAAGTGCTTAGTGTGTCAACAAGTAAAGGCTAAGCACCAAAAGCCTGCGGGGTTACTGCAAACTGTGGAAATACCTAAATGGAAGTGGGAAGGCATCGCTATGGATTTTGTCATAGGATTACCACGAACCCAAAAGGGTTATGACTCGGAGTGGGTGATTATAGATCGGTTGACCAAATCTGCACATTTCTTGCCTGTGAAGACTACTTATACTGCATCTCAATATGCCAAACTTTATTTAGATGAAATTGTATCTTTGCATGGTGTACCGGTGTTTATTATTTCTGACCGTGGGGCTCAATTTACTGCTCAATTTTGGAAGTCGTTTCAAACTTTATTAGGAACTCGTTTGAAGCTTAGCACGACTTTTCATCCTCAGACAAATGGCCAGTCTGAAAGGACTATACAGATATTGGAAGATATGCTTCGTGCTTGTGTTCTCGATCTTGGGGGTAGTTGGGATCAACATTTGCCCTTGATGGAATTTGCATACAATAATAGTTATCAATCTAGTATTCAGATGGCTCTGTATGAGGCTTTGTACGAAAGACGGTGTAGGTCTCCGATAGGATGGTTTGAAGTTGGTGAAGGCAAACTAGTCGGTCCAAAGTTGATTCAAGATACCATTGAAAAGGTTAAATTGATTCGGGATCGCTTAGTGACAGCTCAAAGTAGACAAAAATCTTATTCTGATAAGAGACGTTGTCCCTTGGAGTTTGCAGTGGGAGAACACGTATTCCTACGAGTTTCACCAATGAAAGGAGTTTTGCGGTTTGGTAAAAAGGGAAAACTAAGTCCAAGGTTCATTGGACCATTTGAAATTTTAGAGAGAGTCGAACCGGTAGCGTATCGCTTGGCACTTCCACCGGATCTCTCGGGAGTTCATCCGGTCTTTCATATTTCGATGCTTCGGAAGTATCTTCATGACCCTTCTCATGTGACTAATCATGAAGACGTGCAGTTAGATGAGAGTCTATCATACGCTGAACATCTGGTAGCTATACTAGATCACCAAGTGAGACGTTTACGCTCAAAGGATATCGTTTCAGTAAAGGTTCTTTGGCGTGGTCCATCCGGTGAAGAAACTACGTGGGAACCCGAGGAAGTCATCCGTGCAAAGTACCCACACTTATGTTGAAATCAAGGTCAGTAGTATTTAATAAATGAAAAGTCAAATAAATTCGAGGACGGATTTTTATAAGGGGAGGAGATTGAAACGCCCCCATTCTTTTTTTAAAAAAAATAAATAATAATTCAATAATAATATTAATATTATTAAATTATTAAAACCCACACCAACCCCACTTTCTCTTTCTTTTTTCCCATCTCACTTTTTTCTCCTTCTTCTTCTCCTCTTTCTTCTCTCCCTCTCCCATTTTTTTTTTGGCTTTTTTTTCTCTTCTTTCCTTCTCCTTGCTTCTTATCTCCACAATACTTAAACCCTTAACCCTCAGAAGGAATTTAATATCCCCAAGAGTATAATTTCTCATACTCCTACAATTTCTCTTGGTTAGGATTTTGGGTTAGGGTTTGTGCTCTAAGGAAGGAGAAGAGTACCCATCTCTTGAGAGTTGTTTATTGAGACTCTTTGAGGTAAATACACAACCCTTATGCTATTAATAAATCTCTAGGAAATGTAGTTTTGGTTAAAAATCTTATTTTCGTGCTTAGAGTAGATTTAATGAATTTTTATGGTTTCTTAGAGTTAGCTAAACTTTAGAATAATTCTTCTAAAGTCTTGAGAATATTTTTGATACTCAGATTTGTCAGCTGAGGTCCTGCCGGCTACTTTGGGAGTTGTTGGAGAACAAACTTAGGGGATTCTCCATAGTTGTGAGTTGACGACGGTCATCGTCATTTATTTTTATAATGCTATAATTATTTTTTTCTCGTTTTCTATGTTAAAGTGTTTATTTAAAATTAAGGAAACACAACCTTTGAAATTTATCTCGATTTCATCATTTATTTATTTTATTGGTCTTTGTTATATAATATGATAATTGTTTGAATTATTTATGAGTTATAAAGTATTTAAATATTGAATTATTATGCGATTGAATATGTTTTCCGTGAAATACGACGAAATAAGAAATGATTTTAAGCGTGTTTTTGAAGTCGATGTTATAATTATGAAAACGTTACCGGTGTTAGGTGCACATAGTTATCTCGTTTTGATTAGGCAGAGTTACCCGTTAGATGGAGCCGCCCCTATGAGAAATGTCATCTGTAGGAGGAGAGGGCTATCAACGAGATGTAAGCTCCCTAATTGATGTGTGATGATGCGTTGCGGGATTGATAGGAGATGACTATCCGTTAGATGGAGCCACCCCTAAGGGAAAGGCCACCCTTAGGAGGAAAGGGCTATCAATGAGATGAAGCCGCCTCTTGGTTCTCAAAAAAATTATTATTTTTACTTGTTTGATTTTCTAAGATAATTTTAATGTTATTCATTTTGATTTCGCTTCGCTATTAATTGGATTTTTTTTTTATTTCTATCTGAACGGCTAAACTATAAATTTAATAATTTTATTATGTGTATACCATAATCGTCTCAAGGTTGTAAAATAGTTATTCGTGCCTTTTTGTGTTTTCCTTCTAGTTGATGGTGATTGTTGTCTCCTCACTAAGTCTTTGTAACTTACTCCTTCATGTTGTTTATTTTTTTTCAGATTCACAGGCAGCTGAGTAACAAGCTGATAGTAAGCTCAAGTCTGAAGTAACAATGTCAAGTTACAAGGAAGGGGGTTTGAATTGTAATCTTGCCTTTTTAAAATTTCCTGTTAAAAACTTAAGAAAACAACTCAAGAATGATCTTGGTTATAAAAACAGAAACGGAGAACGTTCTTGGTTTTAAAACAGAAAACGCAGAACGTTCTTGATTAGTTAAAATCACAGTTTTAGTTTCTCTATTTAATTTTGATATTAACAATAACTGAATGTAAATAGAGATAAGGAAGAAATACCACACAAGAATATATCCTTGTTCACCCAACGTGGGCTACGTCCAGTCCTCACAACTGTGAGATTTTCACAAAGTGTTCAAAGAAAAAGGGAGAACAATCACAGTTAAAGATCAACCTTGATCTGTAACTATACTTCCTTTCAACCCAGAAAGGATTAATCAGGTCACCTAACTAATCTGTTAGGATTTCGAAGTTAACTCTTTTAATCACACTCAAACTATAAACAATCCTTATAGTTATGAGTTTATACAATAATAATTTGAAAGGTTTGTTTGAATCTAGTTTTTGCTCAACTCTTGTTTGAGAAAAGGATTCAGAACAGAGAAGGAAAACAATAGAATAAAACTGGAAGTGTGTATTTGGTTCAGCCTGATTTCTTTTGTGAATGAGATGACTTCAAGGATGCAAGTGAATATGATTTAATGAGAATACTTGATACTTGAAGATCTGGTTGATGCTTGCGAATTTGCCTTCCTTTTATAGATGTTTTGAGCAATTAATTCTGGTCAGAAAGAGCTGTTGGGAGTGCTCTGTTTTCCTTCTAATAGAAGCAAGGAATCTGTTGACAAATAGAGCTCTATGTATTTGACAGTTTTGGGCTTTCTGTTTTGGGCCTTTTGCATTGATCTAAAACAGACTTGTTGCGTGCTTTAATGACCCATTAAGCTTTGATAATATTTGATAGTGATTGGGCTTCGATTTGGATGCTTAATTTGATCCAAAACTGTTTGGAAAGGAGTGAATATTTTTCTGCAGAAATGAGAAGTCTTCTTCTGCAGAAACAGAGATTGTTTTTCTCAAAAACGGAGAACGTTGATTATAGGTGGAGAAAGATAATCAATCTTGTCTGATAGACCTTTAAATAATCTGAGGACTTATATTCAATCTTGAGTTTCAGTTTTGTTCAACTTTCTTGACAGTTTCCAGACTGGAGAAAGTTTCAGTCCGTTTTTGATATGCTTAGATTCGTGATGATTTTTCTTAATGATCCGAGAATCATTTTGAGTAAAAATGATTTCTATCTGTTCCTTGCCATGTGCTGATGAAATTGGTATAAAGATTTCAGGCATATTCAATGTAGAAGTGTTGGAGAAAGTTTGGTGAAGTGGCTGTAACGATCTTTCTTGATTCTACTGATCTTTCTCTGTTTTGTATAGTTTATGATCATGACTTATTTCTTTGCTTTGCTTGGTTCCTATCTTTAATAAAAACACTCAAAAGCACAGATTAAATTAACATAATTTAGATTTTAATTCTGATTCTAATTTTAATTTTGAAGAGGGTAAAAACTCCCCCTCAATTGATGCAATAGATGTTTTTATTGATATAACTAAGGCAATCAGTTTATTTTCAGCAATAAAAGATATTTCATTAATAAAGCGTTTTGCTAAATTACAAAAAGTAAGATCCTGAATTTTAATCAGATCATAAACAGAATAAAAACTAAACTTAATTCTCCCCCTTTGTCATACAAAAAGGAAGGAGAAAAAGATCCCTATTTGGCTAAAGAAGGAGAAGATCCTTCTGAAGATTGAGACTTGGATGGCACAGGGACAGGCTCGGGAGCTGGAGCAGCGTGGAAAGGAGGAGGAGGAGGTACACCGAGCTTGGGTGCAAGTGTATCCGTGAGCCAGGATTGCAGCTGAGTCTGTTGAGCCAAGAGGACTTGCAGAGTGGCCATTATTTCAAAGTTGCTTGGTTCCCTTGGAGGATTCATGATTGGTGGAGGAATAGGAGTAGTGCTGGTTTATGGAGTGGAGACAGCTGGGAGAGAGGCAGGTAGTGGCTGAGGGTTGGATTGATTGGATGAAGTAGCGTTGTTGGAAGGTTCGGAGGAAGCCAAAAATTGACTAATGCCAAAAATAGATGACGTGGTAGTTTGAGGAGAAATGTACGCTGGTGACATGGCAGAGACATTTTGGTGAGTAAGCAATGTTGTCATGGGGTCAAGTGGAGAACGAAGAAGCTGAGAGACAGAGATGAAATCTGTGGATGAAATGGTAGATTGTTGGGGAAAAACAGAGAATGTTGGATTGTTAGGAGGAGGGGTAGGAGAACGTTCTCTGTTTGGAGGGGAACTTTCTTGAGCAGGATTAGAACAATCTGGATTTGGTGGTGATTGTTCTGGGTGCTGTGGAGAAAGTTCTGGATTTTGTGAGGAACGTTCTGGGGTATGAGGAGAACGTTATGGGGTTTTATCAGGAGCCCTATCCGGTGAAGGAGATGGTGATGTGGGGACTGTGATAGGAGATTCCCGTCTGGTAGAGCGTTTTCTTTTTAGAGTGGAAGGAAATGAATGAATGAGTGGGGCAGACTGTCGTGTTCTGGGTCTGTTGGTTTGTGGATATCGTGGCTGTGATTCAGATGGGGGAGAAGGCTGTCTAGTGACGTTGATTTTCATATGGGACATGTTTTTGGTGGAAAATTTGGAGATTTTGATAAGAGATTTTTCATCTATCAGGGGAATATGAAAATGATTAAAGACTTTTGTAAGAATCATACCATAAGGAACAATATTCTTCTTGTAGTCTTTGTTGGCAGCAGCAATCATGTGATGAAGTATCAGATGAGGAAGATTGAGACGCTTGCAGTTGAGTAGATGATATATGACCAGTGCGTCGTTTTCAGAGACATACTCGTGGCTTCCACAGTGAGGAAGAAGAGTATGTTGACTCATGTTGTTGAAGATTTTTGGGAGAGGGCGCAGGAATGTTGACAGATACCTGGTGGAATTCTCTTGAAATAGTTCAGAGAAAACTGCAGTCTCTTTAAGGTTGAGAGCTGCATACCAGGATTTTCCAAAAACAGCAGGACCTTCAGTAGGGAGATCCAAGATTGAGGCCAAAATGTCAGGAGTTAATCTGATCTCAATTCCCTTGATAGTGGAAATGAACAGAGATTTTTCAGGAAATGTTTTGGCCTGACAGTAGAAGGCACGAACAGCATCTGGATAGTGTGGTTCAGAAATTTGCAGAAATGCAGTCCATCCTAGGGCATCAGTAAAATGTTTGACAGAGTTGCCATCAACTATGAGTTTGTCGAAGATGAAAACTCTACCAACACCAATGGGTCTTTGAGCCCATTTGTCTTTGAAAAGTTTGGTGGCAGTGGGAGGAATTAGAGGAGTGGTATTTGGCTTGGTCTTTTTGGAGGGTGGAGATGGTGGCATAGGAGAATCAGGGTCAAAGGAAGGTTCTGATGAAGGAGAGGAAGGAGTTTGAGGTGAAAGTGGTCGTTTGGTGGTTGTTGAAGGATTGTAAGACGGAGAACGTTCGTTGGGAGGTGAACGTTCTTGAGTTGGAGAGGGAGAATGTTGATGTTTAGGAGAACATTCTAGAATGGGAGAGCGTGTTTGAGTGTGGGAAGGAGAAATAGTGGGAGAACGTTCTGAGTGAGGAGAACGTTTTTGGGAAGGAGAAGAAAAATGGGGAGGAATAGGAGAACGTTCTGGAATTGGAGAACGTTCGGAAGTAGGGGTAATATTTTTGTGAGCAGTTGTAGCGGAAGGAGTGGGAGAACGTTCTTGTATTTGGGTGGGAGAAGGTTTTGGGGTTGGGGAACGTTCTTGAGATGAGGAAGGGGAAAGACGAAATTTGTTTTTAGGTACAGTGGTTTTGAATCTCTGGCAAATGGGTAAGTTTTTTCTTGCCAGAAATTTTGAGGTTGAAATGGTGGTTTTGGTTTTTAGAGTACGGGTTTTAGGTTGAGAAGATTTGGGGGAGGAGAAAAAATCAGTCATTGGTCTTTGTTTCTGGGTTGAAGGAAAGGATTGAGAGGTTTCAGAAAATGAAGATTTAGAAGAGGTTGGTATAGAGGTTTTTGATGTAGGAATAGGTTTTGTTGAAGGTGCAGGAGTATCAGATGATTCATCTGAGTCAGTGTCTGAGATGATGAAGTAGGTAGGTTTAGTGTTTGGTGTCCTTGAAGTCCCAATTCCTGCCAGAATTCTCATTGAGCGCCTTTTAGGTGCTGGAGGATTAACAAATTTATGTGGTGGTGGGGTGGGTTTGGAAAAGGATGTTCTTAAATGAGGAGGGACTTGAGTAAAATTTGGGGTTTGACAGGAATGGAGAGGAGGAAGAACAGAGGAGACAGGTTCAGGAATGGAAGTGTTGGGGTTGGATTCAGGAGATGAAGACAAATAATCAGAAAATGAGGAATCTGATGAGTGTTTTGGAGGGGTTGGCATGGGTGGTGGTGAAGGTGAACGATCATAGACTGGTGAGAAGGATGATGATGGTGATGGAGTTTCAGTGCTTGCATTTTTGCGAGCAGCTTGCTTGGTTCGAGCCATTTTTGATGCTGAGAGAGAGATTGAAGAGAAGCTTTTGGAGGAAGATGATAGTTGAGAGAGTGAAAAAAACTGTTTCAAAAGAGATGAACAGTTGTAATAACTGCAACTTGCCTTTGTAGTTTCAAGAGAGAGAGAGAGTAATGATGATGAACCTAGGGAAGTGACAAGTGTTTGGGGAAAGGGATGATTTTGACGGCTGAGCAGTGCCTTTTGAAGAACTTGATGCACGCGCATTTAATGCTGAGACATGCCTTGCCTGCGTATGAGGAAGATGACGTCTGGGAAGATGATTTGAAAAACGGAGAAAGATGTTTAAAAAACGGAGATTGATAAACGTTCTCCGTTTTCTGCAGAAGCAGTTTTAACTAGATTTTTCAGGATTTTTCAAAATTCTCAGTTTTTCTTTGATTGAATTAAAACTTTCCTCGACTAAGGGCTTTGTAAAAATATCAGCAGGCTGATTTTGAGTATCAACAAAAATTAATTCAATTTCCTTTTTATTAACGTGATCGCGAATAAAATGATGTTTTATTTCAATATGTTTTGATCGAGAATGCTGAATTGGATTTTTTGACAGATTGATTGCACTAGTATTATCACAGTAAATTGGAATACTAGAGTAACTTACAGAAAAGTCTTCAAGTTGATTTTTAATCCAAAGGACTTGTGAGCAACAATTTGCGGCTGATACGTATTCAGCTTCAGTGGTTGATAAGGCTATAGTATTTTGTTTTCTGCAAGACCAACTTATCAAAGCATCTCCCAGAAATTGACATGCTCCACTGGTGCTTTTTCTTTCAGTTTTATCTCCAGCATAGTCAGCATCACAATATGCTACAAGATCAAAATGAGAACCTTTTCTATATCAAAGGCCAAGATCAGTAGTTCCAACAAGATATCTAAAAATTCGTTTTACAGCAGTTAAATGAGATTCTTTTGGTGCAGATTGAAATCTAGCACATAATCCTACTGCAAATACAATATCTGGCCTGCTAGCAGTTAAATAAAGCAAGGAACCTATCATGCCTCTATATTCTTTCTCAGAAACAGATTTTCCATGTTCATCTTTGTCTAAGGAAGAGGATGGATGCATAGGAGTAGACATAATTTTTGCTTCATTCATTTTGTACTTGGTTAACAAATCTTTAATGTATTTTTCTTGACAAATAAAAATACCATTTTCATGTTGTTTAATTTGTAAACCAAGAAAGTATCTTAATTCTCCCATCATGCTCATTTCGAATTCACTTTGCATAAGTATTGAGAAACCATTACACATTTTTTCATTTGTTGATCCAAAGATAATATCATCAACATACACTTGTACAATGAGTAAATCATTTTTATCAATTTTCTTAAAGAGTGTAGTGTCAATTTTTCCTCTGGAAAAACTATTATTGATTAAGAATGAACTTAACCTATCATACCAAGCTCTTGGTGCTTGTTTTAAGCCATACAGAGCTTTTGTGAGTTTGAAAACATGATTTGGTTTTGATTGATCTTCAAAACCAGGAGGTTGTTTCACATAAACTTGCTCATTTAAAAAACCGTTTAAAAATGCACTTTTAACATCCATTTGAAATAATTTAATAAGTCTGTGAGATGCATATGCAAGAAGTATACGAATAGCTTCTAACCTTGCAACGGGAGCAAAAGTTTCATCATAGTCTATACCTTCTTGTTGATTGTAACCTTGAGCAACCAATCTTGCTTTGTTTCTTACAACCTTACCTTCTTCATCTAATTTGTTTCTGAAAACCCAGCGTGTACCAATAATTGTTTGATCTTGAGGATTTGGTACCAAAGTCCAGACTTCATTTTTATCGAACTGCTGCAGTTCTTCCTTCATGGCTTCAATCCAAGATTGGTCAACTATGGCTTCTTTAATTGATTTTGGTTCAACTTGAGAAATCATTGCCATGTTGTTTTCATCATTCTTGAATGATTTCCTGGTTCGAATTCCATCTGCTGTATCCCCAATGATTTGAGTTTGAGGATGATCTCCTATTGTTCTCCAGCTTTTAGGTGGAGAATGATACGGAGATTGTTTATCGATCTCCGTTTCCTGTATATTTGTTTTCTGTTGTGTGTCTGGCAATTCTTCATCCTCTTTTGACTTTTCAAGTATTAAATCATCAAATTCATCAAATAAAATATGCATGCTGATTTCAACAATTTTAGTTTTTAAATTGAAAACTCTATAACCTTTAGAGTCGGTTGAATAACCCAAAAAGATAGCTTTATCTGATTTAGAATCAAATTTTCCAAGAACATCTTTGTTGTTTAGAATATAACAGTAGCATCCAAAAATATGGAAGTATGAAATGTTTGGTTTTCTGTTTTTCTAGATTTCATATGGAGTTTTGTTTATGATTTTCTAATGGATACACGATTTAGAATATAGCATGATGTATTGACGGCTTCAGCCCAAAAATATTTTTCAACATTTGATTCTTCCAGGATTGTTCTTGCCATTTCTTGTAAGGTTCTATTTTTTCTTTCAACAACTCCATTTTGTTGTGGAGTTCTTGCACAAGACAGATTATGAGAAATGCCAAGTTCATCAAGAAAGTTTTTGAAGGGGGCATTTATGAATTCTCCTCCATGATCACTTCTTATAGAGATGATGCTGGATTCTTTTTCATTTTGTACCTTTTTACAAAAGATTTTAAAAGCTTCAAAGGCATCATCTTTTTGTTTTAAAAATAGTACCCAAGTGTATCGAGAAAAATCATCAACAATAACAAAACCATATTTCATTCCTCCTAAACTTGTTGTTTTGACAGGACCAAATAAATCTATGTGAAGTAATTCAAGAATTCTGTTTGTGGAAATAAGATCTTTTGAATGAAAGCTGGTTTTAACTTGCTTTCCTTTTACACAAGCTTCACATATTCTGTCTTTTTCAAAATTCAGTTTTGGTAAACCTCTGACAAGTTTTAATTTTGAAATTTTCGAAATGGTTTTCATGCTGACATGCCCTGCCCTTTTATGCCAGATCCATTTATCTTTATCAATAGATATGAAACAGGATTCATCAGGCAGTTCTTCAAGATATAATACATAGAGATTTTTCTTTCTGGTTCCAGAAAACAGTTTTTCACCTGATGATGTTTTTATGATTTCACATATGTTGGATTTGAAAACAACTTCACAGCCATTGTCACAGAGTTGACTTATGCTTAAGAGATTATGTTTTAGACCTTCAACATATTGAACATCAGTTATTTGAGCAGAGTTTTTCTTACCAATTGTCCCTTTACCTTTGATTCGAGCTTGATTGTCGTTTCCAAAAGTAACAGACCCTCCATCTTTCTTGACAAAAGACATGAAGCAATTTTTATCACCCGTCATGTGTCTTGAACAGCCACTGTCCAAAAACCATGGCTTTTTCTTGACACCTTGAGAGCCAACCTGCAGTTTTGGTTTTATTAACTTTTGGTACCCATTCTGTCTTGGGTCCTTGTGGATTAGTTCTGAATTTTGTTTTTCTGATATTATAGCATGTAGATTCAGAGTGTCCAATCTTAGAGCATGAAGAACACTTAATTATTTGTTTATGAAAAGATTTTCTAGCTGGTTTTGACAGATTTTTAGAACTTTCTCCGTTTTCTGTTTTATCTGGAGAACGTTCTTGGTTTTTTTTAAAAACTGTTTTTCTTTCAGATTGTTCTCTTTTCTGTTTGCTCTTGATTTTCTCATCCCTTTTCTTAAAATAGCACGCAAATTCAAGGTGTCTAGTTTTACTGCAATATGAACATTTGATTTTGCATGATTGTTCTCTTCTTTCTGGAATAAAAAAGTTTTCATACATTTTGGTTTTCTGAGTCAGATCGAAACCAAGACCAGCTTTATCAAATATTCCAACTTGAGATCCCATGATTTTCTGAAATGTTCCAGTAGCTTTAATAAAGTTTAACAGATCATTTTTCAAAAGTTGAACTTCAGATTTAAGGAGAACGTTCTCCTTTTGAAGTGCAGAACGTTCTGGACTTTCTTGATTTTCAGTGTGAAAGTTTTTGGTTTGAGATTCTTTTAGATTTTGAATGATTTCCTTCAGCTTATTATTCGGAACCTAAGTTTTTTCTTTTTCTTCCTTTTCTTTATAAAATTTTTCTTTTAAGGAACTACATTTTTGTATGAGTAAGTTTGAATCATTCAATAAGTTATCAAATTCTTTTTCCATTTGATCACACAAGATGCAGGATTCAGAATTTGTTACCTCATTTTCTTCAGTGTTTGCCATTAAGCATATGTTGGCTTCTTCATCTTCTTCCTCATCGGATTCATCTGAGTTATCCCATGTGGCCATCATTGATTTCTTTTTGAAAGGAAATCTGTTTGGTGTTCTTTTGTTTATAGGACATTCAGATTTGTAATGTCCCAGTTTATTACATCCAAAGCATGTAATTTGACTTTTATCTTGTTCTGTCTTAGGATTTTCTTTTCTGTTTGGGAATCCCTTTTTCATTTGATCTCTTCTTCTCATTATTCTTTGAATTCTTTTAGTGAGAAAAGCTATTTCTTCATCAGCTTCTTCTTGAGTTTCTTCTGGTTCTTCCTCTGTTTGGTCAACTATGCTTTCTTGAGATGCTTTCAAAGCTATTGTTTTTCCTTTCTTGACAGGTTTATCCTCTTGTAATAATACCTCATGTGCTTTTAAGGTTCCAATTAGTTCTTCTAGTGCCAGTACTTCAAGGTTCTTGGCTTGGCTTATGGCTGTTACCATTGGTCTCCATATGACTGGAAGACATCTCATGATCTTTCTTACTCTATCTTGTACTGAGTAAGCCTTTCCTGAGGAACGCATTTCATTTACTATAGTTGTGAACCTTGAATACATTTCATCAATAGTTTCTCCTTCATTCATTTCGAACAGTTCAAATTTTCTTATGCCGATGTCTATTCTTGTTTCTTTGACATGGTTCGTTCCTTCATGATGAATTTGTAGTGTATCCCAGATTTCTTTAGCTGTTGTGCATTCATCAACTCTTTCGCTTTCTTCCCTGCTCAAAGCGCACGATAAGAATAATTGAGCTTTAGAGTTTAAGAGTACCTTAGTTTTGTCTTTAGATGTCCAGTCGACTTCTTCCTTCTTGGCAGAGTTTGAATCATTTTGATCAGCTCTTGGAATGAAATCTCCATCTGTAATGATGCGCCACATTCTTGTGTCTTGAGATTTTAGAAACAACTGCATCTTGTTTTTCCAAAAGTAGTAATCAGTTCCATCAAAGTATGGTGGCCTATTTGAGGATCCTCCTTCAACAATGTATTTTGCTTTTGACATTTTTTCTTCTAGATCTTTTTCTCTAGCACTTGGTTAAAGTGTTTTTTCTAGAGACCTTGCTCTGATGCCAATTGAAGTAACAATGTCAAGTTACAAGGA
Source organism: Cicer chorassanicum (assembly GCA_037974735.1). Taxonomy (NCBI): domain Eukaryota; kingdom Viridiplantae; phylum Streptophyta; class Magnoliopsida; order Fabales; family Fabaceae; genus Cicer; species Cicer chorassanicum. The sequence continues at coordinate 14,352,423 of JBBPBP010009777.1, read as the reverse complement.
AGTAGGGTGTACGTGGGTTGGGTTGGGCGGGTTTTGATAAAACCCAAGACCCGACCCGATCGATTATCTTTGGGTTGGGTTAAGTTCTAAACCCGTATTTTTTTTTATTTAACCCGAACCGACCCGACCCGATCAAGAACGGGTTGGGTTGGGTTGGGTTGGCGGGTCATACATAAATAATAACCTATTTTTTTATTTTACAAGAAAACATATTGAATGAAAATATATTTAATACTTGAATGTCTCAAAACTATAAAATTTCAAACAAATTATGCAATTCTTTAAAAAACTCATCAACCTCTCACACAAAACAATAAATCCAACAATTTTCAAATACATAAATAAATTCAACAACAGTAAATCAATAAAAATTGGGCCTAATAAAAAAAGTGCAATGCTAATAATTAAAAAATTGATAAAATAAATTTTAGTCAATGTACACGTATCAATCCTATGAGATCTACACATACCAATCTTCATGTCATTTGGTTAGATTAATTCATGTAACAAGAAAAAATGCACATAGAGTATGTTATCTTTACATATTAGACTGAAACATACATCTCAACAACATAACTCAACAACCGCAATTCAACTCATAAAATACACCAATTATAGAATTCAACATTAAAACAACATAAAATTCATGTGTCCCTATCAAATGCTTTTTAACAAATTATAGTATTATAAATAAAATAAGAAGTATTTTAAAAAGACTAGAGAAAATTTTGGGGTGGCCGTGCACAACCTATGTCCCAACAAAACTAGGCACTGGTTACACATAATCCATCAACCATTTTAGTTTATTAAGTACCATTCATTTGTTTATAATTGCTATTTTCAAATAAAATACTAAAAAAAAGTGTTTAATATATTTAAATTTAAAAAATTTAAACTAAATTCATCGTAAGCTTTTGCATAAGCATCAATTTTGCTCATAAATAGTATTTAACTCAAATAAATAGTATTTAACTAAAAAAAATTGTATTTAACAAATGTAAAAAATTTAAACTAAATTCATTATAAGCATAAGTTTTCTATTCATACCTTTATTACGTAAAACTATAACAAAATATAACATTTAAATAAATAGTATTTAACTCAAATTAAATTGCTCATTTGAAAGAAACAATTCAAAAATTAGATATGAATTTTATGAGTAGGCATATACGAGATTACAATGTCAAAACAAATTAAACGAGTTGAGTGTTTAGCCTAGACGCATGAACACCTTGCATCAACATTCATATAAAAATCACTTGTTAATAATATCTTATTATAATTAATTCGTATAAAATCAGTTATGAGCACCTATAGAACAAAAGAAGAAGGTGTACAACGGCGCGACTTCAAAAAGTCTTGAAGAAAGTATAGGCAGAAAGTGGATGAAGGCAGCTGAAAGTCTAAATAAAAAGAAGAGTAATGAAACCCTATTGAACTAGCCAAACAATTTTTTTTTTAAAAAAAAAATAACTAGTTATCGGGTCGGGTCGACGGGTCGATGGGTTCAAATTGTTAAACCCATTACCCGACCCAAATATAAACGGGTTTCAACGGGTTGGGTTGGGTCGGACCCGAAAGTGATCGGGTACGGGTAAAAATCAGGTTGGGTTGGGTTGGGTGATCGGGTTGACGGGTCGACCCGCGCCCATGTTCACCCCTACAAGGAAGGGGGTTTGAATTGTAATCTTGCCTTTTTAAAATTTCCTGTTAAAAACTTAAGAAAACAACTCAAGAATGATCTTGGTTATAAAAACAGAAACGGAGAACGTTCTTGGTTTTAAAACAGAAAACACAGAACGTTCTTGATTAGTTAAAATCACAGTTTTAGTTTCTCTATTTAATTTTGATATTAACAATAACTGAATGTAAATAGAGATAAGGAAGAAATACCACACAAGAATATATCATGGTTCACCCAACATGGGCTACGTCCAGTCCTCACAACTGTGAGATTTTCACTAAGTGTTCAAAGAAAAAGGGAGAACAATCACAGTTAAAGATCAACCTTGATCTGTAACTATACTTCCTTTCAACCCAGAAAGGATTAATCAGGTCACCTAACTAATCTGTTAGGATTTCGAAGTTAACTCTTTTAATCACACTCAAACTATAAACAATCCTTATAGTTATGAGTTTATACAATAATAATTTGAAAGGTTTGTTTGAATCTAGTTTTTGCTCAACTCTTGTTTGAGAAAAGGATTCAGAACAGAGAAGGAAAGCAATAGAATTAAACTGGAAGTGTGTATTTGGTTCAGCCTGATTTCTTTTGTGAATGAGATGACTTCAAGGATGCAAGTGAATATGATTTAATGAGAATACTTGATACTTGAAGATCTGGTTGATGCTTGCGAATTTGCCTTCCTTTTATAGATGTTTTGAGCAATTAATTCTGGTCAGAAAGAGCTGTTGGGAGTGCTCTGTTTTCCTTCTGACAGAAGCAAGGAATCTGTTGACAAATAGAGCTCTATGTATTTGACAGTTTTGGGCTTTCTGTTTTGGGCCTTTTGCATTGATCTAAAACAGACTTGTTGCGTGCTTTAATGACCCATTAAGCTTTGATAATATTTGATAGTGATTGGGCTTCGATTTGGATGCTTAATTTGATCCAAAACTGTTTGGAAAGGAGTGAATATTTTTCTGCAGAAATGAGAAGTCTTCTTCTGCAGAAACAGAGATTGTTCTTCTCAAAAACGGAGAACGTTGATTATAGGTGGAGAAAGATAATCAATCTTGTCTGATAGACCTTTAAATAATCTAAGGACTTATATTCAATCTTGAGTTTCAGTTTTGTTCAACTTTCTTGACAGTTTCCAGACTGGAGAAAGTTTCAGTCCGTTTTTGATATGCTTAGATTCGTGATGATTTTTCTTAATGATCCGAGAATCATTTTGAGTAAAAATGATTTCTATCTGTTCCTTGCCATGTGCTGATGAAATTGGTATAAAGATTTCAGGCATATTCAATGTAGAAGTGTTGGAGAAAGTTTGGTGAAGTGGCTGTAACGATCTTTCTTGATTCTGCTGATCTTTCTCTGTTTTGTATAGTTTATGATCATGACTTATTTCTTTGCTTTGCTTGGTTCCTATCTTTAATAAAAACACTCAAAAGCACATATTAAATTAACATAACATTTAGAATCATAATTAATATCTTTAATTAATCTTTTGTTTATTTTCATCAAAACTTAATTTGAGAGTTTGTCTTAACAAAGTCTCGGTCGTATTTTGTTTTGGTAGGCCTCTTTGATCGAGGACCACTTTTTGTAAAGTCTATTGAGTCATATGTATTTTGCAGCTATTGAAGTTTAGCTAGTCTTTTGAGAAATGTATTAAACAATTAGGTTATGCTATTTGAGTTTGACTGAATTTGAAGTTTAAACAGGGATTTGTAAATTTGGAAATATTGAAGTTACAGAGGTTACTTTGTCGAAATTTCGTGAAAAATTATATATATATATATATATATATATATATATATATATATATATATATATATATATATATGTTTTCTTTGAATTCAAACGGATATTGAGTTACTCCTTAGAGAAAGGAAATTCTTATCGATATATTGGACAACCCCCAAATCTAAACACAATTGCTAAGGTGTTGAAAATTTACATAGGAGAGTTGACAAGTAAAAAAGAGAAAAAATGAGCTATTCATGATTTTTCAAGAAAATATCTAGAGCAAAAGGCACAAGATATAGCCATTAAAAAAGAATAGGATACTTTTATAGATATTTTGCCTCCCGTTATCTATGGTATTGTTTAATAACCAAACCTTGATAATTTTGTAGATTTTGCTGTCACCAATGCCTTCCTGACTTTTAACAAACAAAATCTAGTTCGCGCGGTTCTTGCTGATGTATATTACTATCTGCATATATGACACGAGAAAAAAGGGGGACAATTTTATGTTGTCTTCCAGTGTTGTATACTTGGTTCATTTCTCACGTGTTCAAGAAAATGTATCATGTTAGAATTAAAAGTAATCGTGAATGAGCTCAGAGTCCTTATTGGGGACACAATTTCATGGTATCATAGAGAACAAGGGGGTGGGAGAAGTAATATGGCAATGCAGAGATTTTCCAAATGTACCTCTCATGGGAACCAAATGATGTATTAATTACAATCAAACGACTCTGAGGCAGCTTGACTATCCTATGTTGGAGAAACTAGATGATAAGTCACTAGAAGTTTCTTTTGTTGCATAATACGGTATAATAGATCCACCAATGTTGCGAATAATAAGTTGAGCTATTCAGATGTAGAAGTTGCAGCACAAAAAAACTCTATCAACAATGGATAAAGAAAAGAGTAAAATTAAATTGTCTTTTCACAACTCGTACGTCAACTCAAATTTAATTCCTATTTGAATTTGATCCCTATCTTATCTTGTATTTATGTCTTATTTCTATCAAACTTTACTACAGGATGGGCTAGTAAATCGAAGTGAGTTAGTTATGTACCCTAGTCCCATTTTTTTAAGATGGGAGTTAAAAAAACAAAGAAATTTTGAGTAGAGATATTTTTGCGTAAAAAATAAAATATCGTAAAATCCACATCTTGGCGCGCCAACAAAAGGGTTTAACAATCAGTCACTTCTTTTCTTCTCCCTTTCTCTTTACATTCTCCAACAAAAACAAAACCCCAAAAATTTCAAAACCCAAAATCCCTAAAATCTTCACAAACTCTCCAATGTCACCAACAACAACTCTATGAAACCCTATCCTTCTCTCCATCACCACAACAGCACAATGTCATTCTCTTCCGCTTTCAGACTCCTCACACTCTCTCCCTTCACTCCCACCATAACTCGTCTCTCTTTCTTCCGCCGCACTTCCTCTGAACTCCGCTTCCTTTCCGCCTCCACACGACGCCGTCCCTCGATATCTGTCAAGGCTTCTTCTGGACGCCGTGACGAGCCGGAACAAAATGGAAATGGAAATGGAAATGGAAGTTTGGCGGTGATTGATGGCAACGGTGGTGGTGGTGATAAGAGGAATGAGGGAAGGATTGTGTTGACGGAACTTCATAAAGAGGCTACGGAAGCTTATATGTCGTATGCTATGTCCGTGTTGCTTGGTCGTGCTTTGCCTGATGTTCGTGATGGTTTGAAGCCTGTGCATCGAAGGATTCTGTTAGTATTTTTTACTTTCAAGTTTTTTTTACACTTTTACTAGTTACAGCTTGTTTTTTCTCCCGTTACACCCAAATAAGTTACTTAAACTGAATTCAGGTAACCTACTTGACCTAATTCAAGTTCACGATATAGCAAATTAAGTTTAGGTTCCCCTAGATTATGTGAACTCAGTTTACATAAGCTATTTGGGTGTAACTGGAAAAAAAAATAGCGGCGGTGTTTTTTTGTTATTGTGTGGTTTTTTGTTTAAGGAGTTGTAGAAATTTGTGAAGTATGTTTTTTTTTTTTACTTTATTGTTTGTGAAATATTGACTTTTTTTTTATTTGAGATTTAGAGTTTGTTTGTTGCAACTTATTTTTACTTTATGTTTTTGTTAAAGAATATAAAAAGAGTAATTTTGGCATTCAATAATTTAGAGATGATTTTTTAGAAATTTTTAAGAAAAGTAGAAGTTGTTTTGTGTTTATCAGTTGTAGTGGAAAGCTGGAAATTACTTTTCTTTTAAAAATAATTTTGTTTTATGGAAAAAAAGCTATAACAAATGCACCTTCTTTGTTACAACTTTTGAAATTTGAAATAAATCAGAGTCTGAAAATGATCTAAAAACTGCGTCAAATGAGTAACTGTTTTGAGTAAGTTTTTATAAAAATAATTTTTTATTACTGATTATGTTTAAAAAAGTGATTTTAATTATGGTTATCTAACACGAAATAGTTTATGGAATGTTGAAATCATCTTTTCATTAATTTGTAACAAATAGGCCCTTATATTCTATTTAGTTCCTAGAGGAATTTGAATTTCAATAGCTTAGATTGTTTTCACTTATTTTCTTACTCTTGTCGAATGTCTTATTTTAGTCGAATGTCTTATTTTAACAACAACTGTGATTTTTCTGCTTTGAGGAATTTTAGACATTTGTGAAGTGAATTGTTTTTTGTTTTGTTTCTTTACATCCTTTCTCAAAAAAATGTTTGAGGGTCACTGGATAATTTTAAATTATCCAAATGAGATTTTTCCTTCTTTGATTTTCCTTCTTATATGTGATGGTGCTCTCAAAACTGACCCTTTTTTTATCATTAAAATCTCAGATATATATGTTATTATAATGAAAAACCCTCTCAAATATATGTCTCAATGAAGTAATTTTTGTTTATATATGTGGTTGTGTTGCAGCTCAGTAGCTTATTATCAAATTGGCCTTTCACATTTATGTATAGCTTCATACTTTTGACATTTTGAGTTTGCTGAAGTTTGACAGTTTTTAATAAGATGTTATTGCAAGGCAAGCTAATATTTTGAATGCAGATTTGCAATGCATGAGCTCGGTCTCTCGTCAAAAAAACCGTTCAAGAAATGTGCAAGAGTTGTTGGAGAGGTTAATATCTAGCCGTAGATGTCAATATTTTAAACTTTAATTAATGATAGTAATGAAGCACCCAATGGATTCATCTATTGGAGTTTGGACAGTGTATTATCTACTGTCATTTTTACTGTTTGACATGCTACTACACCATGTTATTATTGCAGGTATTGGGAAAATTCCATCCTCACGGAGACTCTGCTGTATATGATTCCATGGTGCGGATGGCCCAGGTAAAACACTGACATTAGCTTATTGTGTGATTTTCTCTTCATCTGAGTAGATTTTCTGGATTGCGGGGTCAATGATTTCTTATCTATAGTATCATAAAACATATTTGGCAACTGATTAATTTTTGGATATAAATGTTTCTTTTATTCCATTCGGCAAGCACTCATAGAAAGTTGCTTAGCAGCCATTATATCCCTAAGCAGCCAATCCCAGATAGCGGCGCAGCTAGCCGGCCTGCCGGCCCCGATAGTGAGATAGCGGCTAGTAGGACTAAGATGACTGTTATTTGACATATTTTGGACAAATTACATGAATAATACTATAAACACATATTTAATGTAAAATTAAACATATAACTCAAAACTCATGAAATATTATGCATAGTAATTAGCAATAAAAAGTTCCAAGACTTAATCAAAATATACATTTAAATACCAACATAATTCAAGGTAAAATAGAAGTTGCCATGGTTGTATTGCACTAATATATATATAAATATATTATCTTTCATGGTTTCACCTGCTTTGTAGTTATGTTTTTTGTGAATTCTCTCTAGAATTTTACACTCCTTTTTCTTTTCTACTGTTATAATTATGTCTTTTCCAATGTTTTTCAGGATTTCTCATTACGATCTCCTTTGGTCAATGGTCATGGAAATTTTGGGTCAATTGATGCTGACCCTCCTGCTGCCATGCGTTACACAGAGTGCAGACTGGAAGTATGTGTTTTTCCACGCACTCTTTATATCTGAGCTCTACTTTTCTAATCATTTCACCTTCAATTTTATTTACCAAAAAATGTTGTAAAATGGACTCAAATCAATAATTGTTTGTGTTTCTTACTTACTGGTTGGTTGGTAAAGAAGTTGTGCACTAATATTTTGTCATGCCAGAATTCTGATGTCAGCAAACTAACAGTTGTTTTTTATTTTTTATCAATGTTTGGTAATTGTAAGAAGTTTTAGAAATATCAAACATTCAAGGCACTAGGCATGAAATTTTATATTTGTGAGATATGTTTACTTTTGAGAAGTGTGAGAAGGAGAAGAAAATTGAAAGATCATGTTACTTATATCCATAATCATTAAAATGACTGCTTTTAAAATAATGTTTTTTGTACTTGATTAACCTAAAGAGCTTAAGTCTGAAGGATTTGTTCTTGATGAACTACTGCAGCTTATGCTTAAAAAGAATTGTTAAAATTGGGATTTGAAGAATTAACCTAAGCCCTAACAAGGAACTTCCAGGAAACATGAAACTTAGTCTTCATAAACATGAATGTGCAGTTCTTGAGTTTTAGTTGATCATTGTTTGGTAAATTGTGTTGCTTGGACATAACATTCACATGCCTATTTCTTATTGGAATCTCTGTCGTTAACAAATAATTATGGTTGAAATACTCTCTTTCAAAGAATCTTTTTCCTTTCTTTTTAATTTTTCTTATTGCAAGGGTGTTATAAAGACCATGACTTAAGAACTTAAGTCACTATCATTTAATAATTTTGCTGAGGGTGGTGGAACTGGAAGTGCACTTTGAATAATAATTTAGTGATTAATAGATTTTGTTGTCACATAGTGCTTGGTTAGAGGAAAATGGAGGACAGGGATTTTTATTAGTCTTTCTTGTCCAAACCCTGCCTTAGGGAATTGGCTTGAAGTTTTATTATGTTTAAAGAAAGTTTCCAGGGTTTTGGATTTGATTTTGTTGTTTTCATGTTTAATGAATTTTTGACATATTGGCAGACATTTTGAAGGATTGTAATTTGTTCATGGTCTGAATATGCAGGAATTGGCTGAAGCAATGTTGTTGGCAGATCTAGATCAAGATACAGTGAGTCACTGTTGTTCTTTGCCCTGCAATTTCTGGGTTTTCTTATTTAATTTGACATCAATATTGAGTGCTTTTTATGTGTATTTGTTCCTCATTGCAGGTAGATTTTGCTCCAAATTTTGATAATTCACAGAAAGAACCATCAGTCCTACCTGCTCGTCTTCCCACCTTATTGTTGAATGGTTCTTCTGGGATTGCGGTGATTTTTGGTCCCCTTTTTGCATATTTGAACTACTGATATTTGTTCATCGTTAAATCATGCATATGCTTATGTAGAGTTGTGCATTCTTATATTCATCAGGTTGGCATGGCAACTAATATCCCTCCACATAATCTTGGGGAAGTAGTAGATGTGCTCTGTGTTATGATACATAATCCAGAAGCTACTGTGAGTGCCAACTCTCATTCTCTTTTTTGATGAAATGGAAATCCATTAAGAACATAGACACAGCCAGATGCAATGGAAAACAGCATACAAAGCACAGTTTCATTGCTATTTTGTGTGTTTTTAAATCTTTTTAATTTCCCTTTTTTTAACTTGTCTTGGTCTGTCGTAGCTTCAAGAATTACTTGAATACATGCCGGGACCTGACTTTCCAACAGGAGGGCTGATTATGGGAAACCTTGGGTAAGTCTATCAAGTTTTTGGAAGGATCCCCTTTTTGTATGAATATTTCATACATATTTTTAGTTTTTTGTGTCGGCTGAATTTTTTAGTTTATTTTTCATTATAAACTTTAAATATGTTTCCCAAAACATTACTTTTAGATGATAGTGGCAATCTAATTATGATAACTTCGCAGTTGCAAATAAATAATTATAACGAATATTTTGGTGATGGTATATGGATAGTTGATGTGTTCCATCATACATTGTTTTTACTTTTACTTATTTCGTTCTTCAATGAACATTTTGATTACATAATAGAAATTCAGAGTTTGCAATAAAATAAAATGACCCTTGAAAAGAAGCTGGCAACTTCTGTTACAGAAGTCTGTGGCCCTTGAAAGCTGTGTGACCTTGTTTTAATCCAAATTTTTGATGTCAAACCTTCATGTTTGTTGTATCAAATTTTTTGTTATCCATTTGAGCCCTTCCTTTGAATTTGTGCCTTCCCAAAAATTATGCACTGGGTGATGTCTGGTATGATATATACTTATCTTTCTTAAGGATCTTAGAAGCATACCGTACTGGTCGTGGACGTGTTATTGTCAGAGGGAAAACTGATATTGAATTGCTTGATTCTAAGACAAAACGATCTGCAATTATAATTAAAGAGGTATCTCTAGATTTTTTAAGATTCTGACATTTGAAATACTTACCTTATTTTCTTTGGAAGGTTCCTTACAAATTTTGTTTTATAATTGGAATAGATTCCTTACCAGACAAACAAATCAGCTTTGGTTGAGAAGATTGCTGAACTTGTGGAAAGCAAGGTATTAATGTACTTCAATAAGATCCTTTTTTTTCCTTTTTCTTTTTCATCCCTTCCAAATTGTCTTCTTTGAAGTGCATGCAACTGACTTCTGTTAAGCTGTTAAGTGAAATAAGTCACTCTCTGAGGGATAAAGATGGCCATGGTAGTTTTCAAAAACTAATATCTAACTGCTGTCAGGCCACTTTTAAATAAGGTGTTTAGTACCTTAAATTTTGAAACCTGGGTGCCATGCAAGTCTTTTTTTAAGGCAAAATAGTTATTATTATATAAAAACTATTTTGAAGCATTTTCTCTTCCCTAGCCCAGTTTTTCAACAGCAGTGGTTATACGTTTTTTTCCCTTTCTTCTATTTGTGGGGGTAGTTATTGGATAATATATAATTTTGGGATGCGATAGGAACTTGACCACATTCTGTATAGGCAACTTGGCTTGTTTATTGCTGTTATCTAACTCAGTCAACTTAAGCCCCTTAACTACCCTCTCGATTATCAATATTCCCCCCTAAACATTCATTCACCTTGTCCTCTGAGGTGAAAAGAAGAAAAGTTTTTTTTATTTTTTATTTTTTTTTATTTTTTATTTTTTTATTTTTTTTATTTTAAAAATTTCCACCACGGTCCCATTTCATGAAACGTTATGGACCTGATATAAATGGCATGTTGGCACATTGTTTTTGAAATACCCATTGTCTGGTGTGCAGGGCCCATTAGGCCAACAGACTGTCCCAAATGCTGCAATCCCCTTCACACACTCAGGACGTCTTCCCTTTGTATACCTTCTTCATTTTATCTTCCTCTGGTTGCGACGGCGATACCCTTGATTTGTGTCCAACTGTTTTTGCTTTGGTGGCTTTGTTATCTGAGGGTTCTGGTGTGGCCAGAGAAGCACCTGTCCTCACCCTTGACATCCTCAATATTGTCTCCAATGATGTCTTACTTCTATTCAGGCCAAGCTTGAGTTTGATTGTTGAAGGGGTGGTGGTGGGTCTTCCTGCGTGCTCGAGATCCACTTCTTCGAGGCTGTCATTTGCTCTTATATTTTTTATTTTTACACCCTCATCCTTTTACTGTGCCATCACCTACACAACCTTTGATGATTTTACTATACCTCACAAGAATACATACCTCTGTTACTCTCATCCACTGAGGACCTTTGGTTCCGGATCTTGCATTTGTAGGCTAGTTTCCATGACATATCCCCATACATGGCTGAATATGACTCTGATTCTTGATCTTTTTATGCTTTTGTTTTTGCTTCCACATTCTTGGCCTCTTCATTGTTCACTACCCTTGATTTATTTTTCTTTATCGGTTTCAATCTGTTCCATTGGTTCTGGACTTCTGGTTGGCTCTCCTCTTAAACTTCAACCAATTTTCTGATTTCTTTCTTGTCCGAGAAGCTTATAGATAAACCCCATGTTCTGGTTGGTGACACATAAGCAGAGGCTTCTCAAAGGTATTGAACGCTTCTGATTGGTTTCTCTCCTAGAAACTCGTCGACAGCGGCCTTCTCCATCTAGTTTCATCAAAACTGGTAATAACCACTGTTCGTCATGAACTCTAACGGCTTCAAATAACCACTGTTCGTCATGAACTCTAACGGCTTCAAATTACCAATTGAACTGTTCGTCATGAACTCTAACGGCTTCAAATTACCAATTGAACTGTTCGTCATGAACTCTAACGGCTTCAAATTACCAATTGAACTGATCAGCTGTCAATAAGCATTGCCATCATGTGAAACCTTGGCATCATTCTTGAACCCATTTTCACTTTAAATTCCCTACAGTACCAAGACTGGAGCTCCGATACTAGTTGTTAGAAACTGGACCAGTTTTAGAAGTAAGTAAAATGAATAATTATTGAATGATTATAACTGAACACACACTCTCCCTGGATATTTAGTAGATCCAGGAATCTCCTTAGTACTAATCCTAACTGCAAGACCCCTCTTCCTCTCAATCCTCATTCTTGTTTTTTTTGTTTGTTTTTGTTTTGTTTCTCTTAACTAACTCAGCCTAACTAACTAGCATATTAACTGCCCTCTCAATTAACTATCCTATCAGGTTGTGACTTCCTCCCGAGGTTATGTAGTTGCTAATTACGATTTCTTCTCACGGCATACAACTTTCTATTACATGTTTTTGAGATATCTTGTTGGCTTAGTCTCATTTCGTAAGTGTTTTATTACTCAAGAGGTTCCCATTTTGTAAGTTTCAAATATTGTTTTTCGGTTCTCTTTGGCTTTTTGAAGTGGTATGCTAAGCCTTTGTTTAACAGTCAGTTTGCCTGTATATTTTGTAACCTAATATTTTTGCTTTTCATTTTTATTTGTTTTGTTTTTGTTTTTCTGCGCAGAGTTTAGAAGGGATAAGTGATATTCGGGATGAGAGTGATCGTTCTGGAATGCGTATAGTCATTGAGGTGAAATATATAAATATAGCTCTTGTCCTAATTTCTATATTCTCTTGTTCTATGACACACAAGAAAAGAGAAAAAAAAGAGTTGAGTATTAGATTATGACTAATTTCACCCACTTTGCAGCTGAAGCGGGGATCAGATCCATTGATTGTTTTGAATAACCTTTATCGCTTAACATCTCTGCAGTCTACATTTAGTTGTAACATGGTGAGGTAAGTTGGTTGTTTGCACCTTTTTATTCTTCGAAATAACCAATTTAAATATTTCGAATCTCTGATGATTGATTGTTATTATTTTTCCCCATATATTGGAATTGCATTTTAATAAATAATAAGTAAATCAATATCTTTTGGAATGATTACTGTTCTACACTCATTGGACCCCTGGTGGCTCACGGGACTCTTTTACTGGCATAGAACTTGTACTTGGTGATATTTGAGGAGAAGTTTGTTGGACAAAACGTATTGACTATGAATTGTGGAATTGCATAAGCTAGAGCTTTATCTTACTCCAATGATAAATACCAAATACATATGGCCTCTTATTATTTTATGATCTGGTCTCTATGGGTTCTATTAAATTTGTCAGCTTAATTTTTCTCACTTCTTGATCATGTTATATCTGTTATTATGCCTTGTTAATACACTACATCTTAATTTGAGCATACCTTTTTTTCTGATTTATTTGTAGCATTCTCAATGGACAGCCTAAACAAATGGGATTGAAGGAATTGTTGCAGGTGAGTACCTACTGGCTTCAGTAGTCTATAGTGTTTGTCCCATATCATCTATGGTTATTTGGAGAAAAAAAATCTCTCTAAGTGACTCACCAACTACATGGATCTCTGAGTAATCTTCTCAGCCTTAGTTTATTCAGGTGTTAGTTTGTTTAACAACTGAATCACTAACCTTTAGCTGTTTCAAACAGTAACTGCAGTGAGTTCAACTCATCTTTAAATACGAGTGCTCACAGTTACTGTTTTCGTCCAAGCTCCAAACATCAAATTGCTCTTTGATCTTCCTTTTCTTTAAAAGCCCTCTCTAGCCAACAAGCTTTCTTTTGGGTGTTTGGTGATGTAATATGAATTTCCCGTTTGTGTTCCTGTACAAGCTATGGAAAATCTAATTTGATCTGTAATCAAGCCCAAATTATTAATTTGGAAACCACACTCGATATTCAATTTCCCTAATGACACATTTTCTTTCTGCATGGAGCCATTAATATTTTTAACATCTTATAAGGGTGTTTATCCTGCAACTATGTTTTTTATTTGGTGTCAGGCATTCTTAGACTTCAGATGCTCTGTTGTTGAGAGACGTGCAAGATTTCAGTTATCAAAAGCACAACAGAGAAGGCATGTTGTTGAGGTATGTCACAAAAATTGTATGTGTCTATATTTTCATGTGCGTAGAGTATAAAGCTTGGACTTATTTCACCAATACAGCAGTTTACAATCATTGGTTGGACAGTTGGCAAACTATTCTGGCTGAAATTGGGGAATTGCAAGATGTTCGGTTTGGTCCCCTCAACCTAAACATGGATTGATCACGTAGTCTTTAGGAATTAAGCAAAGTAGTTTTATGGGACTAATTTAACAACACATATTTTTTTTATCCATTTAATGACTGAATGCCAAGCTACCAAGGCCAGCATACAGATTGTGATTATTTTTACTGTGGGCATCAATGATGGAACTGTAGACCGCGTTGTCAATGTGCCTTTGATAAGTATGTCATGAGTCAACGGTCCCAAAAGCTTAAGCAATTAGGTGAAGACTAATGAATGGCTTTATATTACATTTTAACAAGGATTGAATGAGAATAATTAGTGAAGGTACACATTTTTAATGAGCATTTTGATTGTAAATCTATGTTCTGTGCAAACTCAGGGTATTCTTGTTGGGTTCAATAATCTGGATAGGGTGATTCGCATAATACGAGAAGCTTCAAGTAACACAATTGCTGCAGCTGGGCTACGGAATGGTGAACTCCAAATTTTAATTTTGTTTATTAATTTTCATTGATTCCAAATTTTCTCCTTGAAATATGTATTTCAAGGCATATGATACGAAGAGGCTACTTTCTTAAGTGTTGTTGCTCCATTGGGAACTCTTTATTTTACCGGTCTTTCGAAAAATTCTTGTTATTGAAATTAAATCCATGTAATCATGGCTTGGAATTCTCTATCTTTTAGCTGTTTAATGTGGATGAGGGTATCTATTTGCAGAGTTCAATCTCTCTGAGAAACAAGCGGAAGCTCTTTTGGACATGAGCCTAAGAAGACTGACCCTTCGTGAGGTGCACTAGAATCACGCTTTTGATTAGACAAGAATATTTGTTGTTTTATTTTATTAATATTTCTATAAGTTTATCTGTGCCAGGACCATATTTAGAATTATAAGCTTTGTGCTATGCAGAGTGACAACTTTGTGGCTGAAAATAAATCTTTGGTCGAACAAATTTCCAAGTTAGAGGAACTTTTGTCCAGCAGGAAAAATATACTGGAGGTATAGTGTCACTTTGAATCTGTATTCCCCTCATTTAAAACTTACTGAATTAGCTTTGTAAATTTTTTTGCTGGTTAGGATTGTTACTGAGTTAGCTTATTAAGGCTATTTGTTCAGTTCAAATGTTCAATACTGGCATTACCTAATTGACCGTATGGAAAATTATGAAATTGTATTATTTTCAGCCAAATTGTTAACGCTGTGCCTACTATTAAAAAAATAAATATTGTGCATAAGCAGAGGATAATAGATGATAAAACTGGATAAAAAATTAAGAAAAGAATGAATTTTATTGAAAAGATCCTAACTCCCAATCTACTCCGCTGAGTTGCATGGTTAGGATCAATCAGAAATACATAATTACTGTATGAAGAATTGTAAGAATTTCCCAGGATATTAGACTCATATCCCTCTTTTCTCAGTTCGTTTTTATTTCCAACATACTCTGACTACCTAACTGTACTGAGTTTCCTTGTTAATGTTATTCTCTATTTACTTTCATACATATCCCTCCTATTCAGGGGTCTCCTATCAGTATCCCCTCAAAATGAAATAAAATAAAATAAAAACGGAGCACCGTGTCTCTAGGTGAAAAGCTGGGAATGCCTCTCTTGAATGCCATGTTCTATTGGACTTGATAATTCTTCAGAATATCCTTGGCTTGTTGAATCAAGTGGTCTTCACTCTTCACGGCATTGACCTTGAAACCGTAACTGGACAGCAGCATCCCAAGTACTGTAGTTGGCTGTCCTGTTCAATATATCTTACCGAATCAGTGGGACATTGGTGAAGGTTACTGCAGCACTTTAGTCCAAACAGAACCTCCATCCTTTCTTTTCAACAAAATGATCTGACCTCGTCGCTCCTATTTTCAATGTTTTGAGTAGGGGAAAGTGAAAACAAAAGTAATTGTTGTTAGTTTTTACTATTAAAACTCGTAACCTTTTAGTTACATGATAGCAACTCTAATGTTGCCCCTAATCTCTTATTTTCGTCCTTATACAACTTGCTAACCAAAAGTGTAAATAAGTGACATTTTGTAATTGTAAGTGAAAATTTTAAAAAATAAGATGTCACAAGACAAGCCTTAAAATCTATCTTAAACAATTCGTAACAACCTGCAAGTGAAAGCTGAGTTTAACTGCAATTCCTTATAGCTGAACTTTGTACTGGAGATCTAATTAACTATCTCCCTCTTTCTAGAATTATTAAAGGGTGACTCAGGACTCAGTAGAGTGGTTATTAGCATTGCTAAAACATAATTTATTTAGCTGGGATTTTTCATTTTGTTGATTTTCTCATGTGTTTAGCTTATAGAACAAGAAGCAATTGATCTGAAAAATAAATTTGCTAGTCCAAGGCGTTCAATTTTGGAGGACACAGATAATGGTCAACTTGAAGACATTGATGTTATTCCAAATGAAGAAATGCTATTGGTATGTGGCAACTATAGTATAAATCTTTTTCACTTTTCTTGTTTTATCTATCGGTCACTAAATGCATGTTTTGTTTCGCAGTAAGATTGAGAAAATCACTGTGAAACCTAACATGCACTAAATGAGTACTGTGACAGTGACATGTCTTTTAATTTCAGGCACTTAGTGAAAAAGGTTATTTGAAGCGTATGAAGCCAAGCACTTTTAACCTACAAAATCGTGGAACAATTGGCAAATCAGTAGGCAAACTGAAAATGAATGATTCTATGTCTGATTTCATTGTTTGTCGTGCACATGATTATGTCCTTTATTTCAGGTTTGTTTTCATTCTGGTTCCTAAAGTAAACTAATTTTTGCCTATTGAAATTTGTGTTTTAGGGTGCAGCTAGGTTAAAACAGGAGGGAAGGAAAATTTCTTATTATTGTTATTGAAACTGAAACAGTACAAATATATATATATACAATGCTGCCAGCTATCTAATGAATGCAGAATAAAGTAAAAATAAATTAGGAAATAAATCAAATCAGAGTGATTTGATTATTTCCCAAAATACAAATAAACTTAAATAGAAAATCAACTAATAAACACAATCATATCAGATCTGATTGCTATATGTCAACACCCCCCCTCAAGTTGGTGCATATATGTCTAGCATGCCCAACTTGCTTACAAGAAATTCAAAACTGGGTCTGAACAGTCCTTTGGTAAGGATATCAGCAACTTGTTGTGAAGTAGGGACAAAAGGCATGCAAATCAGACCTGCATCTACTTTCTCTTTTATAAAATGTCTATCAATTTCAACATGTTTGGTTCGGTCATGTTGAACAGGATTTTGATAAATACTAATTGCTGCCTTGTTGTCGCAGTACAGCTTCATTGGAAGATTTATAGGAAGTTTAAGCTCTTCTAAGATTCTTTGAAGCCATAGGATTTCACAAACACCTTGGGCCATTGCCCTATACTCTGCCTCAGCACTGCTTTTAGCTACTACATTTTGTTTCTTGCTCCTCCAAGTAACTAAGTTTCCCCAAACAAATGTGCAGTAACCAGATGTTGACTTTCTATCCGTGATGGACCCTGCCCAATCTGCGTCAGTAAATACCTCAATGCCTTGTTGATCAGTTTTTTGGAAAAACAGTCCCCTTCCGGGGGAACTTTTGAGATACCTTAGAATACGGTAAACAGCCTTTAAATGTTCTTCATGAGGTGAATGCATAAACTGACTCACTAAGCTAATAGCAAAGGCTATATCTGGACGAGTATGAGATAGATAAATTAGTCTTCCTACTAATCTTTGATACCGAGATGTATCCACCGGATCACCACTGCCATCACTACCAATTTTTTGATTAGGATCTATTGGAGTATCAGCTGGCCTACAACCCATCATCCCGGTTTCTTTTAGAAGGTCTAAAATATATTTCTGTTGTGATACAACAATCCCTTTCTTTGATCTTGCAACTTCCATTCCCAAAAAATATTTTAAAGACCCAAGATCTTTAATTTCAAATTCAGCAGCAAGAGATGCCTTCAAATTTTTTATTTCATTAGAATCATCCCCAGTGATAACAATATCATCTACATAAACGATCAATATAGCCATTTTACCTTCAGAAGAATGTTTCACAAACATGGTGTGATCGCTTTGACATTGAGAATATCCCTGCTTCTTAACAAATTGGGTGAATCTTTCAAACCACGCTCGAGGTGACTGTTTCAAGCCATAAAGAGACTTCTGAAGCTTGCAGACCTTTTGGTTGAATTTAAATTCAAACCCCAGGGGTGAATCCATATAGACTTCCTCCTCTAAATCTCCATTTAAAAACGCATTTTTTACGTCTAGCTGCTGTAATGGCCAATCCAAGTTAACCGCTAAAGATAAAAGAACTCTAAGGTTTTGTGTAAAGCCTTTGGCCACTAGCCTGGCCTTATACCTCTCTACTGATCCATCAGCCTTGTGTTTTATGGTAAACACCCATTTGCACCCCACAATTCTCTTTCCCTTAGGTAGATCCACCTCTTTCCAAGTTTGATTTTTTATAAGAGCACTCATCTCCTCCAAGACAGCTTCTTTCCACTTAGGAACCCTTAGAGCTTGTTGTATATCTCTTGGGATCTCTGTTTTTGTCAGTTCACAAGTAAAAGCTCTAAAAGTGGGGTACAATTTGTCATAAGATATAAAGTTACTGATAGGATGTTTTGTACATGCTCTTATCCCTTTTCTAACAGCAATGGGTAGACTAGAATCATCAAAGGTAGGTTCTAAAGGAACAAAATCATTGGGAACAGGTTCAGCAAAGACAAGATTATTATGATCAAAATTTTCAGAATTTTGAAAGGGTACAACAAAATTAGAAAGACTCGTACCTGTTGGATCCTTGGATGTTTGGCAGTGTTGAGGTTCTCTTCTCTGAGGCACTATTTTTCTTAAGTATACATGGTCAAATGGTTGGATACCTTTGTTACCAATCTCAACTGTCTCATTCTCAACTTCTGGTTCTGTCAAAACATTTTCTTGAATATTATGTTCATGGCTTTCTTGACTAGATTCACCCAAAGATTTTGTTTTGTTATTTTCCTCAATTTCTAGTATTTTCAAATAGGATTCTGTTATGTTACTTTTCTCACAATCTGTTTTTTCCAAATTGTTTAGAAAATCCAAATTTGCAATTTTTAAATATTGAACATCATCTTCTTTAATTATCCCCCCTTGAAGATGATTACCAAAAAAAGGAGTTTTTTCAAAGAAAGTGGCATCCATAGTCACAAAAATCTTTTTGGAAATAGGTTCAAAACATTTGTATCCTTTTTGATTGGATGCATAACCAATAAAAACACATTTTCTTGCTCTAGGCTCAAGTTTTCCTTGATTCGGATCATGAATATGAACAAAAACAGTACATCCAAATATCTTTAGGGGTAGAGTGTATGAAAGTTTATTATTAGGAAATAGACATGTGAAAACATCAAAAGGAGTTTTGTAATTTAAAATTTTGGTAGGCATCCTATTTATTAAATATGTTCCAGTGAGAATTGCTTCTCCCCAAAGATACTTTGGAACCTTATTTTGAAACAACAATGCCCTAGCAACTTCAAGGAGATGTTTATTTTTTCGTTCAGCCACTCCATTTTGTTGTGGAGTATCCACACATGAACTTTGATGAATGATACCTTGTTGTAGGAAAAACTCATTTAAGTGTTTATTAAAATATTCCCTTCCATTATCACTACGGAGAATTTTGATTTTTACTTGAAATTGGGTCAAAATCATTTGAAAAAAACTTTTGAAGATACTTTCAACTTCAGATTTTGTTGTCATTAAGTAAACCCAAGTTAATCGAGTGTGATCATCTATGAAGGTAATAAACCATCTTCTTCCATTAGGAGTGCCCTACAAGGTCCCCAAACATCACTATGAATTAATGTGAATGGACTAAATGGTTTATGCACCTGAGGAGAATAGGAAGAACGATGATGCTTTGCAAATTGGCAAACTTCACAAAAAAACTGATCTGGATTTTTATTCTTAAAATACTCGGGAAATAAGTGCTTCAAATACAAAAAATTTGGGTGTCCTAGCCTATAATGCCGTAACATTATTTCTTCATTATTATGAACCAAAACTGAGTTGAGACAATTACTATGAAATTCCTCTTTAAGATCAGCCTCATCATCGAAGAGATAGAGACCATTGACCTCTTTAGCACTGCCAATCATCCTCCCCGATTTCAACTCCTGAAATTGACAATTAACTGGGTTAAAAATAGCCAAACAGTTAAGATCTTGTGTTAATTTGCTTATGGACAGCAAGTTACATGACAAATTTTGAACATGAAGGACATTGTGAAGAGTTAGAGTTTTAGAAATAGGAATAGAACCAACTCCAGCTATGGTGGAAAAGGTACCATCAGCTATCTTTACCTTTTTATGACCTGCACAAGTACTATAAGTGGAAAACAATTTTGAGCAATCTGTCATATGATCAGTGGCTCCAGAATCGATGATCCATGGAGTTTTTGAATTTGGTTTGGAACTCAAAAGAGCAGAAGAGAAAGAGATACCTTTTTGAGCAAGAGAGGATGAAGAAGTAACTGACATAGAGGTAAAGAGCTTATACAGGTGCTCTAGTTGTTCCTTAGAGAAAGGAGATGTCTCAGAGTTAACTTTATTCTCCACATTTTCTCCATTTGCAGCTTGGAAGGCCTTACCCTCTCCATTTGGCTTCTTCTTCCAGTTGGGTGGTTTTCCATTAAGTTTCCAACAAGTTTCCTTAGTGTGCCATGGTCGTCTACAATGATCACACCAAGGTCGTTTTTTTCTTTCTCCATCTGCTTCGTATCCCTTTGCAGCCATAGCCATAGCTCTGATACCATGTGTTTTAGGGTGCAGCTAGGTTAAAACAGGAGGGAAGGAAAATTTCTTATTATTGTTATTGAAACTGAAACAGTACAAATATATATATATACAATGCTGCCAGCTATCTAATGAATGCAGAATAAAGTAAAAATAAATTAGGAAATAAATCAAATCAGAGTGATTTGATTATTTCCCAAAATACAAATAAACTTAAATAGAAAATCAACTAATAAACACAATCATATCAGATCTGATTGCTATATGTCAACAAAATTCTTGCAAACCCATTGGTCAATCAGAAAAAAAAACAGGAAGACTGTCTTGAAAAGGGCCGCATTTATTTTTTAGACTTTTATCCAATAACAGCCATCGTGGCTGCCACAAAGCTGGCAGACATGACTGAGTGGTGGGATATGGGAGTTGGGCTGTGTGACTCGAACCCAGGCCCAAAATGAGTTAAAATCCTAATAAACCCTAAAATGATTGATACTTTACCAGTTTACCCTCTTCTCTCTTTGGGCTTCTTCTCTCTCTGTTCTTTACCCTGTTCTCTTCCTCTGCTGAGACTGCGACCCAACTGCGTGTGCAACTACGTCCACCACCAACTGCAAAGACCACCTAGCTCTCTGTTCTCGCTTCTCTGCTAAGGCGTGCGCAACCAGTTACTCTTCTCTCTGTTTTTTATTTTTCTTATTCTGATTAGTATTATGTTTCTTCTTTTTTCTTATATTTATTTCTTTATTTGCTTATTTTTTCTTCATTTTCTGATATATTGTTTTCTTCGATATTTCTGTTTAAACTTCTTTTTCTGTTTTTAAATTAACTTAATTTGGTTTTTAATATTTTTTTTCTTGCTGTTTTTTGTGTGTGTGTCTATATATATATATAGGTTTTTTAACTAGTCTGCCATGCTTCCACCATTTGCTGCTGTGCCATCTGCCATATATAATAGGTTTTTTGACACTCTTTTCTATTGAGTGAAATCCCATGTGGATTCCAGGAGATATCCAATAACCCTGGCCAATATCAATTAGGGAGATCAGCACGAGATATCACCCCCAATAAATATTGTTGAAACGAGTGTCAAGAAGCATCAGATATGCATCATATTCGATATGGTGATATGCCGGTTCCTTAAAAATTTAGGATAAGATACGTTTAGGATAAATATAAAAAAATCGTAAAATGCAATTAATGACATTGTGATTTAGCTTCTTTCTGGTGCCACCTTCCTTCTGGAGATGCTCTCTAGCAGGTGCTAAACTTGTAGGTAGGCTTATTGTATGGTTTAGCTTTACTTTACAAAATGTCATTATGTGGTCTTTTTTAAGAATCTTTAGTTTTTGTTTCTTTTCTTGGATGTGGTTCTTTGTGTTACTATTAGTATTTAAAATCACTGCATTGCAGCTGATTTAGTTACATTACATTTGCATATTATGTGGCTTGTGAAATTCAATTTTCAGTGACAAGGGAACAGTATACTCAGCTCGTGCTTACAAAATTCCAGAATGTAGCCGGACTGCTGCTGGCACACCACTTGTTCAAGTATTTCTTTCTTTTATTCTCTCTATACACACTCAAACACATGCCAACAAAAGGGCATACTTGTATACATTGAGCCTACATGCAGTAACAAAAGGGTTTGACTGAAAGTGAAATAATGGAGAAAAATGAACAACAAATATGTATATGTATGTTTGTGTGTAGTGGTGTATACCTATGGGCACATAAAGTAGTTCAGAGAGAGTATGGCGGTAGAGATCGTAAATTTAATGGAGCTATTGACTATTTTTTAAAACAATATTTGAATATTAAAACTTACTGTGCATTTTTTATAAAATAGCACTTGAACAAATAATGACATGCAACACATTGACTTAAATAACAATTTTTTCTTTTGCTACATTTGAGCCAGATCTTATCTTTATCTGATGGTGAAAGAATAACATCCATTATTCCTGTGAGTGAGTTCACCGAAGAACAATTTTTGCTGATGCTTACCATGCAAGGATATATCAAGAGAGTACCCTTAAACTCATTTTCATCAATCAGATCAACTGGAATCATTGCAATTCAATTGGTTTGTTCTCTTATTTGACTTCTATGTATTCATTGCTATATCTTCTTTCTATTGTCCTTTGGCCAGATTTGTGGCTAAAATCCTTGTTTATGAATATTTATACATATCATTTTACTTCAAAGGTTCCTGGTGATAAGCTGAAATGGGTCCGTTGTTGCACAAATGATGACTTCGTGGCTATGGCTTCACACAATGGAATGGTCATATTGAGCTTATGCAGTAAGGCAAGTTGCTATCTTTTATTATTTGTACAACAACTACTAAAAGCCTTTTACCCCAAGATGGAGCTAGGTACATGGTTTGAATTCAAATGATACCACAAAATTTGGCCATGCATCATATCTGGTCCAATGATATCTGTTATTACTTGAACTTTAAATTCCAAATTCCATAAACTTCGAAATGTGACTGACTTAAATCACCAAGTTCATGAAAGCAAAAGCATTGAATTTACTGGTATTGTGTGATCTCTTGAAATGACTCAGTGCTGAAAACCAGGTGGTTTGGATGAATTTGGTTTTGAAAATTTAGAATTGGGGGAAAGGAAAGGTATAAGAGGGGAATACAAAAATGTGTAGTTCATTATTAAGTTTTGAATGTCTGTGATATGGAGAACTACCCTTTTATGTTTTTTCATGCTAAAACTATGACTACAATAAAGACAACCAGCATGCATCTGTAATGACTACAATAAAGTAAAGTGCTTAAAATATTTATATTACATTGCTGAAACTGATTTGTAGTTTGTTGCCATAATGTGGTTTTGTAAAATTTTGTTCTTGAGATGATTTTTGTCTTGATTTAAGATCAGATTCGCACGCTAGGAAGAAATACAAGGGGTGGACTGGCAATGAGACTTAGAGAAGGGGATAGGATGGCAAGTGTGGACATTATACCAGCATCCATGTGGAACGACTTGGAAACCATATCAAAACTTCCTGGGAACAAGTAATAATCATGAAATCTTGCATACGTTTCTTTAAGATGATATAGTTGAGAACATTGTCCTCAGAATGCTTAATTTTTTAGGAACATTGTTCAGATCTGCTAATAATTACCTGTTTTCCATGATAGGAACATTTTAAGTTCAACAAAATTATGATATAGTTTCTTTATGTGTTTTGGTAATATTGGTATATTTGTTTGAATGATCTGCCAACAAGATTGCATCTGCACTGAGCAGTGAGGTTGTTTTAATATTACTAATTAAAGCTTTGAAATTTGGAATTCCTTGGAAGGTTTCAATGTATTTAAATTACAAAAGAAATTCTTAGTTATGAAATGACATTGTGTTTTGAGGATACTAGTTGGCATGCATAGGCTTATTTATATGATAAAAAGTGGAAATCTATTTGTTTTATGTTTAGTCATTGTCTTCATTAGTATCATTATCATTATTTTGTTCTTTTTTCTACTTTTTGGAACATGATATTTTTTTTACAAAATATTTAAGATTATAATTAGTCGATTCCTGTCTTTAGCTCTTGATAATGCTAATTGGGAATTATTTATCACATATATCCTTAATATATTTATTTACTATATTCCCAGTGTAAAGAGCCATAATGGCCCATGGCTGCTGTTTGTTTCCGAGAGTGGTTATGGAAAACGGGTTCCTTTAAGCTTCTTTCGAATGTCATCTTTGAACCGAGTTGGTCTGATTGGATACAAGGTATTTTTTCCATTTGTTGCAATGCCCATTTTGACAACAATAAACTGTTCATTTGAAAATTGTTGTCTTTCTTGCCTGTGTTTCAGTTTTCTGCCGAGGATCGCCTGGCTTCAGTATTTGTCGTAGGATTCTCATTAGCAGGTATTCTCTCAATGTAACTTAGTTTAACATTGATATATTTGGTTCTAGTTCTGATAATTGTTTTAGAAATTGGACTGGAAAAGTTGGTATAGTCGGTTAAACTGGATATTGATCACATCTGTTCTGTTTAATGATTCGATCTCAAATCCACTGACAATGAGTTGTTTTCTTTTAAAAAGAATTGTATTAATTTTTTCTAATTAATACTTTCTTTTAGCCAAATAAATGTTTAACATGTTTTGACCTATCCCATAGAAAAAAGATTTGTATACATACACATGGATTTTTATTATTTATCCTTTTATTAATTATTGATATTACATAACTTATATGATTATTTTATGTTAACTTAATTACTTAAGACTTAATATTTCTTAATATCTTAATATATACTACTTAATATATTATGCAAAACTAGCAGTATGTGTTTAATTAACACTGGTTTGCAAGAGTTGAACCTGAACCTTTAGAAGTACTAATTTTACTGCTTGCTATAAAATTATTTTATTGTAAAAGAATCATGTCTCTGCAGAGGATGGTGAAAGTGATGAACAAGTGGTTCTTGTTAGCCAAAGCGGTACAGTCAACAGAATTAAAGTTCGGGATATTTCAATTCAATCACGATTTGCAAGGTAAAATTGCATTATGCCCCTTTTGCATATTTCCTGCTTATTTGATTTCTGAATTATGGCCATAAGCTTATGACAAGTGTCTTGGAAAAAAATAAGAACTACTCTACGGTTTCATATATAATCAACAGAAAAAAAACTTATTTTTGAAGATAAGTAGTTGATATCATTTACATTTCTCAGTAATACAAAAAGTAAGTGAAGAGTCTATATTGTCCTTCATGGAAACTTGTTTCATAAGAATAAAATGCAATATATTTAAAGGGTATTTTAGGTATAATAGTATTGAATAAGGTATACTTATTCACTTTTGTTTATATTTTAGACCACATATTTTTGTTACTTATATATTCATAACTAGAGGAAGTATTTGACACCTACTATTTCTTGCCTCTTAATGATTATTTTGATGGGTGAATTTTGGTCAGGGGAGTTATTTTGATGAGGCTTGATCATGCTGGAAAGATTCAGTCTGCTTCCTTAATTTCCGCAACAGAATGTGAGCCTGAAGAAGTTCTTGCTATTGCCCAAGGCTAGTTCGCCACGAACTCCATATCTAGAAGAGTATATTTTTTTCAGACTCCTATTTAACTTGGAGTTTAGCCCTCTTCACAAAATGCTACTGCTTCATCTTAGTTTTCTTCGTGGCGATATGCTTTCAATGGTGATTGCTCTAGTCCTTGTCGTTCCCTATATTATATGTAATATATTTTGTTTGAGGGGTGAAGACTTTGTCTTCCAAAAGTGGTTGAGAGAAGGGCTACAGTTATTCTGTAAATTGTGACTGAAACACACATCTGGGGTGACATTAGTGCAAAGGAAAATGCATGTTAGTACGAATTGATTGTAAGGTGAAAAATGGGTTTCAGCTGTGGATGAATGTTGAGTTGTTTTACTGAGAATTTTGTTCGTCGGAAAGAAACAAAGACATGTTAGACGATCCCTCATTTTGTGAAGGCTTTTTTTGGTAAATGGCATATTCCAATCAAATACGTTTTGTATCAGTAGCTTTAATATTAATAGTAAGCTTTATTTTGAGGGCTTTACATCTTAAGCTGTTATAACGTATTTAGGATATAAAGTCTAACCATGTACTTCCTCTGGATTCGATTCAAATATAAACGATAAAAAAACCCACTTTAATTTTTAGTTACACCTCTAATTTTTCTAATTGCACTACGAAAAGAATAAAATACTCCTATGTTAAAATTAAATTTTCAAACCTACCTATCTCCCTTCACTTTATCTTTTTCAATATAAATAATAAGTAAAAGTAACCAACTCTGTTACTTTTGATGTGTCTGAGGAATTTGAAATTGGAATCTTAAATGATATAGTTTAGATTTTGTATGAGATGACTGTTAATATTATTGTCATTATTAATAATTTCTCTTTCATCAATTATTAATTTTTTTTTAATAAAAATTTTCTATTACTTTCAATCCAGTTAGAGGTGGAAAGTTGTTCTGTTGGTTTTTCTCAAGAAAATCCAAGAAGTTACTATAGCCAATATTAGTACTCTTCTGAATACCATTAAGACAAGCCAACAATTCCGTCTTGTGTTAAAGTTACTACCAAATATCTCATGATTCCACTTCTTCAATTCACCAATAAGAGATTATAAAGAGGGGGAGAAAATCAGATATGTATTTCCACTTTTCCTTCCGCAAAAGAATACAATCAATATGTGCAGTCCAAGCAGCCTAAAAAAGAAACGTGCGATTAGCTCCATTTCTTGACTCACCTTCAAACAAAACAACTATAGAGCGGTGGTTGTGAGATATTTCTAAAATATTGCTAAAAATATGTATGTATAAACTTTTTTTATTGACATGATATTGTTGGTTCAATGGTTGCACGTGTCTTGTTTAATTGAAAGATCCTAAATTCGATTCTGTTGTATGTTGCTTTCCAATTCGTAGAAAAAAAGGTGCTAATGTTCAACCATCTGAGAAAAGGAAACAGAAGTTGTTGCTGTCATTTCTTGATTTTTGTACCTTTACTTAATAAGTTTGGTTTCAAATGTATATTTGAGGGAGATAAATTTATTCTCTCTAAAGGAGATATGTTTGTAAGGAAGGGTTACCTTTGTGAGAATATGTTCAAATGTAACAGTGTTAGTAACAATAATAATAATAAGGCTTAATTGCAGTTTTAGTCCCCCTATTTATATTGATTTACGAAATTGGTCCTCCTATTTTAAAAGTCGACAGTTTTGATCCCTCCCTCAGATTTTTAAACTAAAAAATGACGATTTGATATATTTTAAATGACGTGACATACAATTCTATGATATAAAACCATCTAGATCCATTAATTAGTCATATGTCATTAATTAAATAAAAAATACGAAAAAATTTCGAAGTTGAAAGTTAAGTTTTTACGACGTTTTATTCTAATTTCATGGGTGTTAATGACTCTACATCATTGTGTCATATGTCATGTTATTCAAAACATCTCACGTTATCATTTTTTAGCTAAAAAAATCAGAGAGAGGGACCAAAACTGTCGACTTTTAAAATAGGGGGACCAATTTCGTGAATCACTATAAATAGGGGACTAAAACTGCAATAATAATAATAATATTAATAATAATAATAATAATAATAATAATAATAATAATAATAATAATAATAATAATAATAATAATAATAATAATAATAATAATAATAATAATAATAATAATAATAATAATAATAATAATAATAATAATAATAATAATAATAATAATAATAATAATAATAATAATAATAATAATAATAATAATAATAATAATAATAATAATCATCATCATCATCATCATCATCATATGATTTCTGTTTATATCGTTGAACCTTGTGATTTATGGCATATCTGACTTGGACATGTTAACTTTAGAAAATTGAATGATATGATGAAATCAAATTTATTTTGACTTTTGATAAAAATTCAAATTCATATACTACTTACATGTTAACTAAAATAACAAGACAACCTTTTAAAAGAGTTGAAAGAAGTTCTAAAGTATTAAATTTAATTCACTCTGATGTATGCGATTTACATAGTTAGCCTACAATTGGTGGTAGAGGCAATATATGACATAAATTATTGATGTTGGTGGGAGAAAGTTTACCGATTGATTTGTCAATTGAGATTATGCCAACCTGTGATGATGATGCCAAGTGATTTGGCTTGCTAACTAAGGTTCTTAATATCGTTAATCTATTCTTGAGTAAAACCATTCCACTGTTTGCAGATATGATCATCTTCCTCAATCTTATTACTTTCCTGCTCACCATTGATATTGTCGGAATAATTCCCACTTATGGGTTTATAATTGGATGGCAAACCATGTTTCTTGTAGCACACGTCAATGATGTGTCCCGATTTTCCACAATGAGTATAACTCTTAGAATTTCCCTTCCCTTTTCTTAATCATTTCTTGTTTTTAGTGGCATAAACAAAGGATTGTGACTTTGAATTTTCAACAATTGTTCCATGTTTCCTTTCTTGTTGAGGGACAAGAGAAAGAACTCTATTGAGATTTGGGAAAGGTTCTATAAGTAAAACTTATGATTTTACCACATCAAAACCATTATTCAATCCGGTTCAAAAAGTGATCACCCTATCTTGTTGAGTGTATGATGCTAATGCACAAGTGCATTATGGTGTTGGCATGAAATTGTCCAATTCTTCTCGCAAAACAGTTAGAGTTGTGAAAAATCTGAAACATTTATATTACCTTGTTTAACATAATAGATCTCCTTTTGCAATTATGAGACCCGTATGACTACCTTATGAGAATATTTCCTTCAACTATGTCAAAACTTTACTCACAATTTCTTTGAATACAAAACTCTGAGCGATTGAAGGCAAAACATAATTGATGAGCCAAGACAAAATAAGACTATTGCATCACTGCCAATATTTTTGGGATGGTTCAAAAGCCATCGACATGAGTAATGAACCATTAAGAAATTCTATCTTGTTTTTCCTAATCATTGTCCTGATCATGGATTTTGCAAATGAATTGTAGTTAGTGTCGTTGAGAAGAGGTGTGAAAGTTACCAAGGAAGGACCCTCATTAGGGCAGATGTAATAAGGACTATTGATGTTATGGGTAGGATCAAGAGTTGCATTGTAAGGCCCATGATTGTTATGCCTGAAGTATCTATAAATATCACAAGAATGGGGGGCTTGAATTATGACCCATTTTTTAAATTTTAATTCCTGCACTAAATTAAATATACTTAAGAATAATCTTAGTAATAGAAGAATGAATAACCAGAAAGTTTTGGATGTGTTAAGATTAGAAATAAAGTAACTAAGTGCAATAACAAGTGAAATGTGATATGTGAATACTGAATAAATAAAAGAGAATGGATAAGAATATCACAAAAGAGAAGTATACTGGTTCATCCAACTTAGACTACGTCATTTCCTCACAATCTGTGAGATTTTCACTAATATGCTCAACACAGAATTTATGCCTTTACACTTTCTTTCTTGATCACACTTAATCAATTACAACTTTCACTTTTCAATCCAAAAAGTAATTTTCACATCCATCTTTCAACCTAGAAAAGATTTTTAAAACCACATTTCAATTCAGAAAGAATTTTTACAACACACTCAATCTTACATAAAAGATAGACTTGAGTTACATATAAAGTGTATAATAAAACATGTTTGGGATATGATGATTCTCAACTCTTTGTTTGAGATTTACTGAAAGCAAGAACTTAGAAAGAATGATCCACAAATATAGTGAAGAGAGCTTAAAGGTTTTCTTGAGGAAAAAGTTTCACAACTTATGCTTAGATGAACAACTGTAGATAGATTATCACTAAGAACCTGGTTTGAAAGATTTGGACGTGTTGTTAAGAAACACGGTTTCAATCAAAGTCAATAAGATCACACTTTGTTCTCTAAACATTCATATGAAGGTAAGATTGATGTCTTAATAGTGTATGTTGACGACATTATCATGACATGAGATGATGTTAAAGAGATCAATGATCTAATGAGAAGACTTGAAGCTAAATTTGATATCAAGGACCTTGGAAAATTGAAGTACTTCCTGGGGATGGAGTTCACAAGGTCTAAAGAAGGAATCTTTCTCAACCAACACAAATATATACTTGATTTACTCACAAAAACAGGGATGACAAGGTGTAAGGCAGTAGAAACACCAATGGATCCCAATGTAAAACTAAAGGCAGCATCTGAAGATGAATTGGTAGATAGAGAACGCTACCAACGATTGACTGGTAGACTAATTTATTTTTCACATACAAGGTCTAATATAGCCTTTGCAGTGAGTGTGATAAATCAATTTATGCATGCACCAGGGATACCCACTTTGAAGCTGTTTTCAGAATTTTGAGATATTTGAAAGGAACTCCAGGAAAGGGGTTGATGTTAAAAAACATAGGGCATTTACAAGTTGAAGCTTACACAAATGCTGACTGGATAGGTAAAATAAATAATAGGAGGTCTACTTTGTTGGGTATTGGTCTCCCTTCCTATGTGGAGAAAAACCCAAATATTGTAGTCCATGTGTCTCACTTATTTAATTGGAGAGTGGTCTAATTAGGGTTGTAAGAGAGAGACTACTTTGAGAGGAAAGACAATCACCAAAAGAGAAAAGAGAAGAGTAAACCTTATTCTCGATTTTGTTAAACCAGTCTCACAAAAACATCGACTGCGCATTCGTTAACTGTTGGATCGAGCTGATGTTTTGACAGTAGGTTCGCAATATTCAGGTATTTGTTTTCAACGGTTGGATCGGCGAAACGACTTCTGGAGTGCGAGAAATCGTGCTCGCACAGTAGCAGGTTTTTTGGATGTTTTACTTCTTCTTGCTTTTCATTTGTAAGCTTTAGTGCTTTGTTATTTTGGCTGGTTGAAGGCACACTATGTGCATCATTTTGAGACTCTCTTGTACCCTTATTTGATTATAGTGGAGCTATTTCTTTGGTCTGGACGACCCGTGGTTTTTACCCTTGCATTGAGGGGTTTTCCACGTTAAAATATCAGTGTTCTTTACGCTATTTTACTTTGACTAATTTGCTGCCATATATTCGTTGTTGCTCCTCACGGGTTCTTGCTAGTTGGGGGAATTTTATATCCGCTGCATATTACTTGTTATTGTGTTTTTGTGTTTATTCCCCATCAGAGTGACATCAGAAGATAGGTAATGATGGTGTATCTAAGGTTATTGGTGTTGGTGATGTATTCTTGCAAACCAACATGGGAATGCAATGGTTGCTTAAAGGAGTCAAACATGCTCCAGATGTTTGCTTCAATTTGATCTCTGTGCATATGCTTGATGAAAGTGGTTTTGATAATCATTTTGCTTCTGGAAAGTGGAAACTCAATAAAGGTAACTTGGTTGTGGCTACAGGGGAGAAAATTAGTAAACTGTATTGGATAAAAGCTTTAGTTGCAAAAGACAGTGTGAATGTCGTGGATATGGAATCATCTTTGTGGCACCGAAGGCTTATCCATATCAGTGAAAAGGGGTTAAATTGCTTAGCTAGAAAGGATGTGCTTCCAGGATTGAAGAATGTAGATTTGGAGAAATGTTCTCACCGCATGATTGGTAAACAAACTAGAGTATCCTTCAAAAGGCATCCTCCTTCTAGAAAGTCAGAGTTGCTTCAGTTGGTGCATTATGACGTCTGTGACCCTTTAAAGGTAAAATCTTTTAGTGGTGCACTTTATTTTGTTACTTTTATTGATGACTGTTCCAGGAAACTATGGATTTATGTTCTGAAGACAAAAGACCAAGTGTTGGAGAAATTCAAAAAATTTCATGCTTTGGTTGAGAGGTAGACAGACAAGAAGCTGAAACGTGTTTGTACTAACAACGGTGGTGAGTATTGCGGACCCTTTGATGTCTATTGCAAACAGCAGGGTATAACACATGAAAAGACTCCTCCTAAAACTCCTCAGCTGAATGGTTTAGCAGAGAGGATGAATCAGACACTTGTTGAGAGAGTGAGGTGTATGCTCTCTAAAGCTAAGTTGCCTAAACATTATTGGGGTAAGGCACTGTACACGGCGGTGCATGTTATTAATCTTACTTCTACTGTCGCTTTGAATAGTGAGGTACCAAACAAGGTATGGTTTGGGAAGAATGTCAAGTATGATCACTTGAGAGTCTTTGGTTGCAAGGCTTTTGTGCATGTCCCGAAGGATGAAAGATCCAAGTTGGATGCAAAGTCAAAGCAATGTATCTTCATTGGTTATGGTGAGGATGAATTTGGCTACAACTTGTACGATCCTATAAACAAAAAGGTTATTAGAAGTCGTGATGTAGTGTTCATGGAAAACCAAACTATTGAAGACCTTGATAAGGTGGAGAAGACTACACCTGAGAGAGATAACGTCTTAGCTGATGGTGATCCAGTTCGGTCACCTATTCCTGATTTGGATACTACTGATGATAATGTTCAAATTGATGAGCCACATGATTGTATTGATGATCATCGACTTAGAGATGAGGTAAATATTCCAACTAGTGAAGATCATGAGTTGTCACACCATGAGAATCTTAGTGATGCTTCAGAATCATCTCTAACCCAACTCAGGAGGTCTAAGAGGCAGAGACAACCATCTACAAGGTATGCTTCTGATGAGTATGTGAATTTGACTGATGAAGGGGAACCTGAGTGTTTTCGAGAGACCATAGAGAGTGAAGAAAGTCAAAAGTGGTTGGATGCAATGCATGATGAGATGAAATCCTTGCATGGTAATCACACTTATGATTTGGTGAAGTTGCCAAAAGGCAAAAGGGCTTTGGAAAACAGGTGGATCTATAGAGTGAAACTTGAGAGTAACTCAAAGTCTCCAAGGTATAAAGCCAGATTAGTGGTGAAAGGTTTCCGTCAAAGAAAGGGTGTTGATTTTAATGAGATTTTCTCACCTGTGATAAAAATGTCATCAATTAGAACCGTGTTGAGGTAGAGCAAATGGATGTAAAAACGGTTTTCCTTCATGGTGATTTGGAGGAAGAGATTTACATGAAGCAACCTGATGGTTTTCTTGTTGAAGGCAAGGAAGACTACGTGTGTAGACTAAGAAAGAGTCTATACGGTTTGAAGCAAGCTCCAAGGCAGTGGTACAAAGAGTTTGAGTCTGTTATGTGTGACCAAGGATACATGAAGAATACTTCTGACCATTGTGTATTTGTTAGAAAATTTTCTAACGATGATTTCATTATCTTGTTATTATATGTTGATGACATACTTATTGTTGGGAAAAATATTTCCAAAATTTACAGGTTAAAGAAGCGGTTGGGCGAGTCCTTTGCCATGAAAGACATGGGAGCAACTAGCATATGAATCATGCGTGACAGAAAGGAGAAGAAACTTTGGATGTCACAAGAACACTATATTGAGAGAGTGTTGCAAAGGTTTCAAATGGAAAACTCTAAGGCTGTAAGTACTCCTCTTGCTGCTCATTTTAAGTTGAGTTCTAAACAAAGTCCTTCTAGTGAAGATGAGAAAAGAGACATGGAACGAGTTCCTTATGCTTCTGTTGTGGGTAGTTTGATGTATGCAATGGTGTGTACAAGACCAGATATTGCGCATGCTGTTGGTACAGTAAGTAGATTTTTGTCAAATCCAGGTAGAGAGCATTGGAATGCTGTAAAGTGGATTTTGAGGTATCTTCGTGGTACTACATGTATGAGGCTTTGTTTTGGAGGTGACAAACCTATTTTGGTGGAGTACTCCGACTCAGATATGGTTGGAGATATTGACTCAAGGAAATCCACTTCAGGATATATGATTAAATTTGTAGAGGGAGTTGTGGCTTGGCAGTCGAGATTACAGAAATGTGTAGCATTGTTAACAACTGAGGCAAAGTTCATTGCCATTACCGAAGCATGCAAAGAGTTGATTTGGTTGAAAAAATTCTTGCAGGAGCTTGGGTTTATTCAAGACAAATATGTATTATTTGTCGATAGTTAAAGTGCTATTCATCTTGGTAAGAATTCCACGTTTCATAGCAGGTCTAAACACATTGATGTGAGGTATCATTGGATAAGTGATGTTTTGGAAGCTAAGCTGTTGCAGTTGGCTAAAGTTAATGGTTCTAATATGATGACTAAAGCATTATCAATAGGGAAGTTTGAAACTTGTTGTGATATCGCCGGTTTGGTGATTATCTCCACATAGTTGTGAGGGGGAGAAGTGTTGGGTATTGGGCTCCCTTCCTATGTGGAGAAAAGACCAAATATTGTAGTCCATGTGTCTCACTTATTTAAGTTGAGAGTGGTCTAATTAGGTTTGTAAGAGAGAGACTACTTTGAGAGGAAAGACAATCACCAAAAGAGAAAAGAGAAGAGTAAACCTTATTCTCGATTTTGTTAAATCAGTCTCAGAAAAACATCAATTGCGCATTCGTTAACCGTTGGATCGAGCTGATTTTTGGATAGTAGGTTCGCAACATTCAGGTCTTTGTTTTCATCGGTCGGATCGGCGAAATGACTTCTGGAGTGGGAGAAATCGTGCTCGCATAGTAGCAGATTTTTTGGATGTTTTACTTCTTCTTGCTTTTCATTTGTAAGATTTAGTGCTTTGTTATTTTGGCTTGTTGTAGACACACTATGTGCATCCTTTTGAGACTCTCTTGTACCCTTATTTGATTATAGTGGAGCTATTTCTTTGGTCTGGACGACCCGTGGTTTTTACCCTTGCATTGAGGGGTTTTCCATGTTAAAATATCGGTGTTCTTTACGCTCTTTTATTTTGATTAATTTGCTGCCATATATTTGTTGTTCCTCCTCACGGGTTCTTGCAAGTTGGGAGAATTTTATATATGCTGCATATTACTTATTATTGTGTTTCTGTGTTTATTCCCCATCATACTTCAGGGCATTGTACCTTTGTAGGTGGAAACTTAGTTACATGGAGAAGCAAGAAACAAAATCTTGTAGCTAGGAGTATTGCAGAGGCTGAATTCTGCTCTATGGCCCATGGTTTTTGTGAAGTATTATGGATTAAAATATTCATGGAGGAAGAGAAGATCTCTGACCCAACACCAATCAAAGTTTCCTGTGATAATAAGGCAGCCATTTCCATTGCCCATAATCATGTCCTACATGATAGAACAAAACATGTTGAAGTGGACAAGCACTTCATTAAAGAAAAAATTGATAGTGGTGAGATTTGTATGTCCTATGTACCTACCACACAAGTCAATTAGCAGATGTTCTCACAAAGAGTCTTCCAAAGAGACAGTTCGATGACATGGTGAGCAAGCTTGCAATGAATGACCTATATACTTATGCTCTATATGTGTGATGTGTATGATTTTCATTCTGGTGTGTTTCTCTCTTTAAGTTTTTACCTCATCAATATACTTATGCTCTATATGTGTGATGTGTATGATTTTTTGCTCTCTCATCCCATGATTCTTAACATTAATATTGCTAAAGGTTAAATATATTATTAGTTCTTATAAAATCACAACCTTTAAAGTTATCTTTTAAAATTTTTTATTCACTTTTATTCGCATTTTAAAAACGTTTTACAAAAAAAGGATGCTTTTAGTCTCTTAAATAGTCCCTATTAAAAGCAAAATAGGGACAAAACAGTCCCTATTAAAAGCAAAATAGGGACAAAACGTGGATAATTTTTTATTGAATGATTAATATAGCAATGTGTGATAGGCAAATTTATATAAGTTCTTGGCATTCTTGTGTTGTTTTGACATGTGAATATCTTAATTAAAAGATAATAGGCACTCACTCTCAGAAAATCACTACATTTTCTGCATTTATCCATTAAGCTAACATTCACTTTAATGTTATTTTGAAGTTTTATAGGATATACTAAAAACTACCTTCGGTCTTCATTATAAGTAAAAAAAGTTAACTTCACACTTACTATTACTAAGAAATTTAGTTTAATGCAATTCATTTTCTTAATCTCTTAAAAACTACAACCATATTCTCAAAATTGCCCTTCATAGGAACTTGTTCTATGAGAATAAAAAAAATTACCTGTGTCAAAACGTCTTTTAATGGGAAGCCTGCCTATTTTGCATCTTACAATTCCTTCTTGCAGTATGAAGCAAACACTTTCAATATAGTCAACAAATACTTTGCCTTGAATCAACAGATGTTGCTGCAGTGAAATATAAGACACAGGTAATTATTGAGGAGCTTCATTGTCTGTTTCTATTATCAAACTTCAGAATAGATTGCATTAGATTTTGATGGCCTATATTTTTAGTCTGAAACTGGAAATTTAGTAGTACTTTTCTTGATTTTTGGTTAATACCTTCATAATGATTTGGGCTAATGAATGTTTGTAGTTATGGTTTCCACTTTAAAGCTTATGTTGGACAATACTTTAACATGAATACTGCAGAGGGTTATGTTGTTGCAATATCTACACTTGTATTCTACCATACTTTGTGTTTGTTATATAGGTTGTCAGTAGATTCATCATCTTTTTAGCAAATTTTGACACCAGTAATAAATTAATAATTTGAGAAAATAAATTAGTTGAATGTATATAATCAATTGTCTGTGTCGTGTGTCGTGTCAATGTCCAACACTGAGACACGTAATTGACTACAAGTGTCAGTGCTACATACCAATTTCTATATGTTACTCTTTAGGACAATGCTATTGTTGAAGAAGGAAGAAACATGTTTGAGAAGGCTAATTGGATTCATATAAAGTTGTGAAAGGAGTATCAATCTTAAGTAGAGAAGGTCAAAATTGTATTTTCTATTAAGCTCAATATGCAGCTTGCTTGTTTTGTTTTGTTTGACTACTATTTTGTCAATACATACAGCAAAGAGTTAATTGCAGTTATTGTTTCAAAGCAAGGTGCAATTGTGCAAAACAATTGTCCATTCATTTTTCTGTTAATTAATGGGTCATGATAAGAATAAAATGAGTTTAACAAATAACTAAACACTGATTGAGTCAGCAACACACAAGCATAGATGAATCTATTATTGATGATGCAAATGGAAGTTAATCAAAACTAGTAAAATAAAAATCATTTAGTTAAAATAATAGAACCTCCTAAGGTCTTCTTCCAGCACTCCTTTACTATTCACTTCTTTTGCTAATACATCCTTCTAAAGTTGTTTAATTTTCAAATATACTTCAAAAATAAAAAATACTAATAACAAATAAAACAAATAAATGATCTGTCGCACTCACCTCTCAACACATTAATTGTTAATTTGGGATACCAACATCAATTATTGAATCACTTATAGAACATCAATTTGGGATACTAACATCAATTATAGTACAAGAGAGAGATAATATCATAGAAATAACAAGTAATGCAATTTTAAAAATAAAAATAATTAACTTAACATAAGATAAGATGTACGAAAATATATAGTTTTAATTTAAAGTTAAAATTTATGATTTTTGAATTCAAATGTGATTTTTTAGTCTTAGTACAATGATGAACCATTGTATATCTTTTTAAAGTAATCAACATAATTTAAAAAAGAAAAAAAAAGGTTTCAAATTTGAGAGACATAAGTAAGTAATGTATAGTTTAGTATGTTTAGTGGTTTTGGTATCATTAATTAATAATAAAGGATTACAAAAACAAAAAATCATTTTCTACTTAAATATTATATCAAACATTTTGGAAATTCTTATATCAAACATTTTAGTAATCCTATTCGATTAAATATTATATCAAACCTTTTGGAAATTCTTATATCAAACATTTTAGTAATCCTATTCGATGTGTGCCATACTAAATATATATACTTCTTTCAATTGAGATTCAAATTTTGATTTGCCACATTGTGTGAGTCTAGTCCCGTGTCCTAAATTCAATTTTATTAGTTAATTAAACCTTTTTCTACTTATACATCTAAGAAACATTACAAAAACAATATTTCTAAACTATTGATATATACATAAAGAATGAAACAGTTGATTATTGATGCTATTTCTTGAGTCTAAAGCCATCAATTAATTCATTTCTCTGCATCATTACAGCATCAAACAAATGATCCACCTCCTTGCTTATATCATCAGATAGCTTCTCTAACTCGCACAACTTTCTCTTCAATTCTTCACTTGCATCAGTTCTTACTTCATCAGCAGCAACATCATTATTTATCTCTTCAATCTCGCGGAAGCTCGGCTTTTTCTTCACTAACTTTTTACTGATTTTGATATCAAGTGTAGCAACTAGAGAACGTTCAAACCCACCAACAATTTTTCTTAGTTCCATGTATGGCTTAACATCACCATATAAACAAGATAAGAAAACTCCACATACCCAAAATCCAATACTCTTCATTTCCTTAACACCCTCATGAAAAATCAACTCTTTACCAAAAAAGGTATTTGCTTTATGATCGTGAAAATGTTTACCAAAGTTGTTGCTAAAACACCCTAATATTAATGGTTTAATTTGTTTCAAATGCTTTATAGCCAAAGAATGTGATTTCTTCTTCACCAAAGTTAAATTCAAACCATGAGCTAGAGAAAGCCTTGTTTGGCCAAGATGAGAAAGAGAAGAAGAAATGCAATTCAAAAGCTCTAACATACTCATGGTATAGTTGAGATACCCTTCAGTGGAATCAACTTTCCATTGACTCATTGGATAATCCATGTCCATAAAAAGTTTTGCAAAAGCTTTATTAATGATTGGCAAGAGACCAAAACATCTTTGAAACCATGATAAGGACAGTGTTTTTGACTCATGTTTCAATTCCAATGCTAAGTGAGAAATTTTTTTGGAAACATGAGAGTGAAAAACATGAAATGGTGATGAAGAAGATGATGAGTTTTCATTAGGTTGAGGTTTATACTTGTGGTGATTCTCCATCTTGAAGCAGAGTTTTGCAAATTTGTCTACCAAGAGTACTATTGAGAATTTGAAGTTTGAACGCAAAATGGTATAAACTTTTATTTTTTGTTTTAACACTTCGGTTTTTAAGTTTCTAGAATAAAAGACCTTCAATAATCTAAAGATCAGTCAGGAGATAAGTAAAGTTCAATCAAAGATTGTTCTGGTCAAAAATTGATCTTACAAACTCTAATGCTATTAAAAAAGGTGTTGCCAACTAAAGTTCAAGAAAAGGATTTGGTTTGTTTGGCTAAGGTAACTACCACGTTTATGTTGTGTTGTTTATTTATTTATGACTTGGTTGTAGTTTAAGGTTATTTGTGTGAGTATGGATTAATTGATCTTAAGAGGAAGAAGAGAAGAGGGGTTGGTTTATATAGGTATGTTCATGTATTGAACAAAAAAAACAACATAGAAATTTTAAATTAAAAACATGACAAAAACATGTGGTCATTTGTGTGTTTGTGACTCGGTTTTGTGTTCAAGTGTAGAATAAAAACACGGTGCACGCACAATTGAGTCAAATTAGATACATGCCTTCAATTACAAGGTAGATTAATGAACGTGTGACTGAGCCATTAAAGTTGTCGTGTCATTCATGCCATTATACTTTCTCTACCCAGTTAAGTTTAGCCACGCAAATTATTTAAACTTGCACATTCAGCGGTTAAAAGTGATATTTTGTATCTTATTAAAATATAATTATTTATTTTGACGTGGAATCAACACATTAAATTTATAAAATAAATTAATATATGATTTCAAACAAATGATCAACATATAAATATATTAAAAACGTAATAATAGTTTGAAAATAAAATTAAATGACAAAATGTAATATTTCTAACAACATTAAAAATATTCTTACAAAAACATTAAATCAGCAAACAAAAATTTGAATGAAAAAGAATCAGAAAACAGGGTCATAACAATAGAAACCAATTTTTATCAACATAGTTGTTTATTTAATAGATATGAACATATTCATTGGTGGGTAGTATGAATATATATATATATTCGTGGACAAGAGAGGTATGAGCATATATATGAATGAATAATACGATGACAACTTTGAGAAGACGTAGGATAAAAAAACGTATACAATTTTTAGTCTCTAACTACAAAACTATTATCTCTGTAGTTTTAGGGTTAAATAAACTTTTAGTCTCTAAAAATTTTTGAAATTTTGTTTACGGTCCTTGTAAACAAAATCACATGTTATAGTTCCTACGAAATTATTTTACAAATTGTTTTAGCCCTTGCTGAAATGAAACATACTTCAACTTTTAAATTTTTGAATGATTTTCTACAAACATGTTTAGGATATTATTAAAAGTTTATCTGCACAAATATAGAACTTTTTAACTTGTAATGAATTAAATATGAATTTTTTATTATCATATATTCAAGATAAAAGTCCTTAAAATATGGACCTAAAAATCAACTTTTGAGCTCATTTTTTGTGGATGAACTTTTTATAGTGTTGTAAACATGTATGCAAAACAATCATTCAAAAACATATATTGATGCTCCAACAAAGACTAAAATTGCTTGCATAATAATTTTGTAAGGACTAAAATTGCTTGCATAATAATTTTGTAAGGACTAAAATTGCTTGCATAATAATTTTGTAAGGACTAAAATTTGTGATTTTACTTGAGTTTTTTTACATATTTTATAATGTTCTAATCATTCATGCAAAAAATTATTCCAATATTTAAAAGTTGAAGGATTAAATATGTTTCATTTTAGTAGTGAGTAAAATTGTTTGTTGGATAATTTTGTAGAAACTAAAAATTATATTGAATTAAACTTTGATGTTAATATATTTAAAACTTACATACTTACCCAATCAAAAACCTTCTTTCTTTTGGAGATTTGTTGAAATTTAGTTGTTTTGATTATAAAACATAGCGGAACAGATTAATCATTTAAGTGGAGCATATGGAAAGTAAATATAACTAGTAATTATTACGAAGATGGAAACTCAAAGATATTTTCTCTAAA
Organism: Cicer chorassanicum; assembly: GCA_037974735.1. Classification (NCBI taxonomy): domain Eukaryota; kingdom Viridiplantae; phylum Streptophyta; class Magnoliopsida; order Fabales; family Fabaceae; genus Cicer; species Cicer chorassanicum. Next base: position 14,311,330 of record JBBPBP010009777.1, on the reverse strand, counting down.
GCAAACTATGCAATATACATTAGTACAACAAATTAACATAGGTTACTTCTTCCTACATTTGGTTTTGGTCATTCATGTATATAGAAGATCAATGCACTAACTCCTTTATGAAAATATGTAGAAGATTGATGCATTGGAAGGAGGAGAGGTGCAAGTTTCAAGGGAAAAATATAAATACTATCGCAGGGAAAGAAAAATAATTGAAACTAGAATATAGCTTGTGCGTTGCGCGGGATATATAGCTTTTAACATATCAATATCTATTATAATATATTAAAACAGAATTTCAACTCTATTGAATGACACGTCATACAGTTATGTGCCACATCATAACATTTGCGCCACATCGTTTATATTCTTATGTGGCATCCTTCATATATCTCTACTATACATCTCACATATTATATTCCTCAATTTAGCTTTTGCATCTCACACATATATACATAAGTTAAAAACCCTTTTAAAAAAGCTCATCATAAAAATAATTCTACCATCTTCTCACTCCAATCAACATTTGTGGATCCTCCAATTCTAACTTTACATATCTTGTAGATTAATTGGCAACAAAATACGCCATATTGACGTTATCTCATCCTAAATGTTCCAGTAATCATTTGCAAGTATGAATTCGATCTCACGAAGTCATATATGAATCCGATCTCACAAAGCCATCTCTGTTCATTTCTTGGAAAATTTGTATCATCGATATACTTATCTTCGCCGGTGTAACTAACTATAAATATTCCATATAAAGAATTCAGTTATTCGTAGTTCTCTTTAATTCTATTAGATTTTCATGATATATTTGGTATTCTATATAACAATGTGTAGCTTATGTCCTCAAATAAATATAAAAACTATTTTCATCTACAAAATTGATGCGACATTCAAACATAACATCTTTCGCGTTTAATCGATTCAATATTAGAGGGTTCAAATTCATCTTGCGTCTCACTCAACCACGATAAAATATAAACTTTTAAAATAATGTAATCTTAATTTTTTAATTTTAATAATAAAATTTAATCAATGACATTTTACTCTTTAATATAAAATATTGCAATTTTTTTATTTTTTTTAATATTTAATAAACAAATTTTTGACAAAATTATTTAAAAATAATTGAAATTTACTTTAAATAAAACATTTGAAGTTTCAACAAATAAATAGATAGTAATACTAAATTTAATTTGAACATTCAGGTAGGTATCCTTTAAGTTATTATTTTCTTTTTAATCTTCTTTCACAAAAATTTATTTTTAATGGAAAACATATTTCTTTTATAAATAAATGTTAGTAAATTAGTAGTTATATTAATTTTATCTGATTTTGCACCCAAAACCTCTTGGAAACTCTTGAGTGTTCCTCAACAACCAAGCTATAACTTAATTCAAATATGTATTCATGGTAATTCATTAATATAAATACATATGTTTTCATTGTAATTCATTATATATAAATACAAAAAAGCATCGCTTAAATTGCTACAATAAAAAATTAATAAACTTTCAATAAAAAATTAAAAAACTTTCAACAAAAATGTTATACCTCTAAAGTGAACAGAAAATCTCGTAAA